>MU225416.1:1470701-1533584 GCA_018584345.1 Thuja plicata
TTGCTTTTGATCTGGTCAAAACACTGCTGCTCTGATCTCCAATGATATCATTTTTAGAGTGGTATCTGGATGTAAAATTAGGAACCTTAGGTGTGACTTCTTCCTCTGTAATCTGTTGTTCTTCATTACTTGAATCAGGGTCATTGCATGAGACATCAATGCAATCAAACATTTCTTCAATCATAGTATCTTTACTGTTAGGTCTGGGCTCTTCTTCAATCAAAGGTGCATATTCATAATACCTCTCTTGAATCATAAACTTCTCATCAATATTAACATGTGTGCTTTCAATTATCTTCTTTAATCTCAAATTGAAACATCTGTAAGCTTTGTTTTTTGTAGAGTAGCCAAGAAAAATACCTTCATCACTTCTAGCATCAAACCTACCAACACTGTCATCTATCTTGATGTAGCACTTGCTGCCAAATATTCTGAAGTATTTTACTGTGGGTACATTACCAAACCAAAGTTCATAGGGTGTCTTGTCCACGCCTGGTCTCAATTGGGTTCTATTGATAGTATACACTGTTGTGTTCACTGCATCTCTCCAATAGGTGTGCGCCACTTTTCCTTCAATCATCATGGTGTGCGCTATATCAAGTATAATATTGTTTCTCCTTTCTGCAATTCCATTTTGTTGAGGTGTTCTAGGGGCACTCAACTGCCTTTTTATTCCATGTTCTTCACCGTAGTCATAAAACTGGTCAGAGGTGAATTCTCCTCCTCTATCTAATCTTAGACATTTCAGTTTTAGTCCAGATTCATTCTCAACCTTAGCTTTGAATATTTTGAGCTTCTCAAAGGCTTCTGACTTCTCCTTTAAGAACGCAACCCACATCATCCTAGAAAAATCATCAATAAACAAAATAAAGTACCTTTCACCATAGTATGATCTTGTTTGAGTAGGACCGCATAAATTTGTATGCACTAAGTCCAACTTATTTTTAGCTGAGGTCTGCTTGCTTCTGAAGGAACTCCCTACATGTTTACCCATAACACATTCCCTATGAATTGTGTCAACTGGTCTTGCAATGCTTGGTAGGTCTCTAACTGCCTTGACATTACTGATCTTTACTATATTATCAAAGTTGATATGACAAAGTCTCTTTTTCCATAACCAATTGTCATCCACCTTTGCAACAAAATAACTTACATCAAAATTAAGCTAAAAAACATTACCTTTTGTTTTGGAGCTTGATGCAATTATGTCTCCATCCTTGTTGCTAATAATGCACTTGTTGTCTTTGAACTCCAAATGATAGCCTTTGTCAAGTAGTTGTCCAACACTAAGTAAGTTATGATGTAATCCATCAACAAATAGAACATCATTTGTCTTATTCTTTCCATCCAAGGTGATGGATCCTCTGCCTATGATAGGTTTAGGAGTGTTATCTCCAAATCTAACCATACCACCTTTGTATTTGTCTAGGTGAACAAATCTATCTTTGTCACCTGTCATGTGATGCGAGCATCCACTGTCAATGATCCAATCAGTTCTGACATATGCTTTGGAAATTAAGGCTAATTCATGATCTTCTTCTTTATCTGTGACGTCCATATCTTCGAGCAACCTTTCCATGTCTTTAAGGGCAATGAATACAATTTCATCTTCTCCTGAATCTTCATCAGTTACACCTTCTTCAACATGGTAACATTCCTTCCTATATTTAGGTTTGTAATCAGATCTGAACTTCTTGACTCTTGTGGGACACTTAGATGTAAAGTGACCAATCTTATTACATGAAAAACACTTGAATGGAAGCTGTCCTTCATACTTTCCTTTTCCTTTCTTTTCTCTCTTAGAAATCATGGAAATTATCTCTTCTAGCTCTTCATCAATTTCTTCATTCTCATTATGACTAGAGATGTGTGAGGAT
Organism: Thuja plicata; assembly: GCA_018584345.1. NCBI lineage: Eukaryota > Viridiplantae > Streptophyta > Pinopsida > Cupressales > Cupressaceae > Thuja > Thuja plicata. Next base: position 1,472,579 of record MU225416.1, read on the forward strand.
TTCTTACCGTGGATTGAAGCTTTGAAGGCTATTTCATTCTTAGGTTCAGTCTTCAATCTTGATATCTCAAATGAAGAAATTTTGCTGATTAGAGTCTCTCTCTTGAAGTCTTGTGAGAATTGCATAGTTTCTTCTAGAATAATGATCTTGTTTTCATAGTCTGATGTCAAAGTAGTTAACAATTTATCCATTATATGTTCTTCTGATATTTCACCACCATTGTTCCTGATTCTAGATACTGCTTCATTTATCCTCTAATTGTAAGCTCTAATGTTTTCTTCCGGTAACATCTCAAGACTGTTGTATTTCTTCTTCCATGTCTTTCTATGTGCATTATTTTCTTGAACATCTCCTTCAAACATGTCTTCTAAATACTTCCATATGATATATGCTTTGTCAATCTTCTTGATTTCAGAAAATTCACTGTCAGATAAGGCGCTGATTAGGGCTTCTTTGGCAATTGAATTATTGGTAAATGTTTCCTTTTGTCTATTAGTAGCATCATCCTTTGCAAGATGGAATTACAACCTCTTGTGTAGCAATCTCAAAGATCTCAAATCCAATGCACTGTAGATGTGTTATCATTTTGTTCTTCCAATCCAAATAGTTCTCTCCATCGAACGTAGGGCTCTCTTTTCTGAAGAAAGACATCTTGATCTACCTTAAGCTGTTAGGCTTCTTCTCCAAGGCACTTGGCTCTGATACCAATTGTTAGAATACTTCAGGGATAACTGAGAGGGGGGATGAATCAGTTATCTGCAACTTGATCTTTTCTTATACTTATTAATCCAGATTGATACAAACTAAATGCACATTCAGATAACACATTACACAATACATCAATTTGGTTACGGGGAAACCAAATGGTAAAAACCCCGGTGGGAATTAGTACCCACAAAGAACTATACTATTTATAGTAATCCCTGTTAAAAGTTCTTTCAACCCTTTTAGGAGTTGTACATTACAATGCAGTAGTATAGTGACCTGGTTAAGGGTCTGACCCTATTAGGAGTCTTTTATAATAACCCTGTTAGGGGTGGAGGACTCACTGTCCAAGTGGTGAAGGCTACAACCTTCTGGTTATTTGATACACACTATATCAACAAGGTGAACTGCTATTTGTGACACTGCTTGTCTGATCAGTTCCTTTTGTGTGCCGATGCTTTAACCTCTTGTAAAGCACTACAACAATCTTATCTATATTCTGAAAGCTTCAACTTTAATATCTATATTATCAACATATGATAAATATAGCTCTGCTGCTTTAACACTCTGCTCTGCTTTTCTTATCTCTAGCTTTCACAACTCTTCTTATCACAAATGACCTTCTATAAGTACATACTCCAAGTATGAGATCATGGGACCTGTTAGAAAACTCTTCATAACATCCTTGTTGGCTCTACTAAGTGTGCAAGTACAAACTGAATAGACACGTCACTTCACTAAGTTGGCTTCACCAAATTGACCATAACTTTGCAATCTTCTTGAAATACGTTTGGCGCCTTTAGATTAATATAAAAAAATCATAACTCATCATGAATATACACACGCATATCCTTAAGATAGGTGCAACTCAATAAACACATTACATACGTCGGCCTTAAACCATTATTCCTCCAGAACTGTAACCGTCAATAACAGAATTACATATCTTTACTGAAACATCATATCTAGGTCTACGTGTATAAACATAGCATAATAAACATGTCAACAACATGTATCTATCCATGCAAGTCTTCATGTCATCATATGGGTAAGTACATACAGAAGTACTCTTGTGTATTATATGTTGTCATCATTGACAAACATACAATCAGTCAACTGTTTAGAATCAAATCTCCAACAATAACATCATAACCAACATAGGAATGCATTCATCATCATCATATAGTGATTCATGTTTTCAACAAATTAATGCTCATCTGACACATTTTCTATGCTTAATTTATTGAGGGAGCATATAGTCCACCTGTTGTCACTGGGGAAAGCTGGGGCAGGATAAAATGTGAAAATTCTTTGACACAACATCATGAACCACATTGTATCAAAGAGGGTAAAATGTAGACACCCTGAAATAGACATACTTGCGACCTTACATTACAAACACTAATTTTCATCTATTAATTAATGTTTTTTAATCATTAATTAATCATCTATTTTCTTCTAATTTCATTCCCCAAATCATCTAATTAAATCCCCAAAATTAATTAAATAATTAATTTTATTTAATTAATTAACCTTAATTTATTAATCTCCATTAATTAATTAAATTCAATTTCCTAAAGTTTAAATTTAAATATTTAAACTTATTAATTAATTCTTCTAATTAAATTAATTTAATTTCATTCAATAATTCAATTCTAAACCAAAGAGAATTCAATTATCTCACATGTTGAAAAATTTAATTACAAAAATGAATTTAATATTCAATTAAATCATTTCTTTAGTTCAAAAAGAGAACTCTTGATCATATCTCTGATTGCATGAATTACTCCACATACCTCCTCTGTTCAAAAAGGTAACTCCAAATTACCTCTTTAGTTCAAAAGGTAACTCATAATCGGCTATTCAGTTGACCAAACTTTATCTCCTCTCTCCAAGTTGAGGAGGTGGAGTTTACTGATGGCTTCTCCAGTTCCCTTTGATCTCAACCATTCATCATCTAATCTCTAGGATTGATCTCAACTGTTCATATCATTTCTACATTCTATATAATCAACCCTTCATAACCATTTGAAGGATCCAATATTTCAAGCTTTCGTGCACCCTTACTTTGTCAGATTGATTCAAGCATCAAGCCTTCTTGCAATCAAACATCCAGGATTTCAAGCTTTTGTGTGCCCTTACTCTGTCAGATTAGTTCAAGAATCAAGCCTTCTTGCAATCAAACATCCAAGATTTGAAGATTTCATGCACCCTTACTCTGTCAGATTGGTTCAAGCATCAAGCCTTCTTGCAATCACACATTTTATATCATATTATCAATGCTCCCAAGTCATAGATGTTGCCCATACCAATACTAAGCACCACACACACAATGCTTCAGAAGGAGTAGAGAGAGACAATGGAAGATTTGAGCTTTGTTGGTTTGCATTCGTTTGTATTCCTCCTTGATTTCTTGTCATTTTATTGTTCGTAGGTTCATTCTTAGTAGTTTGATTAATTTATTTTCATTACAAATCGGTGCTACCAACCCTTGTTATTGAATGTATAGAACACAACATTTACAATCACTTTCTAGGTAACTCACCCTATTAGGATTAATTGATAATTTTTTAGAAGTATCTAAAGTCCTATTACATACTACCTTGTTAAAGGATTTAATCCCACTATTACAATGTTAACCATGTTAAGGGATTTACAAGAAAAAGTATTATTAGAGACTTCTCAGTTAAGGGATTTTAGATTGTTGAAACTATTAGGAATAAAAAATATGGATTGACCTGTGAAATGCACTTTAGAATGCTAATCATATCCTTTGATGCTAGGTTCTATCTTTGAACTCTATTCTGAATCTTCTCTGTAATTTGCTCTGCAATCACTGTCCACGATCTAATGCTTCAATAGTTTCTTCACAACATATCACAAAACCTTCTTCAACTACATCATATATTAACAACATCCATCCTCTTATAGCCTTTTACCTTTGATTGCAAACCTAATTAGGGTTTGTTTTTCTCTCCAAAACTTCTTTGTCAGTTACAACCAACTCATAGAAATATTACAATCTCAACACGTTGTCCATAACAAACTTCAAGTTGTCTTCTCCAATGTGAAATAGTTCTTCAATATTATTGGTCCAAAATGTGCCTTGAATTCATAATCAGATTTGTACACAACTACCAAGAAATTGATTTATTCAACTCTTGAAACAATGTACTACTTTTTTCATTATGTCCAGATTCACTGAATCTTGCATCGTATTCAAAACTATTTCTTAACCTTTAACTATTGCATGGTAATTAAACTAACCGGTTAGTAGTATCTTCACCAATGTCCTTTACCAGTGTGACCTAAGTGGCATAGTCACAAATATTAGTTCACCTGTAGTCTCTACACCTTCCAGTGTACCTATAGTATACTTGACTTCTTCAACCAATTTGACCTTCATGCATTCTCTTGTTCACCTGTCTGTCTATTCACCTGTTCTACTTAACTTGTAGTTACTGATTGGTTAAACTGTCTACCGATTGTTATAACTTCATTTACTCACACAAAAATTAATTACCTATGTACTAGATTGCCAACAATGACAACCATACCTTTATGTGATCATCATCAATGTCAGTTCTAACCATTCTGATATCTTCATTCTCCCCCTTTGGCATTGATGGAGAAAACTTATATACTCTGTATACTATATACTTCCCCTTTTGATCTACTTATATATTTCACTTTTTTTGGGAATAATGCCAAAAACTATGATAAAATATTGTATATACAAAGGTGTTTAAGCTTTACAATTTATCAAATATAATCTTGAAATGTACCTTTGCAGCACTAAGCAACTTCTCACATGACTCTTTCAGTGTTGTCAAGGAAATTTGATGTATGTTTAAACCTGAAGCTAGATCCTCCATACTGTCAATTGTACTCATGTCTGGAGTACCTATCGACATTTCCACTTTCTTATGATATGTGTGTATAATATCCATGTGTGAAATCAAGAATCCTTGTAATTCTAACAATGTCATTCTTATTCTGCCCTCTTTTTCCTTAAGTTCCATCTCCTTGTGTGCTAATGCTTTCAATTTTGCAGTATGCTCCATCATTGAACTATCCAATGGGTCCAATTGACTGAAAAGTGTATTCAATTCTATTTATATCTCTTCCTTCTTTGTCAAAATATTTTCAATGAGGTTGGTCAGAATAGATATCTTACTAAATATTTTTCCAACTTATAGTAGTGATTGCTTGAGTTCTTTGACTAGTTCAAACAATGAAACTTTCGCAAGTGCAATCTTCTGCAGTAGTTTCTCCATCATCTTAGTCTCTAATCTCTTCTCTTCTCTCTTGATCATTTCTTCTTCCATGTCATGATCTAGAATAATAATTGTGTCAACTAAGATCTTGAGTTGATGAATCATGGATGTGTTTTCATCAATATCAACATTAGGTACTAGATCAAAAAGTGTAGCTGTAGTTTTCCTTAGGATTTTTGTTTTTTACTTATTTTGCTTCATCCTGTTCTTCTCATCATTTTCTACTAGTTTCTTTGAAAATAATAACTAGTCCTTGGGTTTTAAATTATTGAAATCTTTCTTTAGAATCTCAAATTTTGGATCATGTTCTTCATCTTCCTCTTCTTCCATTTTCTTCCTCTTTTTCTTCTCATCGGTATTCTCTGTGTTAGTTTGAGAATCACCAGGGACATTATCCTTTGGTGTCTCACCCTCATTTTTAGTACTCTTCTCACCTATACTAGTGTTATTTTTTTCTTTATCTTTCTCATGATCTTGATGTTGTTCACCTTATTATGTATCCTATGGTTGATTAGTGGTCTCAATGACCTGTTCTATATCCTTACTCTTTTCTAACTCACCAACCTTGTTTGCTTCAACATCAACTGTGTCATCATTAATCTCAACTAGATTTACATCAAGTGAAGACTGAAGTGGAATATCTTGAGCTTCATATCCAACCATAGGAGAGTAGGGATTATCAATGATATCCTCAATTACAACATCATCAAATGAATCTTTGGTTAGGTCTATATGTGTAACCATACTTGGAATAGTTCCTAACACATCTCCCATTAACTCATTGAACGTGAAAGTGTCATCTACTTGAGATGTACCTATAATTTTTGTTACCAGTGGTGGATTAATGTTGAATATCCTTTTCCATAGCACCACTGCCTCATCTTCAACTTCTTGATCCTTTCCAGCTATAATCTTTGTATTTTTATGTCCAATATTGAATCTGTCTATATTTTCAAATCATTCATATATTTCTTTTACTGTCAAATGTATCACTGTGTAGATAATTGTCCTTTCTCTTACCGCCTTTTCAGCTTCAAGTGTTGAATCCCATCTGAAATTAGTCACTTCATAAAGTTTATCAACACTATGAATTTTTATTTTATTTGGTGTTCTGATGAATTTATGATAGTGAAATACAATAAAATCTTCAATAGTTATCTTGTCCTCATTAGATAACATTGAGAATTTAAAGTTATTAATGTTGCCTATCATTATAGATTCTTTAATTACCTCAGCAATTTTAGTTGTACTCTTAGGAATTATGAATGTTGTATTTTCAGACTTCCCCATGTCAGTGATTTCCTTCTCAGAATCAGTTCTCTCACTGTCTTCTTCAATTTTCTTCTTTTTCTTGCTAGGAGAGACCTTTGACTGTCCTCTAGTCTTTCTCTTTACATAAGTCCTAGTCTTAATAGGTTGAGATTCCTCAAGTGGTATAGGGTAAGAAGTTTTACTTTCATTATTCTTCTCCATACCAAAATCTACTACCAATGGAAGTTTAGGAATCCTACCCAGAGTTCCTGCTGAAATTATTTTCCTTTTTGCATAAGCATCAGGAATGATCTTCTATTTCTCACTTGTGGAACTGCTACCTTCACATGTAGCAAATTTCTCTTCCAATTGACTAATTATTTTATGTGCTTTCAGTTCTTGGGTTTTTGAGTTGTAGAGTAATTCTCTCATATGCCTCCTCAAAATTACCGTACCTCTTTGATTCTTTGTTAATTAGTAGCTTTAATAAAGCTTCAATGTTTAGATTTAATAGATATTCATCAATCTCATATCCCATCTCAGGTATCCATGAAATTCAATGATCTACTGCTTGTATCTTACAATTGTCAGTATCAACTAGAAAAAAAATTGTCTCTGTAGTTCTCCACAATGTGTGGAGGTATCCTATACCTCTTATGCATTCTATCTTGAAAGTATTTGAAATACCCACACATTACATTGTTTAGGTATCACCTAATTTAATTATGTATTCATTTATCTGATATAAAGCTGGCCTATCTATTTTCCAGGTTACCATTCCTTTTCCAGGGAAATAGTTTTGCACGTAAACATACATACCAAAAGTGCTCCAAACTTATTGTCTGTTTGAATCCTCTTCAAATTTTCTAGAAGTTATGATCTCACCATCTCAACTAGGTCATATCTCCTTCCTTCCTTCATTATCCAGTAAGCAGTGTGGATAGCTCCACAGGGCACACTATTCAACCAACTAGATTGATAAACTTTATACCCGACAATCATTGTTGCAAAATAAACTTCTTGATCTTCAATATCATAAATTTTCATCACCCTGTGATCTTGTTTAGACTTTGAGAGTTTTGAAACCTTCTTTTTGTATTTTCCTTAGGGTACATGGTTCCCTGTCTGCTGAGACTCCAATTATCAAATGTATCAACTCCTTCGTGATCTTGATCGGCTCCTCTAGCCATATGAATTGTTCATGAAAATGACTCAAAGCATATCTAATCCACTCTTCCTTTAAAATCTCAGGTAAGTCCAAAATATGTGTCAAACCCTTCATTTGAAGATGTTTGAACTCATCTTTAAGTTCATCGTTGTTGCACATTTCCAAATACTCCTATATCTACTCATTACCTAGTTCAACAATATTGTAGTGAATGAAAGTTCTTACATCTTAAATCAATAGAACTCGAGGTGGAATTAGGGATAAGCATCGGTTTTGTCAACTTCTACTTCCTTTAGTGGATGTATCTTATGTTCATGTTATGTCTCCTTAGATATCTGGAATAGCGTAGGTGTAGCAACCCTTGACTCCATAGTAAACCAATAGATTTATGCTTTCCAACTCAAACACTCCAAATTCCTTCACAAATGATCACCGCTCTACTAAATATTTCAATTAGGGCTGTTGAATTCATAGTTCAAATCTTTGTAATTGATTAGCTCAGATAGTTCTCACAATCAATCTCAATATTAAATCACACTTTTCTCTTGTACATGCTATTTGAAATGCAAGGCGCATAATAAATAGGTTTAAGTCTAATTTATTTTCTCAAAAAGTTAACCAATGGCTAGTTAAAACATTAAATGCAATTCACCAATCTCACTTCACCAATTAAAACTCCCACCGGTTAATTCCAAAAGTAGCACTAACACATAAATTTTTCAAAATATAAAATCAATTATACATAATAACTCACATCAATGCATCTCATTATGAAAATGGATGTTCTCTCTCATCATTATAAGGGAAATGTTAGATATAACAATGAAATTTAGACCCTACGCAAAACTTACTTTCTTAGTTTGAGGATAAATCCCCTGAGCCAGAGGATGTAGGGTTACTTGTCAATGTGTTGGCATCTTCTTTACTTTCTTATTTCTTTACCCAAACCTTTTTCATCTCATTCCTCACTTCTTCAACATTAACATTCTTTTTGTCTTTCTCATCTTCATTGCTTGGTGACTGGTTCCTGTATCTACAATCTCTTGCAAGATGTCCAATCTTATGACAATAGAAACATGTCATACCTATTGTGCTCCATGGTCCAACATTACCTCTTGGGTTTCTCAATCAAAAATTCATAGCAATATGTCCATAATTTTCACAAACAATGCATGAAACATTCATGTAAGCTTCTCTTCTTAGAACATTCACCGGTTTGTTAGGTGTTGTTTATCTGCAATGTTATGCCTTATGTCCAAACTTGTTGCATCAAGAATAGTAGTTGTTGGAAATTCTTTCAGGTGATCTATTACTAGTTCTTGATCTGCACTCATAAGCTTAATGACCATACTGATTGCAATTGTAGCAATAACCATTAAAACAAGTGGTTCTTGGAACATTCACCGGTTGGCTTCCACATACATTAGCAGTGTGTCCATGATTTTCGCAATTGTAACAAGTGGGTTTTTAAGGTTTCTTACCTTGTGGACTTGTGTATACCTTAGGAGTCTTAGTTTCTTTCTCAGCACCAGACTTGGATGATTTTCATTTCTCAAATTTTTTGTCAACGATAAATCGTAGGCCAGAAGTATCTCTAGGTTGTCTTTGGTTCTTTAGTTTCTCATTGATCTTTTGCATGATTTTTTCACATTGCTTAAGTTTTTCATTTGTCTCTCTCTCAATCTTCAAGTCTTCTTTCAATTGTTCATTCTCCTTTCTTAGTAATTCATTTTTAGCACACAGTTTTAAGTTCTCATCACCAGTGTCACTCAACTGTTCATTCAGTGCATGGTTGTCATGTTTCAATCTTTAAAGTATAATGTATTTCTATCTAATCAGTTATTCAACATTCTTCTTTGCAGTTCCAACAATTCTTTTTGCATCTTCAGTAGCCCTCATGCCTTAAAGTACTTCACACATCCTTATAGCTTGACTTTCTTTTTCTTTTTTCATCTTGGATACTTCATCAATTAGGATCTTGTTCTTTTCCATAAAATCTTCTATAGCTTTCTAAACTTCCTCTGAGTTAACACTTCCTTCAGATAATTAATCAATGATTTTTGGACTATCTCTTATTTGTTCAGATAATTCTTTCCTTTTTTCCATAGAATCCTTAAGATTGTTCTTCAATCATCTCATTAGCTGCAGCCAACTGTCTTTCATACGTATAGCTTTCCATCTCCATATATCAACTCGCCAAGTTGTTAAAATTTCCTTCTAGAGATTATGAGCTCTGATACCAATTGCTGGAAATAACAGGTACTAAGAGGGGGGTGAATCAGTACTAATAAAACTTTAATACTTTTCTTCAAACCTAAGAATAACAACAAAAGAAACTTCCAAACTATGTAGCATAAAACTATAAGTGTAAAGTAAAAGTACAGTGAATGAAATAACAACACATGCATACTCATAACACTTATATTTTTATCATGGAAATCCTTGGTCAGAGGGAAAAACCACGGTGAGGATGACACCCACAAAAAATTATGAATGCAGTATAAAAGAGTGCTCTGTTAGGAGCTTACAATATGTCGTTGTCTAGGTAACTAACACTATTAAGAGTGACTGATACTTTTTTAGAAGTATCTAAAGTCCTATTACAGACTACCTTGTTAAATAATTTAATAATTTAATCCCACTATTACAGTGCTCACCCTATTAAGGGATTTACAAGAAAAAGTCTTATTAGAGACTTCCCGGTTAAGGGATTTTAGATTGTTGAAACTACTTAGAATACAAAAAATGAATTGACCTATGAAATGCACTTCAAAATTCTAATAAGATCCTTTGATGCTCTTTTCTATCTTTGAAATCTATTTTGAATCTTCTCTGTAATCCGCTCTGCAATCGATGTCCACAATCTAACATCGATGTCCACAATCTAACACTTCAACTATTTCTTCACAACAATCACAACAACTTCTTCAACTACATCATATATTAAACACAACTATCCTATTATATCCTTTTACCTTTGACTGGAAACCTAATTATTGTTTCTTTTTCTCTCCAAAATTTCTTTTTCAGTTACAACCAATTCATAGAAACATTACAATCTCATCGCGTTGTCCATAACAAACTTCAAGTTGTCTTCTCTAATATTGTAAAACAATTCTTCAATATTATTGGTCCAAAATGTGCCTTGAATTCATAATAAGATCTATACATAACTACCGATAAATTGACTTATTCAACTCTTCAAATAGTGTACTACAATTTTCATTCTATCAAGATTCACTGAATCTTGCACCGTCATAACCACTTTAGATAATCATTCAAAATAGTTTCTTAACCTTTAAATTTTACTTGTTCACTGAACTGACCAGTTGGTAGTATCTTCACTAATGTCCTTTACCGGTGTGACCTAAGTGGTGTGGTCACAAATCATAGTTCACTTGTAGTCTCTGAACCTTCCAGTGTACCAATAGTATACTTGACTTCTTTAACTTATTTGACCTTCACCTGTTCTCCTCTTCACCTGCCTATATGTTCACCTGTTCTACTTAACTTGTAGTTACTGATTGGTTAAACTGTCTACTGATTGGTATAACTTCATGTACTCACACAAAACTTACTTAGCTATGTACTCAATTTCCAACAATCACAACCATACCTTTATGTGATCATCGTCAACGTTAGTTCTCATAATTTTGATATCATCATATGTTAATCTAGAAGATATTATTTGAAAATTCCTATTTAATAAACACATATTTAGACTTCAAGTAAAAAAAGAGACTTATAATGATGAATGAGGGTTTAGTGCACTATCATAAAATAGGAATTTTTTTATTATTCGTCTAAAAAAAAATTATATTTGACTCAATTGCTAAGTTCTAGGTTTTATTGCATTTAATTACTTCTATGTATATCTTTCTTTTTAAAAGGGTTTTCAAACATTTGAAATAAAATTATTGGATACATCAAAGTTAGTTTGTCCAATTTTTTGACAAATGATCAATGCAATAGAGCCCTTACATCACCAACAACTATTGGGCCCTATGGATTTCATGCATATTGTTAAAATGTTATTAACTTGTGAAGTTAGTAATTTTATTTTCCTTTATTTATAATCTTAGATTATTTTTTAATAATAAATATGATGATTTATAAGTATTTATGAATGTTAAATATTTGGAAATTTGATATTTTTTATGTATTTTATATAGCTTTGTGTATAAATATGTGTATGTGTATCATTATGTTTTGCTATATTTTGTAGTAACACATATTTGATATTTTAATTGTGTAGGAATATATTTCCTCAACAATGATTAATTAGAGATAATTAGCTTGGCTAAAACACTTTGTTCTACTTCTCATTTCAAATTAAAAGTTTAAATTATTTCCCTCTTTTAGCCAAAAGAGTTTTGAGGAAAACATTTTTTCCCAAAATAATTTTGACATATGTGTTGCTTATGTAGCTCTGCATGTTTTGGATGAAAGGGTTTCACCTATAATTAATATCAAACAAGAAGGAGAAGTCTTTCTTATATGACAAGGTTTAGGTGAGAAATAATATCTTGAAACTATTGAGATAACACCTTACAAGACATGCAGTACCTCCCATGGTTGCATTCTATATTGTCTTATTTTAATCAAAGCTAAACTCTTTTATGTGTTTCTATGACTATTCATATGTTGTAATTTTGTATCGTCATTGTGAGATACACCTAGTTATAATACATTATTTTTCTATTATCAATATCATTGTTGACATAGACGATAATTCTGTTAGGATTAAGTAATACTGAGAGGGGGGTAAATCAGTATTGTAAGGTGGGAAAATATATGGAGATCTTTAGATAGGGTTTTGAACAATGGATATTTTCACATAAAAGATACCCCATGTCTCTATTAACCACTTACATTTAATTGTAATGATAAGGAATGTAGATCTTGAAATGTTTGCAAAGGAAAATGGAATAAAATACATACCTCCAAAAAAGAATCTATTGAAAACCATGTCAAACAGTCTCATAAAATGTTGATTTTCATGCTCTTGAATCAAAACTGTGAGATCTACAAAACCCAAAAATATTTTTCAGATCTGGCTCAGGTCGACCTTGACCCAAAACAAAATGTCGATCCTAACCCAAAACAAAATCTCGATCTTGACCCAGAAAATAATGTCGACCTTAACCAAGAACAAAATGTCAATTCTGAACTAGAACAGAATGTCAACCTTGAACCAGAATAGAATGTCAACTCTAACCCAAAATAGAATGTCAACCTTGACCTGCACAGTCCAACAGAAAATCTATTTTCGAATCCCAAAATTTTGTCGAAAAGGGTATCTGGATCTACACTTGAATCTGCTGTCCCAAACCTGTACCTACAAGAAAAATGGTTTTGTTTGTTGGGGGATGGGTTTTCCTTGGTCAAACCCCAATTTTGGAATTAACCTTAAAATATAATTGAAATTGCATAAATAAACAAAGTAAATAAACAAATTCACCTTGCTTGTATAGAAACCCTTGTGGAGGATTCGAATCCTTGGATCCACAAGTATGTATGCTCCAAATGAATGTAGAATGTAAAATATAAAATTTAGGATGTCTCAAATAAATTTCCTTGAGATCTTCAACACCAGTCTTGAATGGATCTTAGAATAGGAAGAGGCTTGTATGGATGTGGATAGAGAAATCTTCAACAAGAGGGCTCCATAGAGCTTGAATCCTTCAATGGCCACTAACGGATCTCCTTGATGAATTGAATGCTTGAAGGTGCTTGAATTCTTGAGGGTAGATTATTTCTTCAATATATTATCCTTCATGTGCATAAGTGATCATGTTCTTTCATGTGCATGTCTTATGGTTAGAGAAAATGAGAGGAGAAAGCTTCCTAATATACAAATATAGGGCACAATTTTCTAGAGAGGACTACATAGGAGAATTAAATTCCAATTAGACCTACACCCTTAGAAGAGGACCTATATTAAATATAATTTAATATTTGTTACTTCGGAACTCGAAACAGCTGACCCGAAAGCGGGAAACAATTCTTTCCGAAACCCGACATCTAGAAACTTTGGGATCCTGAAATTTGGACCTTGGATTAAGGTTGAGGTCGACCCTGACCTAGGTTAGGGTTGAGTTCAATATTGACCTAGGTCAGGGTCAAGGTTGACCTTGACCTAGAAGGTTGACCTTGACTCTGAGGTCAAGAATCTCAGAATCACAGAGCAGAATGCCAGAAAAGGTGGGAGAAAAGTGGAAAATAGGGCAGAATCAGGGGGAAAAGCAGATCCAAGTCAAAGACCCATTCAAGGCATTTGACATGACCCCAAACCACTTACTCAAAGGGATAAACCAGTCCAAAATGGAAGTGATTCCATTTTCTGATGATACATTTAGCCCCCACTTTAGCAAGAGTATAGACTCAATGCAAACTCTTGGTAAAGGAGATCATAAAGAAAAGATAATCTTATTGAAATCAAAAGGGAAAAAGGAATCCTAAAGCCCCCAGGGACTCAAGTCTTTTTCAACCCCAATATTACAACAAGAGAGACATCACCAGACAAAGAAAAGGAGAGAGAGAGAGAGAGAGGGGTGGCTAGCTCACCCAGTAAGATGTGTGTATCTCACTGTGAACCATGAAAAGGATAGCATGGACCATCAAGAAAGCACTTGATAGTCACCCCATAAATTTGTGCGCCTTCTAGTGGCTTTGTGCATATATGTAGTGTGTCTTCTGATAGATTTTATGAAGTACCCATGGATCCATATCCTCATATTTCTGCGGAATACATTTGTAAAATGTGTATCTCTTTAGGATTTAGCAACTTATGTGCGTTACCTTCCAAGGATTTAACATATTGAATTGTAATTGAATGTGTATCTCTTTAGGATTTAGAAACTTATGTGCATTACCTTAAGAGGATTTAGCATTCTGCAAAACAAATGGTTAGAACAAAAATGCATAATATAGAATGAGGGAGGCTGTATATATGCCCCCTCCTTAAGATGGCAAAATACATACTATTTTGACATGTTAAGGAAAGAAAAGAACAAGGATAAAGCCTTCTTTAACAACATCAAGACAATATCCATAGATAATACCTAGTCCAATCCAAGAAGGTCACATCTCCTATGAGGCCATGGAAGGGGCGAATGCAAAGAGATATCATGCAAGAAGTGAAAAAGTAACCCTTGTGAGGGATATCACACTATTCAGTTTCCAAGGTGAGAGATTTATCAACCATGGAAACCCAATGTCAAACAACAAAATAGGTTATGATCAAGGACATAGATCCTCAATGCAAAAAAAAAATTCATGTATGATTAGATATCACATAATAGATAGATACTGCTTAACCAAGGGAAAAGTGGATCTCGGAAAGACAGAAAAGAAGGAGATGACATCCTTGCCCCCCAAGCGTAGGAACAAGGATGAAAGGGGACCTATTATATCACTCACAACACTATACAAGACAACGAGCACCCAAGGATTAGGCTAACATTGTTTACATAATGTGGAGCTCCATAATAGGAACATAAATGTTATTTAGAGAAAATAGGATTGAAATATAACTCATTGCGACATGATACATAAATAACTTTACTATCAATAAGATGCCTAATCTCATAATGTAAAGCTTGACGTTCATTAGTAGTGTGATCATGAAATCTATGATACAAAGAAAAAGGAAGAGTCTTCAAGTGTGGACTATGTTTCTTTTTGTGTTTAGGTCTAGTAATCATCTTAGCATGAAGGAGTTTAGGCAAAAGAACTTCTTGGTCAAATTTCTTCATAGGGTCGTCATGTTTTGAAGTGTTATTTGAGATGTTGTTAACATTTATGTTTTGTTAAGCATTAAATCCCAATCCATAAGAATGCTCATGCCCCCCATTCTGTAAGGGCATTTGAATTCCCTATTTATGCTTACCACATCCTTGACCATGGAATCCTTCTTTAACTAGTAAATGATAACCAAGACCATAACAAGAAGCCATATCAGAAGGAGTCAATGGAACTTTAGTAATCAATATGTCATTACTAGTAAGTTTGATAGATTCATATTGGGTAGAAGCAGCGAAAACGTTATTATGAAGGGAATTAGAAGTAGAAACAAAAGCTCATTGTTCAAACTCTCTTTGTTGCTTCATAAAATCAAGATTAGAAACTTTATACTCTCCAATGAAGGTAGGATTAAAATCGAAGGTTCCCCAATCATCTCCAGGAAGAGAATTAGAGGAAGAATTATTACTATTAGGAATAGGAGTATTGTGGGTTTGAATATTCAAACAAGGACTTGGCACATCATCCACATGAAGTGTATATATCATGTTGCTGTGAATAAACTTGGCATTAAGGTGAAGGGTGGAAGGAACAACATGCATCTCATACAACCAAAGTCTACCCAAAAGGAGGTTACAATTAAGAGGTCCAGGCATAACATGAAAAGGAGTATTTAGGATGACTGAACCTACTTTGATAGGTAAGGTAATGATGCCCAAATTTTTCTTATCAATGATATCAAAGCCACATATAGGAGCATTGTCAAGTTGAATAGTTGAAAGATCGGCTTTAATTGCTTTGAGCATGTCCATGATACAAATATTAAGCCCAGATCCATTATCAATCAAGGTCCTACGAATGATACTCTTATTGATAGTAACAGAAACCATAAGAGCATCATATTTATTCTCTACTTCTTTAGAAGGTAAATCCTTTTGAGTAAATACAATGTTAGGAGGACCCGGGGTAGCATGCATGCACTGTAAGAAGGCATTGATATTCTCTTGATTAGGAGGTGGAGTGGGAAGAGTTGCTATAGATTTTTGCAAGGCTTCATGCTATGTAGGTGAATTTTGAAGAAACTCCCATAAAGAAATCTTGGTAGGGGTATTGCACAATTGGTTTATCAAATCATACTCCTTTCTAGGAAGACGAGGTGGAGGAGGAAGAATGGGTTGAGAAGGTGGTAAAGAAGTAGGAACCACCAGATTAGGTTGAGGGTTATTCCTTGTATGATGGTTGTGAGATATAGAATCTTGATCATTGAAAGACTCTAAAGACTCCATAGATTTACCTTTGATAGTAATGTGAGGAAAACCTTTGATAGTCAACAAGGGTTTTGGATAAACCATGTTAGTTGTCTCAACACTAGAAATAGATTTACAAGAAGGAAGCAAAGAAGACATCCGAGAAGGAGATGAGGTAGCATCTTGATTCTCAATAAGATCATCACTAAGAGGGAGAGCATTAAGGGAATTCATATCATTCTTTTCTAATGCCTCATCATGAGAAGGAATCCCAAATGGAGGTAAAACATCTATAATGTCTTCTTCTTTCTCTAAAATGTCCATAGAAGGGAAGTGTGTTTTAGAAAAAGAGTCACCATCATGTATGAATATTTCATCCATTAATAAATCACCCTCTTGTATCAAAGCTTCTTCACAAGGAGGGGATAAATCCATGTCTTTATCCAAGGGTTCATCCTAAATAGGAGGTTCATCCCAAATAGGAGGATTATCATCCCTATCAATAAAGCACATTGTAGGAGTGCCACAAATCACTAAATCTTGATCCCTAAAGGGGAAAGAAGGTAAATTATATTCAAAAGTAGGCTCATAGAAAAGACATATATTAGGAGAAGAATTAACATCAATCCTCAACTCATCTCCATAAAGATAAATATGATGGAGAGAAAGATTAAAGTCGTCTTATTGCTCTAAAATATCCTTACAAGGTAATACAAGAGAGGATAAAGCAACATCACATGCACTAAATAAAGTCTTTCTAGGTGTAACACCATGCAATGGTAAGGTAAGGGGGAGATGTTGTTTAATCCCAAAAGTTATAGAAGGATGTTTGGAAAATTCTTGAAAAAACTTGTGCAACATGATAACGAATAAAGAAATGCATAGAAAATAGATTTAAATATATCCAGATGCATTCAAATGAAATATATAATCATGAAAAATGTAAATGTTTTTATATTTTTAAAGAAATGTTGTGATTTTTTATTTTTGATACATAAATGCAAGAGCATAAAACAAATATACTTTTAAATGCATGTAAGATCTAACATAAAATGCAAATCTAACACCAAAAAAGAAAGAGTTGTCTATCGCGGGTTCACCAAAATGTAAGGTGGAAAATATGGAGATCTTTAGATAGGGTTTTGAACAATGGAGATTTGCACATAAAAGATACCCTATGTCTCTATTAACCACTTACATTTAATTGTAATGATAAGGAATGTAGATATGGAAATGTTTGCAAAGGAAAATGGAATAAAATACATACCTCTGAAAAAGAATCTATTGAAAACCATGTCAAAAAGTCTCAGAAACTATTAATAATCGTGATCCTAAACCAAAATTGTAAGATTTACAAAACTCAAAAATCTTTTCCAGATCTAGCTCTGGTCGACCTTGATCCAAAATAGAATGTCGATCCTGACCTAAAACAAAATGTCGATCCTGACCCAGAACAAAATTGTGACCTTGACCCAAAATAGAATGTCGATTGTGACCCTGAACAAAATGTTGACCTTGACCCAGAATAGATGTTGATTCTAATTCAGAATAGAATGTCGACCTTGACCTGCACAGTCTGACGGAAAATCTATTTTTGGATCCCAAAAGTCTGCCAAAAAGGGTATCCATTTCTGCACTTGAATCTGTTGTCCCAAACCTGTACCTGTAAGAAAAATGGTTTTATTTATTGGGGGAAGGTTTTGCCTTGGTCAAACCCCAATTTTTGAATTAACCTTAAAATATAATTGAAATTGCATAAATAAACAAAGTAAATAAATGAATTCACCTTGCTTGTACAATGCAAAATTTTCAATCACAATGATTTATCAAACATGAATTGTACAAGCATCTTCTATGCTCAATTATTCCCAGTTATAGCTTGCAACATCCTCTTCCTGACTTTGGCATCACAATGCATCTATCTGATCCACACACATCTTCACATCTGAAAACATCTTCACATATATACTTGATCTCATAACTTTCCAGTCAACTCCCAATCACAAAACATGTCCAACATTTAATCAAATAGAAAATACATAGTCAGAGATCATACATAAAAAAATTAGGGTAGGACCCAAACCAAATCCAAAGTAGCACTTATGGATTCCACATTATACTCTGTTAAACATCGCGACCACTCATCAGCCCTGTTACACTGTTGCATTATCTTCGTGTAACTTCAACAAGTTGTAAATCTCTCTATTCAACTCCAAAATAAAAGAGACCTTAACTAAAGGTTTAATACATCCCATAGTACACCCCTCTAATCTTGGATGACTTAGTTCATTACATACTATTCTTGCCAAGAAAAATTGTACAACTGTACTCATTCAACTGTACTATGTCAACTACTTCCTAGACTTAGTGATTTTTCCAAACAAAATCTCCAAGACTAGATTAGAATCCATGCGACCATGCCAATAAGTAGTGTTTCCATAAATGACAACCTTTAAGCTATACTCATCAGGCCACTTGCCAACAATCTCCTCCTTTGGCATTGATGGCAACACTTAGTGAAAAATGACTAAGTGTAAAATGCCAAACTACTGACTCCAAAATTTTCACTCTACACTTCTTAATCCCCCTTTGACATCAATGGAAAATGTATACTAAAAGAATATATCTATATACATATCAAAATTGTAGAGTTTCTCACCAAAATTAATACCATATGAATAATATCTTGAAAATATGTTTCCAAGATCTTTGAATATGATTTTCATGTCTTCTTTAAAGTTTGACCTATGTGAATAAGACCATTCAAAGAAAATGATGATATCTTTGCATCCTTTAGTACCATAGGTTGAGCTTCATCAAGGGAATTCTTCTCTATCTCCATGTCCTCCAGGTGTTTCTCTAGAATTGATAGTTTAGGAGTAAGAATACTCCTCAACATAGAAAATCTCCCCAACAGTATTGAATTCTCAGTTTCAAGCACACTAATTTTGTCCACTAACCTGGACACTTCCTTATCCATCTTAGAAACGGATTGTGAGGATGACTCACAATTCTTTTCCAAATCATCCAATGTCTTCTCATCACAATGGATTATGTCAAATACATTCTATACATGCCTAAAAGGGTTTATGCAGTAGCTATACATCTTCTTTCTATGCTCGGTGCAAGACCTATTACCATAGATAGTGGTATCTAATATACTGATATCCCACTTCAATGATTGACATTTCTATTCTAAATTATTTTCCATGTATTCTCTTTTAAATTTCATATCCATGACCTTCTCCAAAGAAGTAAAGTCAACATCAAATTCATCAAGGACTTTGTTCAGATTTCCCATTGTATCATTACTCTAAAAGGTGAAAGGTAAGGGTAGAATGTTGTTTATTCTATCTACAACCTTGTCCAATACCTTTTTTTTCTTTGTCCTCTGTTCTGATCTCTCCTTAGCCTTAACAAAGGATATGAATGATAACTTAATCAATTCATCCTCATCCATGCCATAAACATCAGTGTTCATAGATTTATCATCACTTGCCAATAATGAAGTTGGGGAAACAAGAATGGATGCATTGGTTTCTTTTTGAGCTTCTTCCTCAGTCTTATCTTCCTTCTTTACCTCAAAAAAAATCGCTTGAAGTTCTTCCTTAGTGTCTTGATATTTTTATTTGGTAGCTCCTTTCATTTCTTCTCAAGTCAATGTGCCAATATCCAATATATTGATTGTGCTTTGTTCATTTACACCATCTTCTTCAGTAACTGTATCAATATTCCCTTGAAAAGGGTCACCAATATCATATGAAGTGTCCAAAGACACAAGGACGCCATCAACACACAAATTTAGTTTCTTAACTGTATAGAAAACTGATTACTGTCATCTTCATCCTTAGATGAGTCAATGTGTACATCTGCAGATTTAGAGGACTCTCCTCTCATAATACTTTTGTGCTTAGGAGGTGAAAGCTTTTTTGGTTCAATTTCCATTAATACCTTATCAATAGCCTTGTGGGTTTATTCTATAACTTCATCATACTTTCTCCCCATAATCTTTATTGGTCTTGATTTTACTCTAAGAAGGGGCTTAATGGTGATTCAGAGTCATGGAGGGATAACCACTCATACTGGTTATAATCAATCACGCTAGAACGCTTGTCAGGTATTTCACTTTCTACATCGTCCAAGATTGCCTGATTAAGGGTTATTTGGGAATTTGTGGTTTCCACTTTTGACGGAAATAGTTGCTACAGTATATTGCTAATCAGGATATGTTCTTGATTTTGCCCCCGATTTGATCCAGCAATCTCTTGTCATTCTACAGAAATATCTCAGACAGTTGTACTAGTTCTTCCTTGACCGTATCCTAGTCCTATTTTATTCCTTTGAGTTGGTAGTAAAGAAAATTTGATCAATCCCTATTGTATTGCCCCCAGACCTATTTTACTATCATATCCATATTATTTCAACATAGTATATCCAATTCTATATTGTATGGGTGGTGGTAAATATTTTCAAGATCAACATTGGCACACACCTTGAGGGGTGGTAGACTAATGGAGAAAAGATGGATGTTGGAGGAAAAGTGAACTTTGGAGTTTGATATTTTAACGGAGAAGAGGATATGGATTTTGGAACATAAGTACCCAAGATGGTTGTGGAAGGTGATGGTGAAATATATTTGGATGGAGGGTTGAAGGAAGCCTTTGGAAGCTTGAATGCCAACTTTGATTTTTTCTTTAGTGTGCAAGTCTTGCATGAGCGACTTGGAATCCATATTTTCTTTGACTTTTCTTTTCATTGTGATTCTTTAGAACACATTTATTCAATGAGGGATTTAGGAACCCACATTATCTTTGACTTTTCTTGTTGTTTGGTGGGCCTCTGTGGCCTTTTGGATTCTTTTTCTGTTGGATCATATTTTCCTGAGTTTTTACATGTCGATTAGATTGGACATGTCGATCCTTGATTGCATGTGGATTCTTGAACTTATGAACTTTATGCTTGGCTTAAAAATTTATTTGAAAGGTATTGGGGTTCATGGAAGGATATGAATGATATGGAGGGTTCATGCAAATTCACCAAAATGTATAGGGTCTCATTCTGCAAACTCAAACGAGGGTTAGTAGCACCGATTTGGAATGAAAGAAATCAATCAAACTACTAAGAACAAACACATGAACAATAAAATATCAAGCATCAGAGAGGAAAACAAACAAATGAAAACCACAATGCTTGAATCTTCTATTGCTTCTCTCTACTCCTAAAATTTTGTATGGATGGTGCTCGGTATTAGCATCGACAATATCTGTGACTTGGGAGTGTTGAGAAAATGAGATCAATATGATAATGGTTTTGCTTTATGCTTCATACAAGAATATTGCAGAGTAATTGTGCATAATAGTTTGAAATCTATACCTCCTCAAAATGGTTGAGAAGGGTTGATTATATAGAAATGGAAATGACTTAGACGGATGAGATCGATCCCAGAAATTTGAGAATGGATGGTTGAGATCAAAAGGAACTGGAGAAGCAATTAGTAAACCCCACCTCTTAACTGATGAGAAGAGGGGATGGTTTAATCAACTAAAGAGTTGATTTGGAGTTACCTCTTGGAACTAAAGAGTTGACTGTGAGTTACCTCTTGGAACTGAAGAGTTGATTTGGAGTCACCTCTTGGAACTAAAGAGTTGATTTAGTTGAGTGTTTATTTAATTTTAGAAATTAATATACCCAAACATGAGATAATTCAATTCTATTTTGATTTAAAATTGAATATTTGAGTGAAATTAAATTAATTTAATTAGAAGAATAAATTAATAAGTTTAAATATTTTATTTTAAACTTTAGGGAATTAAATTTGATTAATTAATAAAGATTAATTAATTAAGGTTTATTAGTTAAATAAAATTAATTATTTAATTAATTTTGGGGAATGATTAGATGATTTGATTTAGATGAAATAAGATGGTTAATTAATGATTAAAAAGCAATAATTAATAGAGGAAAATTAGTAATTAAATGTAAGGTCGCAAGTCTGTCCATTTTAGGGTGTCTAAACTTTGCTAAGAACTATGTTTCTGTTATCTATTTTAGTCCAGTTTAGTTATTGATTCATGTAATATGATTATGGTTTCATTTCATATGTTGTAATATTAGCTATATAACTGAAAAATATTTTATTGCATTAAATAAATAATAACTTTTCAGTAAAATATTTTTTTTGGGAAGTTCCAAAAGAGGAAGATGATCCTCAAGATACGTATCCAGAATATGTTGATTATGGTCCAGATCACACTGCAAAGGATGATGATGATGCAGATATAGAAGACACCAAATTTGATGATGATGATGATGATGATGATGATAATGACAATGATCATGTTGGTGATGACTGTGGTGGTGATGATGATGATGAGGTAGTTGCTGCTAGTAGCCAACAACATTCATGATCACATAGACCGCATTATAGATGATTGTTGATATATTTTTATGATGCCCATTTTCATGGTTACTATAATATGTATCATTTTCATGACCTGTAGTACAATATTATGGAGTTGATACATTTTGACATGTACCATTTTCACTTATATCATTTGGACATGTATCATCTTGACTTGTATCATATGCAGTTACTGCAATCACCTGAAATTGGTCTAGTAAACCTATAGCCCCTAATTTGATTAATTGGCCTTAAGAAACCCTAAATCAAAGGTATTTATCACTAGACCCTAATTATGGGAGCATTTAATCAAACTTGCTTGAATAAATAAACATGACTTGTTGAAGCAAATTATGAATCAAAAACTTAAATCACCAAATTGCTTGAACTATTGAGTTCAATTAAAAGTCCTAAACCCCTTTTAATTAAATGAACCTATTCACGCATCCTCACACATGTGTGAGCACCCAAAATTCAGATAAAAGTAATTAAATGGGGAAATTACCAAATTTGTCTCATTCTCCCCCAAACAAGCACAAAGTTTACCAATCAATATCATTTCACTTGGATCAAACACATATGGATTGAGAGAAATTTCATCTCTATAACTCTTCTTGGTTGAATCTTGACCGTTCATTTCATTAATTTTCCTATAAAAGGAATAGCACTCTTTCTTCAAAAAGGAGACAAATTTGAGAAGTAGGTTTATAATGCTATTTTTGTTCTAGGTTTTGTGCATTTTTCTTTCCTCCATCTCCATAGTAGCTTAATTTTCTTTCACTTAGACTCTAGCCTCCATTTCTAGTTTAATGGTAGCTTGATTTCTAGTTTCATTTAACAATTGGTAATGAATTTTTTAATTGTATTTCATGGTTAATATGCATTTAGTTTTCTTATGTATTGCATTTCATTTTCAAGGTCTATGAGAGAAAAGTATGCAAGTTCATGCATCTTGCTCATTTCATGAAATCTTCCATTTTGGAGTCGTCTAGTCACTGATTCTCCTATCAATCTGATGAGCATTTTTATAGAATCAAACTCGCTTCAACAAGGAAGAAATAAGCCTCTCTTGAGGGTAGTTTGTATGATGATTTTGATTTTGATTTGATACTAAAACCCCTTGAATTAATGGTTTATTTAAGTGTTTGGTGTTGCATATTGAATGCCACATTTTACCACACACACATTTGGCACCCACCATGGGGTAGAACTGGTTTTTTGCCCCAATTTTCATTTAATTTCATGTTTTTGACAAAATTGCACTTTCTATCATCTCATGTTTCATACCTTCTCGTATGAAAAATCACTGGTCACTAATTTTTCATTTTAGAATTTTGGTATTGTCGTACAAGTATGTATCTAACCTTAATTATCGTACGGGAGATCATTGTCCCTTGTTTTGTTGTATGGTCTTATATAATTTGTCGTACAATTTTTTCTTATAGGCGTTCTCTTTACTTTGTCATTTTGGAAACAAAGAGTGTTTTTAGAGGGGAATTTGATGTGGTCTTGATTTTATAACCCCTAACATGCTTTTGGTAATCTTTTTTCTCTCTGGTTTGACAACCTAACTGGTTTTTACAGAACATTTAGTGGGAGAATTTCTTGCCAAAGTCATCCTAGCACACATTTTGTCAAACTACTAATTCTTTTGTGCTTATAGGATGCTTGAAAGAGAGAATATTTTTTAAAACTATTAAACATTTGTGCTTGCAGGTTGCCTCTTGACTCCATCAACCAAACAAAAAGTGTGTCTTCTTAAATGTTTTCTTAGGCACCTAGTTTAATTAGGGTATTTTTTGTGTGAGTTAAATTGGAAATTAGGGGATTATTCTCTTCTTCCCTTAGGAAGAATCAGAAACCCATACATATTTGATTTATCTTAGGCAAACAATCACTTTGGGAAAACTTGGAGTGTTTGGCATCTTTGGGAGACACAAAAAGAAGTAGGAGATTATGCTCTTCTCCTCTTTGAGGGAGAATCATAAATCTTGACCTTCTCCTTTCTATTCGCTTTAATTTATGCATACCTTT
Source organism: Thuja plicata (assembly GCA_018584345.1). Classification (NCBI taxonomy): domain Eukaryota; kingdom Viridiplantae; phylum Streptophyta; class Pinopsida; order Cupressales; family Cupressaceae; genus Thuja; species Thuja plicata. Next base: position 1,497,404 of record MU225416.1, read on the forward strand.
TATATGGGTTTGCCGGTTGAGGAAAAAATCTCCCAAGAATGACTCACATGAGAATTAGGTATAAGCCACACCACTCCAACTCACATTAAAAAAAATTATCTTTGGGGCCAAAGCCTCAGGAGTCAGATGTCATTTGGGGTTATACTCGGCCCACATCTAACACAAAGTGGAGCCTCTCAGTCTCAATCACATTTATGTGAATGCTTGTGCTAAGATACTTTACAAAAATATATGTCTCAATCGCACATGTGTAGACACAAAGGATAGAACCAAACAAAGATCCTTGCTAGAATCCATAGAGTAGAAGCCACCAGATTCACCTCCAAAAGTGGACAATCCAAATTCAAGGGAGATAGTAACTCCCCAGAGATACTCATCATTTTGTGCCCCCATTAGCATTTGGAGTAGGATAATACGACATCATGACTAGATCCATTGTGTGCTTGGTGACGACCGTATTCTGATTAGCTATTAGGTGTATACTTGAGTCTACGAGTGCAAATTTTCTTACTAAGGAAAATTGACTCTAGGGATAAGAAGTGCTTGATTTTATTTGTGCTTGATGTGTTTGAATCACTTTAAAATTACACTAAAATGACATAAAAAATTTCATACATTGATATTTTCACCTCAAAATCATGCAAGTTGGTGCAAATTTCACTCAAAATAAGTGGCAAACTATCCCTGTTATACACTTTCATTTTTACTTACCAAAATTATCGTACAATAAAACACTGAAACAGAAGAAACTCATCTGGGAACCTAGGAATTGTCGTATAGGAACTTGGGAATTTTTGTATGAGCTTGCATAAGAAATCAGTTAGTTATCTTGATCTTTGGTATTCATACTTCCTGTCTACGTGGGTTGAATTAATCACAGTACTATGTCACATCGGTTTTTAGTTCTTGATCAGTTGGCTTGACTCATCATTGTCTCTCATCCTAGTTTCTTGAATGATAGTTTCTTGAATGATCTTACTTACCATACACTATCTTTCCAATAGTCAATTCCAATCAACTAGGTAACAAGTTTCATCCAGTAGACATTCAGGTCTCAAAACATGATACCTCGTACAAGGCTCAACAATATTTCATTAGCACAACTCTTAGAAAGCTATCAAAAAAGTGATCATTTAGAAATCTTTAACATTCACCTATTAGTATAATCATGCTAAAGTATTAACTACAATTGTCTTTCATGGTACAAACTAGAAGCCAACAACAAAAAGCCAATCTCGATTCAAAGGGAAAATCTATTGATGATTCTACTCTGGGACCCTCTTCATGTCAAAAACCAAGATCTACTAAAAGGATTCTAAACCAATATACCCCAACAATCTATCAATCAATACCCTTGTTCCAAACATCAAGATCCCAACATCAATCGACTCATACTATACATCAAAACACATTGAAAATGTCAGCCTACGACTGGGGATCTAACCAAGAACGATAGAGTCACCACACTAGTATTTCCTCCTTAGTTGAGGAACCTACTAAAGAACAAATCCAAGGATGTCAACAAGACAAACACTTTCAAAAGATGATGCAAATCCTTATGCAGGTGGACAATGATAGATACTTTATGCACCTAGCATCTATAGGTGTTAAACTTCCTCATGAATTTGATATTAAAAGACTTATACAACAAGAGAAAGAGTCTCACATCAGCATTCTCAATCAAAAACTGCAAGATATGAGATGTGAATTTAGGGATTTGAAAAAATTTATAGAACAAACCTATAACAAGTACTCACTAGAATATATATGTCCCTTTCTGTCTGCTAAAAACTTACACATGCCTCTGTTTCCCCCTAAGGTTGAAACTCCAAAATATGACAAGTACAATGGTGAAGGTGACCCTCAAGATCATGTGAGTGAATTTTTCTCTCTCAGCATAAAATTTATGCATGAAAGGACATATCTAATGTATCTATTCCCATAGAATCTCAGTGGCCAAGCCTTGGAATGGTTCACAAAACTCTCACCTAGTATTCAAACATTTGATGAGCTTCTCCAAAAGTTGATCCAACATTATTCGTACAACATATGACATGTGATCACCATGTTGAATATATGCAATAAAAAACAACATAATGGTGAACCTTTCAAAAAATTCCTTCAAAGATGGAGGAATATATTCGTGAGATATCCCCAACAAATCCTAAAAAATGAGAAAATCAACATATTCATTAACAATCTGGTACCTGAAATGAACTATGCAATTCAGATGCAAAATTATACTGCCTTTAGTGAGTTGGTGGAAATCACTATCCACATTGAGGAGGTTCTTGTGAGAAAAGGTGAACTCACCTTATATAAAGACACTAAACCCTCCAACAATCCTAATAATAACAATGGAAAAGACAAAAGCAAGTATTGGAACAAAAGCAAGAATGTGGTCAATGAGGGAGTGGTTGACTCATTAGAATTCAAATCCAAAGAGCCAGTGTTCAATCTATTTAGCAGTATTCAAGATACTAAGAAAAACACAAATGTTCCGACTCCACTCAAGAATAATCCAAATGTATAGAAGGAAAAATCACCCTAGATACCGAAACCCAAGAAAATTTTTACTCCTCTTGGAGAACCTCTTGAAAGTGCATTAAAAACTCTGGTGGCTCACAAGGTCATCATAATACCAGAATCAAAGCCTTGGGAACTGGTAGTTAAACCTAAATGGTGGAATGACAATCACTTCTGTGAATATCATAAAAATGAAGGACATTTAACCAATGAATGCATGAAACTAAAGCATGTCATCCAAGACCTTATTGATAACAAGACCATCATAGTTGATGGGCATTAGTTAAATAATGATCACAAAGCCTTTAAGAAATCCCTACCCTCATATGAACAAGGGTAATCCTCAAAGAATCAAGGAGCTAAAGTAAATTACACCTATCCCAATGATGAAAATGTGATTCACATACTTTAACAATCTAATCAATCAGTTAATGTGATTATAATTAAAAACAAAAAGGAGCTTGAATATGCTAACAAGCTAATGAGGAATCAAGCTAAGGTTAATCTTAAGGGATTGGCTTCATCATCAAAACAAAATATGACATTAAAACCCTTGACATCAAAGAAAATAGTCACATCAATCCTAGCTGCGAAATATAGCTTGGTCGATCAATTGCAGACAACTCCAGCCCAAATTTCCATCTTGGAGCTACCTGATATTTCACCATCACATAAGGAGATCCTTGAAATGGATATTTTAGAGACAACTATACCAAAGGACCTTGGGATTGATTGGTTCCAAACTATTGTAGGCCATCTAACTTCACCTCACTACCTATCTTTTTCAGAAGAAGATGATAAATCATTGAATCATCTGCATAAACAACCCCTACACATAGAGGTCTTGATCCATAAACATAGAGTCAAACATGTCTTGATAGATGGAGGCGTCAATTTGAAAATTTTTACTCTTAAGCTTGTGACATCATTAGGTTTTTTAGAACATGTTATAGATCCTAGAAGAAAGGTCACCATAAAGGCATATGATGAAGATGAAAGGTCATCAAAAGGATTGTTAGTGTTACCTATTAGGGTTGGACCCATTGAGAGAGATGTGATTTTCCAAGTTCTGGATTTACCATTAGCATATAACATTCTATTAGGGAGGCCATAGATATATGACGTGCAGGTGGTTCATTAACATATCATCAATGTGAAAAATTTCCACACAATGGAGTGGAGGTTTCTATTTCGACATATAACACACACTCCTATAACACTTTGAAATAGGAAGATATCATGATTCCACATAATAAGGAAGCATTTACTGAGCAATGATCTTAAAATTCATGGGTGACACTCATGAAATGTTTTGAGGAGAAGTTGAAAATTACCAACACAGGTATGGGAGAGTATAAAATTTACTCTTCAGCCTCAGTGACTAATCTCCCCGCATCCTGTAGATCTTATGGAATGCCCTCTATAAAAACCAAGGAAGATCCCTTCATCACTTCTAGCATCAAACTTTCCTATCTCATCATCTCTTTTGATATAGCATTTACTACCAAATATTTTGAAATATTTCATAGTAGGAGTATGATTAAACCATAATTTGTAAGGATTCTTACTTGTACCTTCTCTGATATGAATTATGTTCAAATTATAAACAACAGTACCAACAACTTCCCTCCAATGAACATGAGATACATTTCCTCCTAGCAACATAGTTCTAGCAGCATTGAATATTATATTGTTTCTTCTCTTTGCTATCCCATTTTGTTGTGGTGTCCTAGGAGCAGATGTCTGTCTGTATATTTTATTCTCTTCACAGTAGGTATTGAACAAATTTGAAGTAAACTCTCCACCTCTATCTGATCTCAAACATTTTATCTTTAAGCCTGATTCATTCTCAACTTTTTCTTTGAATATTTTTGAATTTTTCAAAAGCCTCATATTTATCTCTTAGATATGTAACCCACATCATCCTATAAAATTCATCAAGAAAAAGTATAAAATACCTTTCAGTATAGTAAGATCTTGTTCTTGTAGGACCACATAAATTTGTATGCACTAGATCCAAATTCACATTCACAGAGTAAGATTTGCTTTTAAAACCGCTTCTAGTTTGTTTCCCTATTACACATTCTCTACACATGGTGTTCGATGATTTCACAATGTTCGGTAGGTCTCTAACTACATTAGTCATACTTTCCTTCACAATATTATCAAAATTCACATGACAAAATCTTTTATACCATAACCAACTATCATCAACCTTCACAACAAAACAAGAAGCCTCATATGTATTTAATTCAAATACATTACCTCTGGATTTAGTACCAGATGTGATCAAGTCTCCTGACTTACTTTTGATAGAGAATTTCCCATCAATGAATTTTAATTGATAACCTTTGTCCACTAGTTGTCCAACACTCAACAAATTATGCTTAAGTCCATCAACAAGTAACACATTGTCATTATTGGTATTTCCATCCAGAGAAATAGATCCAAATCTAATGATAAGCTTAGGATTATTGTCACCAAATCTCACAACACCACCATCATACTTGGTTATCTTAACAAATTTATTTCTATCTCTAGTCATATGGTGTGAACAACCACTATTTGTGACCCATTTAGATTTCTTTTCAACATGTGACACGAAGGCTCTTTCTTAATGAATAGGTTCATTATCCTTGATAGAAATAAATCCAATCTCATCATAATCAATAGCATCATCATCAAAATACCTTCACTAGCATATTAGCATTCCTTATCCTCGAAATACTTAGTTTTATAAAACTTAGATTTATGCTTTGGAACTCTTGTAGGATAGCTAGATGCAAAATGATCTATCTTATTACATGAAAAACATTTCAGAGGTAAATTTCCTTCAAAATTACCCTTACCTCTCTTTTCTCTTCTATAAATCAGGGCCACAATTTCATCTAACTTTCTTTCTTCTTCATGTATATGTTCCCAGTCATCAACATATTCACCAAGCTCTTCTCTCAAGTCACTTATGCTGGTGCTCGCAGTTCCTGATAAAGTCTTTATTTTTATGCACAATCACCTTGAATGTTGTCTCAACTTTAGGTAATGAATCTCCTAGATTCGTGGCCTCAAAAGTAGTTAATTTTTCAATCAACATCACTCTATTAAAGTTCATTGTTAAAGGTATGATCTCTTCTATAGCTTGCACTTTAGTTTTCTAAATAGGTGTCAGAGATCTAAGAATATTTGCGATCACTTCTTCTTCATTGTATGTGCCTCTAGAGTTTCTAATCCCAATAACAACCTTTGTAACTCTCTATACATATGCTCTAATGTTCTCATCATCTCTCATTTTTAGATTTTCCATCCTTGTCTTCCTGTTTTGCAAATTTCCCTGCTTAGTAAACTTATCTCCTTCATATAGTGCTTCCAATCTTGACCAAATTTTATGTGGAGAATCTAAATCTTTAACCTCTTTGAATTCACCTTCAGAGAGCACACTAATTATTGCTTCTCTTGCGACCATGTTATATAAAAATATCTTATTTTCTTCATTAGTAGCTTTATCTAGTTCATCCTTAGCCTTCATATGTACATCCTTCTTTGTAATCATCTAGTAGTTGATTCCCAAGCATAGAAAATGTGTTCTCATCTTGTTCTTCCATCTGTCAAAGTTTTCAAGATTAAACTTTGGACTATCCTTCCTATAGAATGCCATCTTCAGGATCACTTCAAGCTATTAAGATTTCTCTCTAAGGACCAATAGATATAACACCAATTATTAGGAATAACAGTCCACCAACACAACTAAGAGGGGGGGTGAATCAATTATGAGACAGATTATTAAAAATTAAACTTTATACATCAAAAATTTAGTCCAAATAATAACACAGTAAATGCCAACACCATAACACAATCCTTTTTTGTTGAGGAAACCCTATTAAAAGTTAAAACCTCGGTGGGAATTAGCACCCACAAATGATGTACTGAGAGTATAGTATCCCTATTAGGAGCTTATTGATGCATTACAGTACATAATCCCTATTAAAGGGTAGACCCTGGTAGAAGTCAAGAGTAATAGTGGGCTCACTGCCCGGGCACACTGCCTAAAGAAAGTTAAATCCACCCTCAGAACTTACTATATGAAATGCAATTGTATATGAGATATACAATCTAGTGAAATGTCTGATAGCAACTGTCTTTGCTTGGTCAGTTCCAATGAAGTAACATAATCACAACCTCTACTTTACATCCAATGGACACAAGCTTGTACCTTCCACAAATACATTTCCACTTTGCTCACTCTTCACACACACTTTCCAACAAGAAAATCTCTCTCCTATATACCCTATTACAATAATTAATTAGGTCAACCAATTAGGCTTTCCCAATGTACAAATGATTATATAACCTCTTTCTAAGATACACACGGTACCTATAACAAGTAAACATCAAATATAATTCATCAGATATAATCTAATATCCATAATCCATGCTTGCAATCCATAATACACGCTTCATAGATGAAGTCAACCCCAAATAGGTCTCATCTAGAACACACGCCACAAATGACATCACCAAGATTCTTACGTCTCATGAAACATAAACAACCTTCCTTAACATGTATTTTTCCATCCCTTAAGCTTTCATAGCTTGAATCCATGTCACACGTAGGTTATTCTAAAAATACAGAGACTAACTCTATCAAATATCACTGTCATTGTCTAGTACCCAGTCTTCACTAAAACATATGTAACTCATCCAATATACAATATTAATCCATGCGACCTTGGACATAAGATCACAACATATCTCTATATATATATCACCATCTTCACTCACTTCGGATCAACATATCTCTATGTAGTACCCGTACACTTCTATTGGTCATCAAGTAACAATAATAACCAGTCTCATATCCCTCTATAGAAACATATGTTGACATCAGTGACAAAATATGAATGCTAAAAACAACATCAGAAACCAATTCCAACACATTTCATCATAGATCTAGCTTGCATATTCATTATATTGTATTTTGGGTTGTCATTTGAGGATAATTACTTGTAGCTGAGAGCAATACTCAAATCCTTCGAATTAGAGAGTGATGGAACACTGATAGTCTTTTATTTCTATGCTTAATCTAGTGTTATCATTTGATTTAATTTTAAATATTATATTAATGTTTCATTTAAGGTTTGTATAATTCATTTTATATACACAAGTGGTGCCCACCATGGGGCCATGCCTCACTAATAAATTACATGTGTTTTTGAGATTTTTTGGTTGTATATTTGACACTTGCAAGTTCGGGAAAAACACAGTTATCACCTTTTCATAGAAGTTCATCACCTTTGTTGAGAAGCTTGTCACCTTTGTAGATATGTTCATTGTCTTCACATGGAATTTGTTCATGTTTGAAAAGTGGGATCACTTATACATATTCTTTTGTATATTCTTATCTTTTTTTTGCCACTCTTAAGCTAAATTTCATCATTTTCTAGCTAAAGATAATTGCCTTTAAGTTCATCACCTTTGAACTAAATTTTATCGCCTTTAAGTCTATGTTTGTCACTTTTAAGCTTAAGTTCATTTCTATTAAGCTAAAGTTCATCACCTTTTAGCATAATAATGTCGCCTTTAAATCTTATGTAAAGAATTAAAATCTAAAGACTAATTTTCATTTGTAATGGTTTTCAGATGGTTAAATTGAGGAAAACTAGGAAGGTTACCTTCATATTTCTTGATCATTGTGCACAAAAGGAGCCAAAGAGAGTAAATTGATACACGGAGAAGATACAATGGGAAAATGAGATGGACACACTTAGAGAAGAGGGAAAAGCTTACAATTTATATTTGAGTATCATCAATGTATATCAAGTGGAAAATGGAGTATAAATCAACTTAGCTACTTATCCTTTTTAGATTTCATTGATTTAGAATTGTTGATTTTTCTATCATTTGGATTTCTTTCACTTTGGCTTGCTTGTGATGGACTAACGTTCATGGAAGCATTAGATGCTAAGGAGCTGGAACTATCACCAAGGTAAGGTAAAAAATCTCTAAACATATCAAAAATGTCCTATCATCATTAAAGGTGCACATTAAAAACTCCAAATATTTCATTTGAATTTCTTTCACTTTTGAAAATTCAATATCAAACACATAGATTAAGTAAGAGACCTTCTTGTTTGTGAATAAATATAGTAGGTTTATGCTCTCGTCTTTATTAAGTTGATAAAAATGTCAAACCTATTGGAGTTCCCTTAGTTAGAAAAGTTCTAAAAATGAACTATGTGTTCTTTTTGTTTGGAGGCTAAGTATAGTAGGTATATGCTCTCACCTTTTAGGTGATCAGAACACTAGACCTATCCTAACCTTCATTTAATTCCAAGTAGTGCATTTTCTTTATCCATAGTGGGTATTTCTCCCAAGAATTTTTCTTACAAGGTAGGTGAGAGGGATGACCCAAGTGGGATACAACCATTTAATCCATGGTAATTTAACCCACTCAAAAATAAAATGCATTCATCCTTAATTGGGTGAGTGACTAAAATCTTTGAACAATATCCCTCCTCTAGTAGTCCTTCGGGATTGTGCAAAACATTTTTTTTCTGATGGTGGGAGCCTCCTGTAAAGGGAGGTAAAACAAAAATATATTTTGAATGAAATCTTAATTAAAACTTGGTTAACTAGTAATCTAACATTTTTATCTATGAAATCCAAAATTGACCATAGGTATCTTGCTTACATTGTCTTCAATGTAAATGACCCATGGAAATAATCAAGAACATACACTTTTGATAGGGAGGCTCTACTCTCTTGAACTAAACCTAGTTCTTCACTAGTCCTTCAAGGACTTCCTAGGGTTCTTGATGACCTAGAACCCCTATTATCTTAGGAGGGTTCAACTCCAAGCCTCCTATCCACTCTTTAACTTCCCTATCAATTCTAAGTGCTCCTGCTTCTTACTCTCCTCTTGAGCTCACTAGGGTAAGCTCAATCACCACCTTACCAACCCTCTTTCACAAACATTGTAGGAGTTTAGGGCATATCCAAAACACATTTTTATCCACAAATTCATCAACTCCATTGATTCTTGGTTAATTCTTCATCAGTATCAACACTTCCTATCTTTAAGGGCTACTAGCTAGTAGGTCTCTATTAGCCCTATTTTGTAGGGTTTTGGCTTTCTTTTTCAAACTCTTCACACAACCCCCTAAAAAAATTTGTGATTCAGATACCCTTTGAGAAAACACATAATATTTTCTTGGTCTTTGTCTTTGAAGTCATATGTACACCATCAAACCCTAACTGGGCTAAATTTTTAGGAAAAGAACCAATCTTTAAACTTTGCATTCAAAATCCATTCGGTTGAATTCAAGACACCTCCATATTGTCAACCAATCTCTACAAGGGTCTTCTTATCATTAAAAAGGAATTGTATTGAACTGTTAAATCCACTCCTACAATTTTGAACACTTTGTCACTCTTGTTTTCCTAGTCGAGATATCAAGGAGCTCACCTAGGGAAAGAGATTAAAATTCACTCCTGCAACTTCCAACTCTCTAACAAAAACAAAAACACTATACAATGCCTCCATTAATGAACTATAATTGATTGAATGTTTGAAGATGACAAAGTTGATGATCATCGAGATCCAAAAGGTAAATGCAAGACATTAAATCAGTTAATGTATTGTATTGTCATTGATGTCAACTTGATATGGTATGATTGCTCATACACATATTATCACAACAGTTAAAGATCTAAAAATACAAAGTTTTTTTCATTGGTAATCATGAACACCGAGTGATAGTGAACCTCGAGCACATAAGTTCACAATGTTACCCAATAGACAGTGTTACCTGAGCAAGTGATACCCATGCAAGAATTATCGAGCTAACTACATTTGTCACCAAACACAACTGAAGTTGATGCCTGAGCTATTTGTAGTAGTCACCGAGCACAACTGAAGTGTTGACCGATGGGAACTGAAGTTAGGATATGACAAAAAAACTTAGTTGGTAGGATCTAATTATACAGTTAACTATTTGATTACTTTGTTTTCATCGATCAGTTAAAAGCTAAATATAAGAAGGAGATCTAAAGCATGTTTTATTCCAGAAAACAAGGATATTTTTACATATTAAAACAAAATCAAGCATGGCGAGCTTTATCGATCAAGAAGTGATCAACAAAGAAAAAAAAGACAAAGAACGGTGAAATCATGTCTATATAAAGAGACAAGTAATTCATTATCAAAATGAGAAATGCTGAAGAGAATTCTGGTGAAGATAGAAGTCTTCAAACATATCTGATCATACAAGTTGAAGAACAGAGCTAAGAAATTTGCAGACACTGAGCAACAAAGAAGCACCAACATTCACTGAGCAAAAAGAAGTGGAGCAAAGGAATTGAAGAGAACATTGATCAGAAGATGTATTATGAGCCTACAATAGATCTAAACATCTACAAGATTAAGTTGTATTTATGAACAGATCATATACTATTTCAGTTTAACCATTGATTTAGAAAATCTCTTAACAGAGTAGGATTTAACCATCCTTTATATATTGAGATACATCCCAAGGAGTATCAAAAGGTTTTCATGTTTACAGCATAGTGAATGCTAGGTCAAGTGATAAACTATTAGTGATAAATCCTCTAACAAGGTCACACTTAACAGTATGTTTTTAACCTTTAACAGGGTTGGCTCTTCACTGAGCTCACTTCAGAAGATTGAAAATTTTGGGTTACCAGTCCCAAGTGGTTTTTCCCTTAATAGGGTTTCCACATTAAAAATCCATGTGTCATGTTAGCACTTGCCAAATTTTTCATGGTTCCAAGCTTCTTTTCCTATCTCTGCAATTTGTCCTAGCCTCTGGCTCAAACCCTAAGTCTTATTTGGTACAAAATCATGAAAACCATAAACCTCTAAGACTTGTTCTATTTTCATGTTGCTTTTTCATGCCACTTAGGTCAAAATTTCCCATGTGCACATTCCCCTTTTCACATTGGTTGCTTGATCTCCTAACCTGAGCTGAATATTCTTTTTCATCCAACGATCATGCAATTACCTTTTGTCGCTTATTCTCCGAAGGATATGGCATATTATCTTTTTGTCATGAGACTTAGTGCAGGCCGTTGATTTCAAATTAGATCAGAGGTGGTCACGTTATCTCCAGATGTTACCAGGGTTAGTATTTTTATCTTGATACTTAGAGATTTCCTCAGTCGTGAAGTCTCATGAAGTGACCCATGGTAAATGGCCGAGTTGAAATGTAATGGTCGCCAAGTCAATTTAAAGATCATGGGTTAAATTAAGGATTTGGAGATTCAGCAACAACCACATATGCAAATCAGATCTGACGATAGTCATGAGGTTGCGGTAAGAATTTGAAAACTCAAAAGAAATCCAGTGACTACGAGACATAAGGAAAGATGAGACACGTGTTATGCAGGTGTGTAGTCTCATAATAAATTAGGGTTTGAAAAAAAGATAAAGTGATTCAGTGACAGGCGTCAGATGTAGCCAGATGAAGGATCAATGGTAGTCAGGAAGTCTCTAAATAAATATGTTAGATGCAATATTTTTCATTGATAAGGAGACTAAGTGTTGTTTCCAAGTTGCCAGATCAAGTGTTGTCGCCAGGTCGCCAGATAAAATGATGAGGTGCAAAATTATTCAGCAATAATGAGACTACTTCAGTCGCATAGTCTCGTGATATTTTAGGGTTCTACCAAGGGATTTGGATACTTAGCATCAGGCGTCAGATGAAAGCGGAGATCAACAGTGGTTGCGTTGTCTCCAATGGGAAAAAAAAAAGGTAAAATTATCCAAAAACATGGAGACTAATGTGTTTGTAGTGTAGTCTCTAGATGTAACTTAGAGTTAATAAAATGGTTCAGCGACTTGGAGACATGAGGCAAATCAGTTAATCAGGGTTAAAGTCAGGTTACGTCCGAGGATAGAGAAAGGTTAAAGTACAGAAAAGTTGAAAAGAGATCATGTGGTAGGTGTAAAGGATTATATAAAAGTTTCTCGACATTTAATCGATAAGTGATTACACCTATGTGACACATGGCAGATTAGATTCTTGTGCCCAGGTAACTAAAGAAGATCAACGACTCAGTTTTAAAGTTGGCAAGGGTTTCAATTTCAGTTGTCAGATTCATTATTCTGTGCCACCTGTAGCCGTTGTAATAGATTTTTAAAATTCAAAAGTATACACAGAGGGTTCATAAAGATATACAGATATTTGTTCTCAGAGACATTAATGACATGTCTTGATCTTTTGGGTGGCTCTGCACAACTGTTGAAGACAAAATGGATGGAAATGTGATATATGGGGATGCATTTATATCCAGACTTAATAGGAATAGTTTTATAATCAGAGGGTAAATACATACACAACTGTTGGGTCTTTTCTGAGTTAATGAGGGTTGTTGTCACAGTCATGTCATGGAGTTTCATGCCTATCAGAGTGTTGTGCTCATATCCATGCATTGAAGAATTGATTGTCAATCAGATTGCGCAGATTGAAGAGATGAACTCAGGGTTTCAACTTGACATCAGAATTGAATTTTATATTTGGTTGGTTGTAAACCCTAACCCTAAATGGTTCAAATCTTGTAGCATTCTTGTTCCTATAAAATAATACTCAAGACCATTTAGAAAGAGCTGGAAAATTGGGAGAGTAGAAAGCATTAGGCCAATACTTGTTTCTAGTCTAGAAGATAGCAGATGTAGTTCAGTGGTATTGAGATACGAAGAAAGTTGTATAATATTTTTCATATTATCTAATTGCATATTTCCTTTTCATACTAATTCAAAAATAGTTTTCATCATACTTAATATAATTTCTTCTCAGATTTGAGTCTCTCCTTTGTGTTGTCAGTGGAATTATGAGTTTCCTAGCTTACTGTATGAGTTCTGCTTATGCATATGTGTATTTAATTGGTATTTGATTGGGAATAAAACTAAACTCCTTTGAATACTACATTAATTCTATTTGATATCTACTTGAGGATCCTGTAGTGAGCAATCTGAAAGTTCTTATGTTTATGGTTTTGAATCTATGCCTAATAAGGTATTTTAGTTTCAGTATTGTATGTAGGTTTTAGCCCAATGGATAAGGCACTGATCTGAGATTAGTATTCCTATTCTGATATCCTCCTAGAATTGTTTGGCTATGTTCTATCCCACAAATATAAATCAAACTCATCACAAATTTCTTTATCTTTTGAGGTGTTGTCCTACTTATTCCACCCATGGTAGTGGAGAGTCACTGAATGCTAGGTTGGGATTTACTACTTACTTACCATTCATCTATTGTTTAAATCCAGAAGTAGAAGGTTTGGTAAAGATTTGAGTTTAGTCTAGATTAGGTGTACTCACCTTGGTTTTGCAAAGCTAGAAGCAGAAGAGGGTAGTCTTGACCCTATAGTTGGTCCAGTTACTTACAGATCTCTCACACTTGGAACTAACCACTCCTAACATCATTCTTAAGGTATAATTGTTGCTCAAGTTAGCATAAATGTTTTCAAACACCAACAAGATGGTGAATCCATTGGGGACAAGAGGAATCTCTAGTGTTTTTACTGATCATATCATTTGACCCATTTGAGTCACCAACAAGATGGCAACTCCACTAGGGACTTGAGAGAAAAAATTATCCTAAAGTCTCTGGTTGAAGACAGAAGAGTTACAATATCCTTTTAAGGATCATCAACTTACAGTTGAGTTGGAAATGCTGGGGAAAATAAAGATTGTAAGGTATAATTTGGATCGCAGCATATTATCAATATTCATTTTTGTGAAGTACTATGATCCCAATTAATTTTTGGGTGGCGACTCTGAAGTAATCTCTATAGCAATGCTGAGTATTAGAAATCATTTTGTCACATAATTTCCAATATGATTCATAAAGGAACAAGGTCTTGGTTAAGAAATCATATTGAAGATAGGTTGGGAAATGATTTCTCAACTACATCTAAATCTGACCAGCCTAGAAGAGAAAGGGATACTAGAGATACCCCTCAAAATGAGAGACAAAGAGAAGAAATCACAAAAGAAAGACTAGTCTGACGTAGCCATGAAGGAAATACATCTGAATATGAGGAAGTTGAGGCTAAAGATGTGGGACTAGGTACAAATGAAGGTTATAGTTCTCCTGATGACAGAGAAGAAGAATAGTCTATTTCTACTCTGCCATATCCTGATAGTATGGCTGCAAATCTTGTTGAATTTGAAAAGTTGATCCAACACCAGGTAACTATAAGACAAAGGAGAGAAAGGGAGAGAAAAAATCAAATTAGAAAGAATCAGGTTTTCCTTGAGCAAATAATGAGAAGATTATTAGAGCTCAAGGCATTGAACAATGGTGAAAAGCCTCCGAGGGATGAAGAGGAACTTGTCATTGAGGTGATTAGTCAACAGGTCTCTAAAGGTAAGGAAAGACAAAGGGTTATAATAGATGAGCCTAAGAATCCAAAATGCCCTATAGATCAAATCTCTAAATTGGACATGGATCTTGAGAGAGCTAGAGTTGAAAGGGAAGTCATAGCCAAGGATCTTGAATTAGAAAAATTGGAGGCTACTACTTTGGAGATGAAGAAGAAGGTTGATTATCTCAGGTAGATGACAAGGCCTATTCAGCTTGGTCCTGAAGTAGCTACAACATCAAATCAAAAAGACTCTACTTCTCAAGGCAACAATGCTTTCCAAGGGAAATCCACTAATGTAGAAACGTGCAAGCAATTTTCCTTTCATAATATCCAAGGTTATCCTAATGAGGTTCCATGCAAACTTAGAGATAAGCTTCCAAAGTTTACTGGAAATAATGTAGTTACATGTAAAGAACACTTGAAAATTTTTAAGGATATGATGGATGATTGTGAAATTGCACAGGAGGATGTATTAATGAAACTCTTTATTCAATCTTTAGTAGAGGATGCTAGGGATTGGTTTAAAGGATTGCGTTATAATTCAATAGGGTCAATAGATAAACTGGTTGATTTCTTTAAGGAGCAATATGGTGACAAGACCAATGATGGATTCATGTTGAATGAATTCAATAATATAAAAAAGAATCAAACTGAAGATGTTGCACAGTTCAACATAAGATTTCAAAGAGTTATGCACAAAAATTTTCAGGTTATGAAATTGGATGATAGAGTTTGTTTAGCTACTTATCTCAATGCATTTGATTCTAAGATGGGATACCTCGTGAGAGGCAAAAATCCAAGGACCATGAGAGAATCCTACAAAATGGCTGTTAATATAGAAACTAATAGGAGAGTATCTGGGAAATTGGGTAGGAGAGAAGATTGCAAGCCTACAAAGAAAGAATTAGACAAGCCTTCAAATGCTAAGCCTAAAGAGGAAATCAATATGAAGCAAATTCTAAATTCTATAAAGGACCTAAAACTAGGAGAAAATAAAAATCCTAGAGCTCCAAGTAATGATAGGTCATCCTATAACAATTATAATCCCCAAAATAGGATGTAGAGCTACCCATACAATACCCAATTCAAGGATGGCAGGCCCATTATCCCACAAAGGGAACAAAGGCCAAACAAAGATACTCCAGATCCTCTTCAGAGAAATTTAGCTAATATGTGTAATGATGAATACAGGTGTGAGGAATGTGAATCCTCCATAATCCAAATACTTGTGGTGTTTCTCAGAAGATATATCCAAGTCAATCCCAACAAGAAAATGAAGATGAGGAAAAGTTATATAATGATGTTGGGAATGTTATGGCATATGAAAATTTAAGAAGTGATGAATCTGATGACCAAGATAAAAGTCAGGAGTTGTCTTCATCATATGAAGATGAATTTGAAAATCAGGCTGAAGATCAAGATATTCTTTTCTTTGAGGAAAAGGAAGAAAACATTGATAAGATAGGATTTAATACTGCAAGGGGAGGAGATCCGTTCACAACAAGAAGGCCTTCAAGTTTAGAGATGGCTAGAATCATAGAAAAATTGGTTGCCCAAGCACAAAGTAAATATAATTTGAGAAATATAACAGTTGGCATTGAATTTGGCACACCAACTGGTATGTTTGTTACAACACCAAAAACAAGCCCTAAGCAGGTATTAGAAAAATAAAAAGCTACTGAGAATGTGAAGAATATAAAGGTAAAAACAATAGATAAACCAAGAAATCCTAATATTTCTCAAAAAAATAATATGAAGCCCAGAGATGGTTCTTTCTTCATTTCCAAAGGATGTTAAGGGAAATTAACCGAATCAGCCTATGCAAAATTAGGATAAGAATATTATTGTCAAGCAAAATATCTCTGATCCTTAGTATGCTCCTATTGACATGGGACAACTGATTTCCAAAATCACAATCAGAGTTCCACTTTTGGAAATGATGAGGATTCTTGAGCCTAAGGAGATGGCTTTGGCATGGATGAGTAGTGTTTCTACTACAAAATTTTTGAAATCAGAAGTAAATAAGAAGGAAAGAAGCAACAACAAAAAATCAGAGGCAAAGGGAAAAGAATCAGAAGAAATTATTTCTGAAATCCCTCAATTTTTCTTAAACACAAATCATGTCATTCCTCCTTCAGGAATTATTGATCCTTTCTTCTTAACATTGGTCATTAATGGTAAAATTCTCAGTAATTGCATGATTGATTTGGGTGCATCAAATACAGGCATGCCTACAGAAATAATGAAATCAATGGGACTGTAGGTTGATACTCCTCATGGGAGATGTCAAGAAATGGATTCAAGAGAAGTGCCTATCATAGGTACCATTAAGGCCTTGCCTTATACATTTTCTATATTTCCAGAAAAAATATTAAAAATGAGTGTCTTAGTAGTTGACATTCCACCCCAATATGGAATGTTTCTATCTAGGAAATGGAGTGCCTCGATGGGAGGAAGTATACAATGTGATTTGTCATTTGTCACATTTGACATAGCTGGTGAAAATATCAGGGTATCCAGGGAAGTCATAACTCCTCACATGATTAAGGAGAGTGAAGATGAAGGAATGAATTGTTTCTTGGATACATATATTGGGTCTTTCCAAGTGCAAGATAGTAAAGATGAGAAAAATGTTATCAGAAGAAAAGGACAATCTTGCAGATAAGAATAACCTATGGACAATGCACTTTGATGGTGCAAAATCAAAGGAAGGAGCTGGTGCAGGAGTGTTACTAATAGATCCCAGTGGTAAGACTTACAATTTCTCATTATCTCTGTTATTCACTTGCACAAATAATATTGCAGAATATGAGGCTTTACTGATAGGATTGAGATTAGCTTCAAAACACAAGATCATATATATCAGAGTCATTGGGGATTCTGAATTAGTTGTTTCTCAAATAAGATCTAGATATGCTTCAAAAAATCAAAGTTTAAAATAGTACAAGAATATTGTTTGGGATGAAATCAAAAATTTTGATGCATTTGGCATTGAATGGATGGACAGAAATCAGAACAAGATGGCAGATCTGTTTGCTAATATTGCCTTAAGGCCTGATGATATTACTTTTGTAGAAATATCTAAGGCATAGGTTCAGACAAGGCCATCTATTCCAGACAATGTTGAAAATTTGCAAGTCTTCAATAATGACTTGGATATTTTGGAATTTCTTGTGAATCTAACTTTGGTAAGAAAGAGATGGATTTTACTGGTTTTATGGAAACCATAGATGGAAAAGATAGTATTCTCAGAAGGGAGGTTCTCCAACTAAAATCAAATAAGGTACCCAAAGGTTGGGTTGTACTTGAAAGAGCTTTTGACAATAAAGATAAATCTTTTTCAGCTAGTACAGTTAATAAGTTTGAGGACTTGGAAGAGATAAACTTGGGGATAGATCAAGATCCAAAAAAGGTGTACATTGGTAAGAAGTTATCCCCCAAGCTTAGAGATTAACTGGTAAATATTCTTAGGAAATATGGACATGTTTTTGCATGGTCTTATGATGATTTGAAAGCATACAAAGAATATTTATTCCAGCATGAGATTCCATTAAAGGAAGGCACTAAGCCTTTTAGACAGAAGTTGAGACCTGTGAATCCCACTCTGGCACCTAAGATGCAGGATGAATTAAAAAGGATGAGGGATGTTGGAATCATAAAGCCTATAAGGCATTCAACATGGGTATCAAATTTGGTACGAGTAAGAAAGAAAAATGGAGATATCAGATTGTGTGTGGACTGTAGAAATTTGAATGTGAATTCCTTAAAGGACAATTATGGATTACCTAATATGGAGGTAATGTTTCAAAGAGTCACAGGATCTGATGTCCATGTTGGATGGTTTTTCAGGGTATAATCAGATCAAGGTCATGGAATCTGAATAGTTTAAGACTTCTTTCACCACACCCTAGGGAACTTATGTATATGCCAGAATTCCCTTTGGATTGATGAAAGCTAGGGATGCTTTCCAAAGAGCCATGGATGTGGCATTTGTAGATTTCATAAACAAGTTTTTAGAAGTCTACCAAGATGATCTTACTATTTATCCAGTAAAAGAAGATCAACATTGTGATCATCTTGAAAATAATTTTGTAAGGGCACTTGAATATGGGGTTTCTTTTAACCCAAAGAAGTGTGTTTTTGGGGTAACAGAGGGAAATTTTTTAGGACATATTGTCTCTAAAGATGGTTTTAGGATTGATCCTGATAGGGTGAATGCAATTGATCAATTCCCTCAACCCAAGAATGTCAAGGGCATTTAGTCTTTCTTAGGTCAGGTAAATTTCTTGAGAAGATTTGTTATAAATTTTGTAGAGACTAGTTTGCCAATCTCAAAGATGATGAAGAAAGGAGCCAAAGTGGAATGGACTCAAGAATCATGTATGGCTTTCTCATATATTAAACAAGCTCTAAAAAATTCCCCTATTTTGAGAACCCCTGATTATACTAATCCACTTCAAATTTTATGCTTTGCTTCTTATAATACTATTGCTGCAGTGTTATTACAGAAGAATTCAGAAGGCTATGAACAACCAATTTCCTCTTTTAGTAAATCTTTACAGGAAGTAGAATTGAAATATGATATCATGGAGAAACATGCTTATGCTTTGGTCAAGGTGGTTAAAGCATTCAGATGCAATTTGGTAGGGGCAACCATAATTGCTTATGTACCAAGTTATGTTGTCAAGGACATCCTAGTCCAGCAAGAGGTATCAGGGAGAAGATGTAGATGGATCAACAAGATCCAAGAGTTTAATAGTGATATCCATACAACTAAGTTGGTAAGAGGTTTAGGATTTGCTAAATTAATGGCTCAAAGCAATTTAGAGGCCAACCACATTGATATGCTAGAGGAGGAACATAAACCTTAAATTTGTGATATGGATTATTCTGATTGGTATAAGGATATCATTTGATACTTGTAGAAGATGATTTTTTTCCCTGATATGAATGATAGTAAGAAGAGAACAATCAAGTTGCATGCTTTGAAATATACAATAATTCAAGGGTAGTTATGGTGGAGGAACAATTAAGGAGTGTTTCTCAAATGTGTAGATCAAGATAGGTTTGATGATCTTTTAAAAGAAACGCATGATGGTGCATGTGGTGGCCATTATATGGCTAAGACTACTGTCCACAAGATTATCAGATCTCATTTTTTGTGGCCAACAATCTTCAACGATGGCCACAAATATGTCAAAAGATGTGATGCTTGTCAGAGATTCTCAGGCAAGTTAAAATTTGGTGGAAATCTTCCCTTCAAGCTTGTTACGGTTGAGGTACCTTTTCAAAAGTGGGGAATGGATTTTATAGGTGAAATCCATAACAAATCTAGTGGAGGCCATTCATGGATCCTAGTGGCAATTGATTATTTTACCAAATGGGTGGAAGCAATTCCTACTAGAAGAGCCACAAGTAGGGTTGTGATTGATTTCATAATGCAGAATATGTTGATTAGATTTGGTTGTCCAAAATTTATTGTGGTGGACAATGCTATGTGTTTCAAATTAGGAGAATTCACTGAATTTTTTCAGCAATGTGGAATTTTGATTTCATATTCTTCCCCATAGCACCCCCAAGGAAATGGCCAGGCTGAATCCGGCAACAAGAGTTTGATAAAGATTATTAAAAGAGTATTGGATGCAAATAAGAAGGCCTGGGATTCAAAATTACAGCTTTCTCTGTGGGCAGATAGAGTAATAGTGAAAAAAGCTATTGGATGTGCACCTTTTGACTTAGTTTATGGTATTCATGCTAGATTACCATAGAATAATCTGTTGTAGATGTAAAAATTTATCCAAATATATGATGATGATCTAGAAGATGAAATGAGAACTAGGTTGGAGGAGTTGATACAATTAGATAATTCAAGGAGGAAAGCACGTGATGGGAACATCAGATTGATGTTGCAATGCAAAAAATTATTTGACAAGAAAGCCACTACCAGGAAATTTGAGATTGATGATATGGTTTTGATGTGGCATGCCAGGATAGAGGATAAAGGAAAACATGCAAAGTTTGATCCCATATGGCTAGGCCCATATCTAGTTGATAGAAAGTGGGGTTTTGATTCCTATATGTTAAAGAACTTAACTAGAAATATTCTAGAATTGTCGGTTCATGGGCAGTTTCTGAAGTTATACTTTTCTTGAAGGAAGCAAAGTCATGGACATGTAAGTATGTATATATATTTTTTCATTTTTCTGCTTTAGGTTAGGTTTTCTTTTCCTATAGGTAGTCTACTTCTCCAAGAGTTTTCTGAATCCTTGTTATCCCTGCAAGAGGCATACATCCCAGATGGAGCCACTGTTAGCACTTGCCAATTTTTTCACAGTTCCAAGCTTCTTTTCCTATCTCTGCAATTTGTCCTAGCCTATGGCTCAAACCCTAAGTCTTATTTGGTCCAAAATCATGAAAAACTCTAAACCTCTAAGACTTGTTCTATTTTCATGTTGACTTTTCATGTCACTTAAGTCAGAATTTCCCATGTACGCATTCCCCTTTTCACGTTGGTCACTTGATCTCCTAACCCAAGCCGAGTATTCATTTTCATCCAATGACCATGTGACTACCTTTTGTCACTAACTCTCTGAATGATATGGAATATTCTATTTTTGTCATGAGACTTATCCTGGGCCGTTGATTTAAAATCATATTAGAGGTGGTCATGTTATCTCCAGATGTTATTGGGGTTAGTATTTTTATCTTGAGACTTGGAGATTTCCTCAGTCACAAATTCTCATGAAGTAACCTAGGGTAAATGGCCGAGTTGAAATGTAATGGTCACCAAGTCTCTTGAAAGATCATGGGTTAAGTTAAGGATCCAGAGATTTAGTGACAACCATAGATGCAAATCAGATTCAATGGTAATCATGAGGTCATGGTAAGATTTTGAAAAGTCAAAAGAAATCAAGTGACTACGAGACATAAGGAAAGATGAGACACGTGTTATGCAATCGCATATCCTCATAATAGATTAGGGTTTGTAGAAAAGATAAAGTGATTCAGTGACAGCCGTCAGATGCAGCCAGATGAAGTATCAATGGTAGTCAAGAAGTCTCTAAATAAATATGTCAGATGTAGTATTTTTCAGTGATAAGGAGACTAAGTGTTGTCGCCAAGTTGCTAGATCAAGTTTTTTCACCAAGTGGCCAGATAAAATGATGAGGTGCAAAATTATTTAGCGATAATGAGACTGCTTTAGTCATGTAGTCTCGTGATATTTTAGGGTTCTTCCAACTGATCTAGAGACTTAGCGACAGGCATTAGATGAAAGCAGAGATCAATGGTGGTTGCGTTGTCTCTAGAGGGAAAAAAAAAAGGTAAAATCATCCAGCGACATGGAGACTAAGGTGTTTGTCGTGTAGTCTCCAGATGTAACTCAAAGTTAATAAAATGGTTTAGCGACTTGGAGACATGAGGCAAATTAGTTAATTAGGGTTAAAGTCAAGTTACACCTAAGGAAAGAGAAATGTTAAAGTACAGACAAGTTAAAAAGAGATCATGTGGTAGGAATAAAGGCTTATATCAAAGTTGCTTGACATTTAATCAATAAATGATTACGCCTATGCGACACGTGACAAATTAGATTCTTGTACCCTGATAACTAAAGAAGATCAACGGCTCAGTTTTAAAGTTGGCAATGGTTTCAATTTCAGTTGTCAGATTTATTATTCTGCACCACCTGTAGCCATTGTAACATATTTTTAAAATTCAAAATTATTCACAGAGGGTTTCATAGAGATATACAGATATTTATTCTCAGATACATTAATGACCCGTCTTGATCTTTTGGGTGGCTCTGCACAGCTGTTGAAGACCGAACGGATCAAAATCTGATATATGGGGATGCATTTATATCCAGACTTAACAGGAATAGTTTTATAATCAGAGGGTAAATACACACACATTCGTGGGGTCTTTTCTAATTTAATGAGGGTTGTTGTCATAGTCATGCCATGGAGTTTCATGCCTATTAGAGTGTTGCGCTCATATCTATGGATTAAAGAATTGATTGCTGATCAGATTGAGCAGATTGAAGAGATGAACTCAAGGGTTTCAACTTGACATCATAATTGAATTTTATATTTGATTGGTTATAAACCCTAACTCTAAATGGTCCAAAGCTTTTAGCATTCATGTTCCTATAAAAGAATACTCAAGACTATTTAGAAAGAGCTAGAAAATGGGGAGAGTAGAAAGCATTAGGATAATACTTGTTTCTAGTCTAGAAAATAGCAAATGTAGTTCAGTGGTATTGAGATAGGAAGAAATTTGTATAATCTTTTACATATTATCTAATTTCATATTTCCTTGTCATACTAATTCAGAAACAGTTTTCATCGTACTTAATATAATTTCTTCTTAGATTTGAGTCTCTCCTTTGTGTTGTCAGCGGAATTGTGAGTTTTATGGCTTACTGTATGAGTTCTGCTTATGCATATGTGTATTTCATTGGTATTTGATTGAGATTCAAACTAAACTCTTTTGAATACTACATTAATTTTGTTTGATATCTACTTGAGGATCCTGTAGTGAGCAATCTGAAAGTTCTTATGTTTATGGTTTTGAATCTATGCCTAATAAGGTGTTTTAGTTTCAGTATTATATGTAGGTTTTAGCCCAATGGATAAGGCACTGATCTAAGATTAGTATTCCTATTCTGATATCTTCCCGGATTTGTTTGGCTATGTTCTATCCCACAAATATAAATCAAACTCATCACAAAATTCTTTACCTTTTGAGGTGTTTTCCTACTTATTCCACCCATGGTAGTGGAGAGTCACTGAATGCTAGGTTGGTATTTACTACTTACTTACCATTCATCTATTGTTTAAATCTAGAAGTAGAAGGTGTGGTAAAGATTTGAGTTTAGTCTGGATAAGGTGTACCCACCTTGGTTTTGTAGAGCCAAAAGTAGAAGAGGGAAATATTGACCCTACAATTGGTCCAATTACCTTACAGAGCTCTCACACTTGGAAATAACCACTCCTAACATTAGTCTTAAGGTATATTGGTTGCTCAAGTTAGCATAAACTTTTTTGAACACCAACATGTCAAATGTGTATATGGTTCATTGATTTGATGTTTTTCTTTATACATTACTAAAACAAGATATACCGGTAAACACTAAGTTATTTATTGTATTTCAGTAAAGGTTAAGAAAAGATATACTACTATTCGGTAAATCTTAAGGAAAGGACAAAAATTATAAACACCGAGTAGTATATATATGGTGGATTCACACAAGGCATACATCTTGTAGGACTGAAGATAACTAGAGGTTTTATATTTGTGGTATAAAGTTTTGGGTTGATTTATTGGATTAATTTTTGAGGCCACTGATTCACCCCCTCCTCCCCCCCTCTCAGTTATTCTAACATCAATTTTCATTTCCAAAAGGGTTTGGTACTTTCCATGGTGGAAATATCAAAATAGAATCATTTTACTATACAAAACCCTATCTGGTCTAGAGACTCAAAATCAGGGACATATTTTTATTTATCAATGTAAATAAAAAAAAACTCTAATCTATTGTCCACAATGTTATACAATGCTAAAATTTCCCTAATTATATTGAAGGATTGATGGATTCAATCCATGAATTCAAATCACAACACAAAATGCAAAGAACACATTTATAACAGTAAACTGCTAGCTTCTTCTTCTTTGGAACTTGTGCCAAAAACACAACCAACCCATTACTATCTTCAAAAATTGCTTAAATAGGTCCCCTTGACCTATTTCAACTATCTATCCTAAACCCTAACTACTTTTAGGGCATTTTTAAACTTTTCACAAAATGTTGTAGATAACCTTTTGAAAGTTGCAAAATTTGTTTGACAACTTTTTTCAACTTTTTGCATATCTCC
The DNA here is from genome assembly GCA_018584345.1 of Thuja plicata. Classification (NCBI taxonomy): domain Eukaryota; kingdom Viridiplantae; phylum Streptophyta; class Pinopsida; order Cupressales; family Cupressaceae; genus Thuja; species Thuja plicata. Next base: position 1,522,186 of record MU225416.1, read on the forward strand.
TCTTACATTTCTTTGACCCAATGTATGGGTTCCAAATGACCCCTAATTAATTCCTAAACCTAAATACAACTCAATTAAACTATTTTGTCCACTCTAGGTTCCATTTCACACATCTTGCCATATTTGGCTTACAACACATGAATAGGGTCATTTGTGACAATTGACCACAAACAAAACACACAACATTGCAAACTCAACTAGAATACTCTAAATAAACCTAAAAAAAAACTCAAATAGAATTCTCTAAATAAACCTTAAAACAAAATCAACTAGACACAAGACCTTTGGAAGACCTTCCAAACCAAAATTTGAAGGTTGAACAAGTCCAACCCCTAGGTTCTCCTGCACCAACTTTTTTTGTATATTTTTGGGTTGAAAACAAGTGTTTGTGTGTTTTTTGTGTTTGATGATCAAAAAAATCAGAAGGAATTGATGACAAATTATTATCTTTGTTTTATGTTATCTTTATACTCGGTTTAAGACATTACCAAGACATTTGTGAACCTATAACTATTTGAACTTGTGATCAGTACAGTTAGAATCACCAAGCCCATGGGTAGTTAGCTATGAGATGTTTTGCCAAAAGTTATATATATTGCAGTACTTTATATAGCTATTAGAATGTGTGTTCTAATATTTGGATTGATTTGACTAGTTTACTTGTATACATTTCCGTATGCTACTAACCTGCCAGGGAAAAAGGAGCAGCTTGAGAGTGGTCAACTGCATTAAAGAAGAAATGTTGAAGTCTAGCTACGATGGGGAATATCATCATGGAACCAAGAGACATGCCTACTAAATTTAAGGATCCATCATCTCAAAGAAGATGGGAGTATAGCTCTGCTATATTTCCTCAGCGCTCATCATCCTGTTGAATCGGTCATCCAGACTTTATTACATATGTCGTGGGCTGTTACATTTCCTTTTTTCTTCTATGGAAATATTTAAGTCAGAACTTATCTTTATGTTTTGAATAAGTGTCAATCCTCTATATATATGGATTTGATTGTTATTTTGTAAGTGGGAAGTTTTTGGAAAATATATTGTTGCATCTTGCACAGAAAGTTACTTTTCTAGTTCTGTGAAATTGTTCTTATGTAATCAGTTTCTGAAATATAATGAAGTGATTTTGGTTTACCTTCTGTGTTAGTATTTAGTTAGCATAAGCCAACCAAGGGCCCACTTGGGAGGTGGAATAGATTAGAGTAGATTAGATTTACTTTCAACATTTACAACATTTTGAATAGGAGTTTACTGTTTCATTCCTACAGCATTAGATTCATTGATGCTCATGCAACACTTACAAGGATAATTATGGTGAATGCTATGGGTTGATAGAATAGGTTTAAGCTAAGTTTGTAGTTTTCAGCATTAATTCCATTAAGTAGTCAAGTGTGTTTACCTTTCCTATGGAAATAGTATAGGTTTCTTTCATGCATTTTTACTTCTTGCGGCATAGGTAGTATGACTCTTTGAGAAACTTAGTGCACATATTGTGCTATCCCATTTCAAGTATACATCCATGGGTTGACAATTTAAATGCACTTCATGATAGGAAAAGTAATCCTTTGTTTGAATATACCATTCCTAGGAGAAGCTTTGGCATGATTACTAGTACCTATTGTGAGGCGGGTCATTTTTGGCATCATTGTTGGGGATGGTATCAAGCTGAGAACCTTATTAAGTCATTATCCATTTTTAGATAGTTTCCTGCTTTCTAGATAGAAGTTTACAGTCCTAAACTTGCTTCATAAGTGTGAAAAAATACTTGTATACATAGAAGAGGAAGAAGAAAAGATGAATATGGCAGATTTCTTCTAGGAGAGACTACAAATCTAAATGAAGAAGTTGAAGAAGTTGAATTAACTTTTGTTGATCTAAGTCCAGAATTTCCTGTAGCATCTTCCTCTGAAGCAGTGCATTGTGATCCAGTTGGGCTTCATCCCTTCACTAAAATTTTGGCCAATTTTCTTGATAATTCCATTCCAATTGTGCTTGTTGTCCATAATCTTGTAGCTAATATTCCCTTTTAGAGGCAACTCTTGTTTCAAATACCTCCAATAATGGCACAACCTACATTTCTGTTTCCTTTTCCAGCCTTATCAACAATTCTAATCTCAAAAACATACCCACTACTTTACTCCCAAAGTTCTATGGCCTAATAACTGAAGACCCTGACACCTTTCTATTTGAGTTTTACATTCTCTGTCAAAGCTTTGACTACAACACTGATGGCCACAAGATCAATTTTTTTTCTAGAAACATTGAAGGAGTCTGCCCTACGATGGTTTATGGGCTTAGGAGATAATGTAGCAACTAGGTTGGATGAAATGCGGACTCTATTTCAATAGAAGTACAAAGAGTATTGCAAGGGGGTGACCCAAGAGGAGATGACATTTTTTGAATGTCAGAGAAGGAGGGTGAAACTATGGAAGATTATGTTTCATGCTTCGTGTACAACATGCAGAAGAATCCTCAACATGTGATGGAGGAGGATTCACAAAAACTCATTTTCTTGAGGGAAGTAAAAAATAGCTTCCTGGAAGCACTGGACCTCATGGATGGAGGAGATATATCTCAATCTTCCTGGGATGACCTCAAGAAAACCTGCCTCAATTATTCAAGATCAACTGTCAAAAAGGGCAGAGGTTTTCAGCCTACAATTACTAAGGGGAACAGCTTGGGCATTTCTAACTTGGAGATCTCAAACCTGCTGTCATATTTCAAGAAAGATATCATTAATGATGTTGCTACACACCTGGACACCATTACTGCCAAGAAGAAGCATACAAATTCCAAAGCAAAGCTAGCTGAGTATTGGCCTCACTGCCACAAACAAAATAAATATTGTGGATGCAAGCTGGTGGCGAGCTTGGAGAACCAACACCTTCCTACTGAGTACATGAAAATAGGAGACGATGAGAAAGTGTTATTTGTTTCTCAACATCGACCATGGGCTTCAAGACAAGGTATGCCTCAAGAACCTTTGAAATTTTGTAATCCTTATAATAATCAATGGAAAAACCAAAATTATCAAATCCTTCTCAGTACTCCCAACCTACTTGGAATAACCAGTGGCCTAATAAAACTCAAAATCAATGGAATCCACCACAAGGGAATTGAAAACCATATAACCAATGGAGAGGGCCTCAATAGTGGCCTAACCAAAATCTTGGTTATCCCCCCTTACCACCTCCAGTATCTCAACCTGCAATAATGCCACCTCCTACAGCCACTAGTATTAGTCCAAAGCAAACAGAATTACCTGCTCAGCCTCAGCCTAATCCTAACAAAAAGAAACAACAACAACTAATGTATTCCACTGATACTCAACAATATCTTGCATATGCACTAGAGATATCTAATATCCATTTAAGATCTAGTACTACTCTGCCTACACCTAAACTGCCTGTTATGATAGAAGTTCCAGACATTCCTATAGCATCAGCATCACTACCAAAAGTTACTTTGCCAAATATTGTCCAAAAAACTAATATACCAAGTAAAACCAATGTTCATAGCTCAATCAATCCTCCCTTTCCACAAAGGCTTAGCATGGAAAAACTGATACCCCAAGAAGAAACACCATTTGATATCCTTGAGCAGCTCAAAAACATGCATATCTAGATTCCTTTGTTCCAAGCTATCAAAGATATTCCTATTTATGGAAAAGCTATCAAGTAAGCATGCCTTAAAAATCCTAGATGGAAGAAAAAGGATCCTCAAATAGTCCATTTTATAGGACAACTTGCAGATATTATGTTGGGGAAGATAGTCATACCAAAGTATTCTGACCCTGGAAGCCCAGTTGTTGATCTTATAAGCAATGCTCAGTTTGTGAAAAATGCTCTAGTTGATTTGGGAGCAGCTATAAATGTCATGACTTAGGATACCATACATAGGTTGAGTGTAGAGGGATTGAGAACCATGCCAACAATCTTACTACTTGCATATAGTACCACTGTAATCCCAAATGGCATCATAGAGGATATAGCAGTCACATTAGATTCATGGGAATATCTTGTAGACTTCCATATATTATCACCTAAGGTAAACTTTGTTGGCTATCCAGTTATCCTTGGAATACCTTGGTTAGCCACCACTGATGCTAATATTAGTTGCAGATCAAGTAACATGACAATTTAAAATGGCCAAGCAATAAAGAAGTTAGCATTGTATCCTCATGCCCAACCCCAACCATATTTGAGTACACCTATTTGGCCAGATTTGGGAGATGAGGAAGAAGAGATAAATTCTATTGCTTAACTAATGATGTTACATAGGCAATCCTTCCTGAAAACATGAGAAGAAGATGATGTGATTCAAAGTATACTTACTAATGAGTGTGTCATAGAAAAAGATATTTCTAGAAGTTCTGTTCTACAGCTATGTACCTATGAGGACTATTTTTTTCTAGCAACACCTGATATTATCAATCAATTACTACCCTATGAAGTAGCTACAAGCTCAATTTCTAAAGTGTCAATGCTATAGCTAACAACTACTATAGAACTCTCTCCTAGTCACAATCTTCATGTTAATAATAAGATGCCACCACAACAATTGGCATTGTTAACTAAACTCATGTGTAAGCATGAAAAATCCTTTGCTTGGGATTATGGAGACATGACAAGCCTAAACCCAAAGATCTACACACATAGAATCTACATCAATGAAGGCATTCTACCACTCTGCCAACCCCAGAGAAGAATTAACCCAGCCTTGAGAGAAATAGTTAAAACTGAGTTACAAAAATTGTTGGATGTTGGTTTTATATATCCAATCTCTGATAGTAAATGGGTATCACCTTCGGTCATAGTGCCTAAAAAGGGGGGTAAATGGATAATATATGTATATTATAGGGAATTTAATAATTACACAAAGAAAGACCATTTTCCATTGCCATTTATTGATCAAGTTCTAGTCACTTTAGCTGGAAAGAAGTACTTCTCTTTTTTGGATGGATACAACGGTTATAACTAGATCAGCATTGCTCCAGAGGATCAGGAGAAGAACACATTCACATTCCCTTGGGGAACATATGCATATTTTGTGTTACCTTTTGGCTTATGTAATGCACTAGATACTTTCCAAAGAGTTGTAATCAACATTTTTGCTGACATATCACATGATTGTATGGAAATATACATGGATGACTTTGTTAGAAACACTGAGAGGGGGGGTGAATCAGTGTTTGTCTACTTATCTTTATTTCAGAAATTTGAAACTTAAATCAAATAGATAAAAATTTAAGCATAACACAATAACACATAACACAAGATATGATTACATGGAAACCTTGATCAGAGGAAAACCCCGGTGGGAATTAGTACCCACAAATGATTGTACTAGTCTTATGAACCTGTTAGAGTTCCTTTTCCCTGTTAGGAGAAGTCTTTACAATTCAAGTGCAATGACCCTATTAGGAGTCTTTACAAAACCCTATTAAAGGTGGGTTTCTCACTCCCAGAGCTCACTTCTCAATAGCATGAAGGCTACAACCTTCAGATAAAATATATACACTATATCAAAAGGATAAACTATTGTTATGACACTGTTGTCCGATAAGTTCCATTTATGAGTTTATGATTTAATCTCTTGAATAATTCTACTTCATACTTATTTTCTTATGTTTCTCTTCTCAATATCTTCTCTTCTTGTTTTCCATTCATACACTCAATACAAAAGTGCATGTCTAGTATATATACATGCCTGAATAGATGCGACCAAAAACAAGACCTTAGTCAGCAAAAAAACAACATACACAACGCTTCCAAACAAATTGTCTTAAGTGTGTTTACATGAGTGTTAAAGACATAATTACAATCATATTAAAATAGGCACATGTCCATTACAAAACAAAATATTATACGCTAATCCAAAATCTGAAGTCGGCTTCATACTCTATTTTCTAAACTGCTAGTGGCTCTTGAACTTCCTGTAACTTATATGTACTATCATAGCATACCATGCATGTATATACTAAGCTTAATTACATGTCATAAAGCTTAAGTATGGAGGCACATAGTCTAACTCGATCGTACACATGTGCATTGGTGCTCTGATCAACTTAATATCTTTGTACTTCTCTATTTTCTAAACTTAGCCAATTTGATCTTCAAAGTTTACTGTCAAAACTTCATATAAATTTGTTGCCATAATGAAAACAAAAAATAAGTCATATACACCCTAAGTGTGAACTTTCCAAAAATCTCCCCCTTTATCATTAATGGCAAGAAAGGAATGTGGCCAAGTTGCTTAAACTTTGACTTAACAACAAAAAAATGTATATCATAACTTTGGCTATATATATCATACTCCTTATATACATACACTACTCCCCCTTTGACATTAATGACAAAGGTATCAAAATTTTTAAGTCTCTAGGTACTTAATTGGAGTACACATCTGGATACACAATCTGAAGAGTCTTGATCTCTTGCTGCCAAAATTCCTTGAGTGCATTAGCAATCTGAAGATGGGCGCATAAGGCATATGTGAGCTTTTCCATTTTTGTAAGATCCATGCAAGGACCTTGATCATATGTGACAATTGTTGCATCTATCTATTTTATGTTCTCATTCAAGACAGCTAAGGAGGGCACAAGTGCATTTCTTAGTTGTGTTTGCCTGGTCCTTATCTTGTTGATCTCTACCTTGGCCTTTTCAATCTTGTCTATCTGACCTTGATAGATGTTGTTGCAGATGTTGATGTCTTAGGAGGATGTTTCAACTGATTTCCTAATGTTTTCAACCAATATGTCTGCTTCTTCAATCTTCTTGATGTGCTTAGAAGTGAATTTTCCTCTGTCCATACAATTTTCTATCACCTTCCTACCTTTTTCTACTAACTCGTTCATAATTGATTGAGCAATCTTCAAGGAGTTGAGATCTAGTGATAATTTCTTGATCATTTTATCTAATCTTCCCTTTTTTTACTCATCCTCTGTAGTTTTAGTAGCTGAATCTACTAAGCTTGTGAAGTTTGCTTTGAAGCAATTCAATATGTTGTCAACATCATCCACTGACTGGATATTTGCCAATTTATTATCTGCTGGTACTAAGTTGTTCAAAATCTCCACTGACTCTAGAAAGAGAGGGTTTCTCATAACTTGTTTTTCTTTGGCTTTCTCCATGGCTAATACACTAATTTTATTCAGGTCTTCTTCTCCCCAAGCATCTAGGTTTGTTGAGTCAGGGGTCAAGCTTTACAATAATGATACTGATGGTTTGCTAGATGGAATGAATATAGTATTTTAACTATCATCCATGCATTCAATTTTTACTAGGATCTCCATAGAGGGTGGTTCATTAGGTTCATCCTTTCTCTCTTCATCTTGACCTGTTGTTTCTCCTGTAGGAACTTGTTCTTTCTGCAAAGAAGTGTTATCAGTGCATACCTTCTCAGGATCTTCAGTACTTACAAATGCTTCCTCAAACTTATTTAAATCATTTTCTGAGGCTGACATGGTGATCTCAACATCATTTATCATAATGGTTTCATCTAAATCCTTGACTGTATCAGAGGGTGATGTAACTTTGGGCACTGAATCTTGTGGACCTGTCATAGGCACATTTGGAATCTCTAGTTCTTTATCCTATTTGGGAGGGACTGGAGTCACTTTAGTTGTAGGCACCATTGATGGATACATGTGTCTATCCAAAAATACTTGCTCAAATGTTCTTTCAGCCTCTTTTCCAACCAATTCATACTCTTTGTTCATGATGTGAAGAGTTCTTATTTTGGTTCTTAGATGAGGTTTTACCAAATCTAACAGAATTGCTTTCTCATCATGTGAGAAAATAGGGATAAGACTGTCTAATGTTTCTTCTCTAATCCTCATATCTTCCTCTATTGCTTGTCTTTTCAATAGGTCTAATATGTTCCATACTTTGTCTGGAATGACTGTCTTGAGTTCCAATATTGACCTTTTAAACTTGATCATGTGAGAGATAAACATAGAATGTATCTCTGATTTATCTATCTCTTGGTACTTGTCATACACATTTGAAATTGAATATAGTCTTCCTTCATTAATGATTTTGTTTCTTAAGACTGTCAGACTAGGTTTGAATCCTACCTCAAGAGGGGCTTGAGTGTTCTTTACTTTTCTCCTTGTTGTCCTTGAGGATGGGTGACCTGTGGGAACTTGCTTCCTTCTTCTGGTCATCTTGCTTGGTACTGATAGTGGAGAGGATTCCAAGTCAATAGTAGTTGAGGGCGCAGATGTACCTTCATCAAATTTCATCTTCTTCTTCTTGCAAATATCATATGATTTCTCTATCTTGACTTCTGTAGGTGTTTGTTTGAGCTCTCTTGCAATTTTAGCTTCCCTAGCTTTATCTAGGTCTTCTTGTGTGACCCCATGAACCTTTAGGATGTTAGATGTAATCCTTGATGCCTTTCTTTTATTATCTACACTGTATAAGATAGAATCAACTTGATTTGTCTTCTCTATGTATGTGCCCCATCTTGGCTCTTTTGGATCTTTAGGCGCAGACAAAATAACTTGTGCATATCCTTCTAGAACATGTTCTTCTACTTCATAACCAAGTGGATGAATCCATTTGGTTCTTGGTTCAACTTCTTCCATGCAAGTACAGTCAGTTTCCACCATAAAGCATATGGTGTCCTTGTATTTCTCAACTATCTTCTCTGGTATTCTAAACCTCTTCTGCATTTTGATCCTGAATGTTTTGATCTCCATGTCCATAGAATCATTTACACTACTTTCTTATGTAGCCTTTAATGAAATTTGTGATAGTAGGTTTTCTCCTATCTAGGTAAAGATTAGAGACTTTACCAACAATGTGGAAGTATAGGTAGATAATCAAAGAGCCAAATCTGAATATTTTTCTCTTGTCATGCTTGATAGCTCTAATGTTCTCAATCAGTTGTGCGTGCAATATTTCACAGAGATTGTATTGTGTGTTATCTCTTGCCATCCTTATTGCTTCTAGAACAGTGGCCACGGACACACTATTCAGTCTTCTTGTGTGCTGAAACTTGTAACCAAGTATCATGATGAGGAGTTTGATGTCTTCTTCCATAATGGGATCAACATTCATCCCACACCTATCACTTCTAGATAAGCAATCCTACTCAACCTATTTCTTTACATACTTTCCAGTAGGAAGAACAGGTCCAACCTTGGAAAGTCCAGTCATCTCATGAATGAGGTCAGAAAATGCGGACAGGAACTTCACCAATCTAATATAGATCATCATGTATCCTACTAAGTAGAATTTTAACCCATTCTGGTTCATAGAAATCATGTGCATTCGTGTACTTAAAAATAGGGTTATCAGTGAGATGCGTGTATTCATCCTTGAATGAATAATCTAGTTTCATCATTGATCCCATGAGAGTTGTTATGATGTTGTCACCAATAGACTCCTTCTTGCAATAGATGTAAGCATTAATTTCCTCTACATGCACGAATCCTAGTGGATTCTTGGAGAATGACCCTTCTACATCATCTAGCACAGACTTGAATGGATGCTTCTTCAACACATATCTATTTTTCTCAGAGATGTCAAACACTATAGGAGTAGCCATTAATTACTTGTAACTTGCTTGAGTAGGGTTTTACGAGATTTTGAAATGACACGTCCGCTAGGGTTCCATTTCAACTTCAATTCATCTTTCTAACCAACCAACATTTTATCCTTCAACACTTTGATGCTAACTATTGTTGTGCTCTCTGAATGCTCAATCTCAAATGCAAAGTGAGGATAAAAGATCTTTTACTGACTTATATAAAAGGTTATTGCATTTAATGCTTGTTGTAGTAAGATGGTTTTCATTGAGAATTTCAATCTTTGCTTCAGTCAAAGTTGAAGCTATGCGTCTATGAATACTTCCTTAATTCATCACCAAATACATGAATCCATAGGTACATACTCAGAGGTGAGTATACCAGCCGCACAGGGGTTGAGAGCTAGAATAGCTCCCCCTAAGACCATGAGGGTCAACTAACCAGAAGTAGAAGTTGTCTCCACTGTGGATGCATCTACTACCTTGTTAACATCATCATATTTCTTTACTTCAACCCATATTTTACCTGATTCTTCTGTAGCTTTTACAAACTTGACTTCACCAGATTATTCAAATAATGATTCTTTAGGCTTTTCTTGTTTTTGAGTTCTTGACCTGCAAAACCTTGAGCTATGTCTTGCTTTGTTACATGAGTGATAGATGATTGGAGGTCTATTGATATTTTTTATCATGTTGCACTACTTGGTTGTGTATCCATTATAATTACATATCTGACATGTAATGTTCTGATAGTTTCTCTGAGGTTGATTTCTCTGATTGTATTGAGTCATGTTTCTTTGGTTCTGCTATGACTGATTTCTTTGACTTGTTCTGTAATGTATATCCCTATGACCAAATTTATTACAAGAGTAACAATAGCCATTGAAAGGTCTTACCTCTTTACAATCTCTTTCCAGGTGTCCATGTTTGTTACAAGCATAACAAGTTTGGATAACTAGCTTGTGTTCATCTTTAGGAGGTTCTGCATTACCCTCTGCAAGATTCTCAATTTTCTTTGCTTCTATGGATTCTTCTTGTGCTTTCTTTCTTTCTTGCATTGCATTGATTTCAATTTGAGCTACACTATACCCAACACCAGTAATATCACATTTTAGCTTCTGTGCAAAAATTTGTGATTGAATTAGATTAGAACTTGTGTGTAGTTTCTCAATTTTGTCTTTTGCTTCTGTTAGTTTAGATTCAATCTTTTTCTTGATGTTTTCCAACTCCAAGATCTTCATATTTGCTTGCATAATTTCATCATCTAATTGTTTACTTTCTTTGGTCTTTTCTTCAATAGTTGTTAGGCTATCTGTAAGTTGTTCATTCAGATCTTCAATCTTGTCTTCAAAGACATGTTCTCTTCATTCAACTTTTTGACCATTTTTCCCAAATCATTTGTAGAGAAATCTTTTAGATCTTTTCTTAATTTTTTTATAAGTGTAGACACCCTAAAATGGACAGACTTGCGACTTTACATTAAAAACACTAATTTTCATCTATTAATTAATGGTTTTTTAATCATTAATTAATCATCTATTTTCCTCTAAATTCATTTCTCAAATCATCTAATCCAATTCTCAAAATTAATTAAATAATTAATTTTATTTAATTAATTAAGCTTTAATTGATTAATTACCATTAATTGATTAATTAAACTCAATTTCCTATAGTTTAAATCAAATATTTAAACTTACTAATTAAATTCTCCCAAATAAGTTAATTTCAATTAAATTAATTTAATTTCATCAAATAAAGCAATTCTTAATTAAAAAGAATTCAATTATCCCACATGTTGAAAACAATTAATAAATAAATGAATTAAATATTCATTTATCTTCAAAGAGATAACTCCAATCAGA
>MU225416.1:1550516-1579400 GCA_018584345.1 Thuja plicata
AAACTCTATCTCCTCTTAACCAAATAAAGAGGTGGAGTTTACTGTGGATCTCTCCTATTCCTTTTGATCTCAACCGTTCATCTCCCCATCTCTGGGATTGATCTCAACCATTCATTTCATCACCAATTCCTATATAATAAACCCTTCATAACCATTTGAAGGATCCAGGATTTCAAGCTTACAAGCGCCATTACTCTGTCAACATTCAAGCTATCTTGCGATCACACACACATTTCAATTGTCAAATTCTCGACGCTTCTCAAGTCATAGATGCTGCCCCGCCAATACTGAGCATCAAGAACAGCGTTTCGGAAGGAGTAGAGAGAAATAATAGAAGCTTCAAGCATCGTGGGGTTTGCATTCATTTGTCTTCCCTTCTCTTGTTTGTACATTGTATTGCTCACGTTTCTATTATTCGTTTAGTAGTCATTGTGTATTTGATTTGCATGCACTTGTGAACCTTTGCTACTAACCCCCGCCCTTGGAAAGATGTGGGAAATCGGAGAGAGAGGCGTACAATAAGCATTTACGAGGCATCAAATTTTAGTTTAAGTTCTTCATTTTCTTTTTCAGATCTGTCAAGATCATCAAAGGCTGCTTCAAGATTCTTTTTTAGATGTTTCTCTGCTGTTGAATCCATGATCTCCTCAAGTGGTTAAACTTTCTTTTAGAGGAATAGAGCTCTTATACCAATTGTTATAAACACTGAGAGGGGGGGGGTGAATCAGTGTTTGTCTACTTATCTTTATTTCAGTAATTTGAAACTTAAATCAAATAGATTACAATTGAAGCATAACACAATAACACATAACACAAGATATGATTATAGGGAACCCTTGCTCAGAGGAAAAGCCCAATGGGAATTAGTACCCACAAATTATTGTACTAGTCTTATGAACCTGTTAGAGTTCCTTTGCCCTATTGGGAGAATATTTACATTGCAAGTATAATGACCCTGTTAGGATTCTTTAAAAAATCCTATTAAAGGTGGTTGGCTCACTGCCAGAGCTCACTTCTCAATAGGATGAAGGCTACAACCTTCAGATAAAAGATATACACTATATCAAAAGGATGAACTGTTGTTCTGACACTATTGTCTGATCAGTTCCGTTTATGCGCTGATGCTTTAATCTCTTGAAGACTTCTACTTCATACTGATTTACTTATGTTTCTCTTCTCAATATCTTCTCTGCTCATTTTCCATTCACACACTCAATACAAAAGTGCATGTCTAGTATATATACATGCCTGAATAGACGCAACCAAAAACAAGACCTTAGTTGGCCCAAAAACAACATACACAGTGCTTCCAAATAAATTGGCTTAAGTGTGTTTACATGAGTGTTAAAGACATAATTACAATCATATTACAATAGGTGCATGACGATTACAAAACAAAATATTATACGCTAATCCAAAATCTGAAGTTGGCTTCATACTTTGTTTTCTGAACTGCTAGTGGTTCTTGAACTTCCTGTAACTTCTATGTACTATCATATCGTACCATGCGTGTATAGACTAAGCTTAATTACATGTCATAAAGCTTAAGTATGGAGGTACATAGTATGACTCGATGGTATGCATGTGAATTGGTGCTCTAATCAACTGCATATCTCTATACTGCTCTATTTTCTATACTTATCTAATTTTATCTTCAAATTTTACTGTCAAAACTTCATATGACTTTGTTTCCCTAATGAAAACATAAAATAAGTCATATACACCCTGAGTGTCAACTTGCCAACAAACTTCACTACATTTGGTATTACTTTTGAGGAGGCTTTGAAGAACTTATAAAAAAGTTTTGATCAGATGTCAAGAACACAACGTGTCTCTCAATAGTGAAAAATGTTCCATGTTGATGTAGGAAGGAGTAGTTCTGGGACATTTCATCTCATAAGTTGGCATTCAAGTAGACCCTACAAAAATAGAGGTAATTATCACATTGCCTACACCTACTAAGAAAAAATATGTTAGATCCTTCTTAGGACATGCTGGCTATTATAGGCATTTCATTCAAAAATTTATTCAAATAGCTAGTCCTCTATATACATTGCTTACAAAAGAGGTTGAGTTTGCATGGACAAAAGCTTGTGATCAATCATTCCTGCAGCTCAAGTCACTTTTGACAATTGCACCAGTACCTAGGGGACCTGATTGGTCTTTACCATTCAACATACATACAGATGCTTCTGACTATGCAATAGGTGTTTTCTTAGGACAAAAGTCTAGTAACCTTGAAAATGCAATTTACTATATCAACAAGAGTTTACATAGACCAAAGTTAAATTATACAGTGTCTGAAAAGGAATTTATGGTAGTAGTTTATGCTTTGAATAAATTCTATCATTATGTAATAGGCTATCCTATCTTTGTTCATACTAACCATGAAGAAATCAAGTATCTTATGAATAAACCTACCATTTTAGGCAGGTTAGTACGATGGCTTCTTCTTTTGTAGGAATTTGATATAACCATCATTGACAAGCTAGGGAAATAAAATGTAGTAGCAGATTATTTATCAAGAATCCAGAATGTTGCCAATGATACTATTGTGATAGATGACACATTCCTCGATGAGAATTTGTTTCATAATGCTGTCAAGAGCCCCTAGTATGCTGATATAGCTAATTACCTTGCATTTGACAAAATGCCCACACATTTCTCCCTAAAGGATAGAAGAATTCTTGTAGAAAAAAGATTCCAATTCTCTTGGATTGACAACACACTATTTTATACTGGTCATGACCAAGTCATGAGGAGGTGTGTGTGGGAAGATGAGACATATGATATCTTCCATGCTTTTCATGATGAGCCATGTGGAGGACACTTTGCAGCTAAGAGAATACGCTTGAAGATCCTAGAAACAAGTTACTATTGGCCCACACTTCACAAGGGTGCAGCCAATCATACAAGAAAATGTGATAAATGTCAGAGGATGGGTCATCCAACAAAATCATATGAAATGCCCTTAAATCCACAAGTGGTGGTGACACCATTTGATAAATGGGGCATGGATTTCATTGGTCCCATATACCCTCCATCTAATGGGAAATCCTAAATCTTGGTATGCATCGATTATCTAACCAAATGGGTGGAAGTAAAATCCATGAAGCATGCACGAGATCATAAGGTAGTAGAGTTTTTGTATGAGAAAATATTCACCCATTATGGTGTGCCAAGAGAACTTGTAACTGATTAGGGAGCACAATTCACATCCAATCTGATAACAAAACTCATGAAAGAATACAATATCAGACATCAGAAGTCTATTCCCTATCATCCTCAAGCCAATAGTCAAGAAGAAGTTACAAACATAGAAATTGAAGCCATTTTAACAAAAATAGTTCATCTACACCGTTGAGATTGGAGCAGTAGACTCTTAGAAGGAGTCTGGGCATATAAAACAACATGGAAGAAAAATATAGGGTTCACACCATTTGAATTACTATATGGGCAATCAACAATGTTACCAATTGAATTTGAGCACAAAACATTGTGCACTATGTTAGAGTTAAACACCAACCTTCCTGCAGCACAGAAAGAATGCCTACTACATCTCAATTCCTTGGATAAAATGTGAAAATTTGCATTGGAGCAGACTAAGATAGTACAAAAACAAAGGAAGAAGTGGCATGACACCCATATTAAGAGAAAACAATTTCAAGTTGGTGATTGGGTGTTACTGTATGATTCCAGATTCCAAGAGATACCAGGTAAGCTGCAGACAAGATGGTTGGGCCCATATGAAATAAGCCATGTCTTCGCCAATGGCGCAGTCTAGTTGATAACTATTGACCCAGTATACTTCAATTTATTGTTTAATAGGCATCGGCTTCATCTTTATCATCCACCCCAGACCAAAGAAGACTTCCTGTAGCAATTTAGACATCCAACTCCAAATGAACAACAGGTAATACATCCTGCAACAAAGGGTGAAAACCTTCTTCTAGCAGCTTGAATATAGCATTCCTTCGAGTATGCCCATAATAAACACTTCATGTTCAAATGAAATCCATTTCCCCATTCACTTTCTATATTCTTCTTTTCAACACATTTCATTTCTTTACCTATCATCCACCCATCGTCCACATCATCACCACTATTTAATTATATGTTTCAAATAAGAGTCAGGTCAGTTGACGCATACAGTGGCCAGCATCATTCCTCTCTTGCCACCTTTTTTCTAGCACATGCGATAATCGAATGACAGGTATAAACTTTTTAAATTCTTCCACTTTTACTACATAGATTTAGGTAATTATATTTAAAACTGTAATAAATCTATGATTGTGGCATTAAGCCATTTATGTACCTCATGCCAAGTATGACAAGTGTGGACACTTATCATCATTTCATAGGGGCAGGGAAGTGTATTAAGTTCTAATGTCATTTCTAATTGTCCTTGTCATTACTTGTAAAGATTTCCCTTCACCTCAAATATGTACTTTGGCCTTATCTCATTAAATCACGTTACTATATTGCACAAGTGTCATACTGTTATTTCCAAATTATCCCTGATTTTTAGACTTGATGTGACCAAAAATGACTATAATTAAACTATGTGGTAACTCACAATTAGAGTTATAATTTCTTCTGTTAAGTGTCATTATCATTGTTTATGTCAAGAACAATAGAAGATTGCAAGAGAAGTTCCATAGTTTTAAGAGGAGTAGTTTGAAATTCAAAAGGAAATAAGGTAATTGTCAATTACAGAGCATAAGGGTTTAAAAAATTGACAAGCTTAAGCTACAACAAAAATTTGGAGGCAAAAATTTTGAGAAAATGGGAGGATAGCTGCAGCGGCATGAGCCAGTGGTTCATGGCATTTTGCTTACAGATTTCAAAGCAGTGAGGAGGTTTAATGCATGTGGTTGGTTGGGTTATTTCTTGAAATTAACAGATTTTGATGAAGAAGTAGCAGCTGAATTCACAAATACATTTGAGGAAGGGCAAGCAACCCTATGGGGTTTAATGGTTTTCACAACAGAAGAATGAATAGTAGAGATAAATATGTTACTAGCAATTGGGGAACATTACCCCAATGCGCATGATGTCAGGTAAGCATGAGACTTGTTTACCCTTTCAGGTGACCCTCATCTGGAGATTAACAAGCAAGGGTGCAAATGAATGTCTCTTCCTCTGCCATTTAATGAGCTAGAAACATACATTATTAGGTATTTGACCTGTGAGGGAAGATTTTCAAATTTGTATGCACATCATTTCAAGTTACTTAGCTATATAAGGCATAACCTTCTAGTAAATGTTCCTAATTTCTTGTATAATATGCTAAGTATCAGTACTGAGGAAACCCAAAAGGGTAATGCAAATTATATCTCCCACCATGCCCTAATCAAATTTATAGTAGAGAAAATCCCTTAGGGAAGCCTCTCTTATGGCATGGTCATATTTTGTTTAGCATAAAACCCTACAACCCCAAGTTGAGCCTATTGAGAAAAATAACAATGATGATGTGACACCCACTAAACCAGTTATTGAGCAAGTCAACCAAGAAATAGAACCCAAAAAATCTCAAGAAAATAGGAATTCACCTTCTCATATGAGCAATGTCCTACTTCTGCCCAAAATAAAGGAAAATGGAAAGTAAGAGAAGGAACTTTTGTTCCTCCAGCCGAACCACAAAACCCAACAGCTTCGAAAGGGAAGAAAAGAAAATTGGCTCCTACAGTAGCTACTCCTGCAATAGAGAGACCAAATAAATCTAGTAGAAAGAAGTTTTTGGAGGTTGAGGAAACTCTTTTAAGAAGAATCCCTAGAATGAGAGGACAACTTCCTAAAGTGTCCCTATAAATCCAATTTGTTTATCCCAAACAAGCTGATATAGAAACCCATGTGCAGTATGTTCCAAATGATTCCCCAACTCAGCCTAAAATTCTAGATATTTCTCAAAACTTAAATGCAAATTATGATGTTGAATCTGCTGTATGTCAAAACAACCCCCAAGAGAGCCATCAGAATACCCTAGAAAGCAATGAGGAAGAAGTTCAAATACCTCATCATTCAGCCCACTCATAGAATACCCTAGTACCTTATAAAAGAACCTAGTTTACCAGCTACTTAGAGAAAGCATGGAGAGAATAGAGGAGGTCAAACAATTAGATAAAAGAGTGTGGTCCACCCACTTTGCAATCACTCCTCTTTGGCTTATACAATAAATTTTCTTTTAGAATAACCATATGGAAAGAGGAAAAGTAGAGAATGCAAAGGGTAATAAAAGACCAAGATGAGGAAATAGTAGACCTAAAGGATAAATTAGCAAAGCAAAAACAAAGAATGGATCATGCCCTAAAGTTGGCTGATCAGATTATCACTAATGACCTCCTCCTAGGGTCTATTCTATTTTTGTAAAAGAATAGTTCCTTTTGTTTCAACTTATGATGACCCTAAAGAACATAGAGTTAGAGTTCAAAATAGCCTAGGAATTCTATGGCCTATATCAGACCCTTCCTTCATGGCAGCAGAACCTACTCTATGAGTTATACATGCACAACTTCATTATCCCTGGAGAAACCAAATAGAATCTTTTTCTACATATTGGGGATATACACCTAAGGGCATTAATGTCCTGGATGCATAATGAAGAAAACTATGAAAGACAGTTAGACAACTACAGAGATCAGGAGAAGTCAGAACCATTACCATTAAGAGCTAAAAGAAACAAACCTGATGTGCTCCTTAGGGATTGGTTCAACCTCACCTATGGAAGTATTAAAGCAAAAACTAAGAATAAAATATTTACTATCAGAGGAGAGGTCTATGAAGAATATGAGGGGGTGTCCTACTTTTTTTTTCAGAGAGCCTTAGATGGTTAGAAAAGCAGGTGGAATAGACTGCCAGAAGAATTCAATAAATCATAGCCACATAGCCCTATTAATCTTGAGGCATTGATCTACAAAGTACCAAAATATATCCAGATGTGCAAGAATATTAGACACGAGTTGTGGTTTCCCCTTACAATGTATCCACCTATGCTCCTATGGCCACTTTATGATGTCAATGCTGCCCGGCGTGATCAATTGCAGGAGGAATACAAGGTGGATGTTTGGAAAAAGAATAGAGGCTTCTATTATACCTTTAAGAGTCGAAGAAGAGGAAGGACAGAGGTCGAGGAGTTTAGAGGAATGGAAAAGAAATGCAATGATTGAGGACAAGAATTTTACTTTCCAGGGGGTAGATGATTAGACAATTTATTATCTTTGTTTTATGTTATCTTGATACTATGTTTAAGACATTACCAAGACATTTGTGAACCTATAACTATTTGAACTTATGATAAGTACAATTAGAATCACCAAGCCCATGGGTAGTTAGCTATGACATGTTTTTCCAAAAGTTATATATATTGCAGTACTTCATATAGCTATCAGAATGTGTGTTCTAATATTTGGATTGATTTGACTAGTTTACTTGTATACATTTCTGTATGCTACTAACCTGCCAAGGAAAAAGAAGCAGCTTGAGAGTGTTCGACTACATTAAAGAAGAAATGTTGAAGTCCAACTATGATAGGGAAAATAATCATGGCACTGAGATACATGCCTACTACATTGGAGGAGCCACCATCTCAGAGAATATAGGAGTATAGCTCTACTATATTTCCTCAATGCTCATTATCCTGTTGAATCGGTCATCCAGACTTTATTACATATGTTGTGGGCTGTTACATTTCCTTTTTATTCTATGGCGAGATTTAAGTCAGAACTTATCTTTATGTTTTGAATAAGTGTCAATCCTCCATATATAGGGATTTTATTATTAGTTTGTAAGTGGGAAGTTTTTGGAAAATATATTGTTGTATCTTGCACAGCAAGTTACTTTTCTAGTTCTGTGTATTGTTCTTATGTAATTAGTTTCTGAAATATAATGAGGTGATTTTGGTTTACCTTCTATGTTAGTAGTTAGTTAGCAGAAGCCAACCAAGGGGGCCCACTTGGGAGGTGGACTAGATTATATTATATTATATTTAATTTCAGCATTTATAGCATTTCAAATAAGATTTTACTATTTTATTCCTGTAGCACTTGCAAGGATAATTATGGTGAATGCTATGGGTTGATAGAATAGGTTTAAGGTAAGTTTTTAGTTTTCAGCACTAATTCTATTAAGTAGTTAAGTGTGTTTACCTTTCCTGCAACAATATCATGGGTTTCTTTCATGCATTTTTACTTCCTGTAGCATAGGTAGTATGACTCTTTGAGAAACTAAGTGCACATATTGTGCTGTCCCATTTCAAGTATATGTCCCTGGGTTGAGAATTTAAATGCACTCCATGAAAGGAAAAGTAATCCTTAGTTTGAAAATATCATTCCTAGAAGAATCTTTGGCATGAATACTAGTACCTATTGTGAGGCGGGTCAAGGATTATCCATTTAAGATCAAAATTCAAACACAAATTTCAAAATTTCATGAAATTAAAAGAAGATTATGTAGTTAGTTACTTTTACACAATGGTTTATCATCTTTAAACAATTAGAAGTTTCTTCTTCTCACCAG
Organism: Thuja plicata; assembly: GCA_018584345.1. NCBI lineage: Eukaryota > Viridiplantae > Streptophyta > Pinopsida > Cupressales > Cupressaceae > Thuja > Thuja plicata. The sequence goes on from MU225416.1 coordinate 1,559,031, forward strand.
AATGTTTCCTTTGAACATTAAAAATTTTCTTTTGATTTTTGAAGTGTCGCATATAAAATGTCGCCTCATAAACGAGAGTACTTGCAGATATTTTTTGTCAAAATTTAAAATTTTTTTGGATACGCTATTCGGAGTAGGGTTTATTTCAATGAAAACATATTTAAAATTCATCATAATTTGGATTGTCAAACAAATTGATTCATTTACATTAAGTTTCATAAACATCAACATTGTGGAGTGTATTCAAATCATCATTAACTTTGGATTTCTATAAGTTCATCATCAAAGGATTGTTAGTCCTTTTCCTAGAATTACAAAAATCAAAGTCATTATCCTAAGGATTCATCATAGGGATGCATCTTTATCTATTAGACTTCAACCCAAGACACACTTTACCTTGGTTAAAACATCATTGAAGCTCCAACACATCAATTGTTTAGACAACCTAACCTAGATGTTAAACCTAGTTAACTCACTCAAAGGAATCTTCCTTCAAAGGGGTATCACAAGGTTATGTCAGTAAGAAAAAGGGCTCATAAGTACTCAATTCAAGATAACAAAAAAGTGACCTATCAAGAAGTATTATTTCAACAAAAGACTCAACCTAAATCACACGCAGATCAAACACATCAAGTGGACCAATACCAAAAAGTGGATCAAGTTCAAACAAATCAATCCAACATGGAAAATGATTGGGCTAACATTCACAATAACGACAATAGTAACACAAAAAATCGAGAATATGAAGAATAACAGAGGAAAAGATAAGAGAAGCACAACAAAACCATTTGTTTTTAAAAATGATGGAAAAGGTGCTAGAAAAAGACAAAGAAAGGTACTTCATGACCTTAGCTAAACTAGGGGTTTTACTACCTCATGACTATGATGTATCATAATTAAGACAAGATGAGGATGAAATTAACCCTCTAGGATTTCTAAATATACATATCCAATCTCTTCAAGCACATTTGGATAACATTAAAAAGGGAAATGCTCAAAATAAATACACAATAGAGGGAATTTTCCCTTTTCCCTTTGAAAAAAATTTGGTCATGATACCTTTCCCACCCAATATGGAATTTCCAAAATATGAAAAGTACATGGGCACAACCGAACATCAAGACCACATTAGATAATTTTGTACGTTTAGCATGGGATTCCTCCATGAACACACATATCTAATAAGAATATTCCTTAGGAGCTTAGGTGGACAAGCAATGGAGTGGTTTTCTAAGTTTCCACCTGGAATTAAAACATTTTAATATTTGGTCTCCAAGTTTGTTACTCAATACTTCTATGACATTGAACACGAAGTGACCATGCTAGACTTGTGTAATACCAAACAAAAGAATGAGGAAACATTTTTTACTTTCCTACAACTTTGGAGAAGAATATTTGCCAAGTACCCAAGAAGTGTGCCAAAAAAGGAGAAGATGGACATCTTCATTAACAATTTGAACAATAAATGAACTTTCAGTTACAACTCCAATGTCCCCCATCATTTGACAAAATGATCAAAATAGAAGATGCTTTGGTAAAGAAGGGTGAACTCAAGCTATATAAGAATAAAAAAGGATTTTTTAACAATACCAATACTTACAAAAACATCCCTTCAACCAATAACAATAATGACAAACCCAATTAATGGTTGAAAAACAATAATAAAAACCTAGTAAATTATGGAGTGGTAGAAGAAAATAACTGCAAACCCAAGTCATTCTATCTTTCTAGTAATATTAACAATCAAGAAAATAATGTTAACCCACCCAAAAATACTTCCTTGAGAAAAAACAACAACAAACAAGGTAAAAATTTACCAAGGCCACAATTCAATATGTCCCAATTCATATCACCTAAAAGGAAATTTACTTCATTGGGATAACCTCTTGAAACAACTCTAAAAACACTCCTCGCAAACAAGATTGTGTCTCTACCCAAGTCAAGAGGTTATGAACCCCAAGATAAACCTTCATGGTGGAATGACTCAAATCGCTATGAGTATCATAAAAAAAAAGGACATAATACTAATTAATGTATGAGATTAAAGCATGTTTTCCAAGATCTCATTGATAATGGAACTATTGAAGTGCATGGACCCAAAAACAATGAAGACCATACAACTTTTAAAACTCCCTTCTTGAATCATGAGAAAGGTGAATCTTCAAATAAATAAATAAACAATAACAAGGGAAACAAGGTCAATTTTTCTCACACCTATGACAATACCATCAATTATGTATCTGGATTTGACGATACAATCAATGTCATAGTGGTCAAAGATAAACAAGAGAAAGAGTCTGCCAATGAAGTTACTAGGGGAAAAGGGATCCAAAATTACCGTACAAGCAACATCCAATAAGAAAACTATGAATAACTATTCATCATCAACATTAAAACAATACAATTTGGTTGATCAACTCCTAAAAACTCCTACTCAAATCTCTATTTTTAAGTTATTGTAGGACCTCCCCCATTTCCCTTCCTTCTGGACACCCCGATGGGTGTGAATTGGTTTCCATGCTTGTATTTTGTGATCATGTTAGACCCTTGAAAGGTCATACCTATAGAATGAACCTAGTAGGTGAGTTCCTTATTTTGGTGCCTTATGGATTATGTATCGTATTGGACAGATATGGGACCACATGGTTCCATGATGCACACCATTTTACATTATTTCTATACTCATGCGGAAGAGTCTAGGATGCACTATGTTTGCACTAAGGTTAATTAATCCAACTGATTAGTATGATAATGCAAGTGATTAAATGTATTGTGTAGATTTATATGGTGCAAGGAGAATGGAGATTTTGTAATAAGGTTAGTTGTGCTTAATGCTAGGTACTCAAAGGGTTTTTAAATTTGAACATAAATCGATCGATTGAGTTGAATCTTGATGAAGTATGTAGTGGTGTTCATTAAATAGTTAAAAGGATAATGCAAGTAAGAATTGGATTGAATAAATTAAATATATTACTATTACATGTAGTAAGGTTAGTAGAATTAGACTTGTTTGACATGTACTTCCTATGCGTGCTAAAAGTGGCCTTCTTACTTAGCAGTACACTTCAACATGGTCATTATTCTTTAGTTGCATACAGGAATGAATATGGATTCATTCATCCTGCATGTCTGAAAGAGTTGACATGTTGCCTTCTAGAAGGAAGGATTATGAGCTTTCTCTCAGATCATTGCAAGCTCAATGACTACACACTAACCTAAATGAAGGATTTAGAGCTATATGCTGAAAGTAAAATGATGATTAATATAAATGATTATGCAATTTGTTGTTCATCCAAGCTACTTAAAATTTAGTTTTAGAAGCACTAAATGAAATGTGAGATATTCTTTTAAAAACACCAAATTCAAAGTGTGCTCTAAGATTAGATTTGCATGCTTGAATAAAAGTAAACAAAAAATGCTAGATAAATGAAAGCTAAAATGCAAGAAAGCTAAGATGAAAATGCAATATAATAACGTTAATAAAAAATTAGGATCCTTTGTGAAGGAAAAGAGTTTCTCTTTTATAGAAATCTTTCTCGAATTGATGGTCGAGATCGAACAAAAAGAGTGGCTCAGATTCAATTGAAGAAGCACAATCCATGTGCAAGTGATTCGATTGGTCGAGAGAGTCAGTTGACTGAACTAACTGATCAGTTATTTTGGAAACTTCCAAAATTAGTTCACAGTTAACTGAAATGTTTCCAAAATGATAGATAGATGAGAATCAATTATCTGAGTGGAACTAGATTGTTTCCATTTTGAGAATCAGTCAACTGAATTTGATGATGTCATATGCATTTTTAATAAATTAATTGATTTTGAATGCAAATTTATGTTTTTATAATTAATTTAATTCCTTTTTTATTTAATTGACAATTTGTAATTTTTATTTAATTAATATGTCATAATATCAATTAAATAATTAGCCTAAGATATATTTGCCAATGTAATGTGATTTTAGGAATTAATTAATTAATCAAGTAAGATGACCAATTAGGACCTAGGGTTTCGGTCAGATCAGTTTGAATTCAATAATTTTATGTTTGATTTAGGACTTAGGGTAATCAAGATTAGGGTTTCTTGATTAATTGCTGAGATTGGGGTTCTAGGGTTTAGATGACCATTTTTAGGTGATTACATTTGCCCCTCTTTGAATTGATGTCCGATCAGTGCATTGATTCAAAGACCTGTTAGTGAGAAGACCCATAATAGTTTGATTTGAAGCAATGAAACCATTCTTTTGAAGAAGAAGACCGACTTCAAGCTTGATTGGATGAAGATCGATCAAAAGATATAAAATAGAATGTTCAGTTTGATTTGAAGCGAAAACTAAACATCTGTCAGGAACTCTTAAACCTTTTTGATTGGTTTGAGCAAATAACTAGTTTGATTTGAAGCGATGAAACTGATTAATGTTAAGAGATTTGATTAGCAAGGAAATTGACTTGATTTGAAGTGATGAAGCCAATTTGATCAATGTATCTAGTTTCAATAATGAATAGCCCGTATAAGACCAATCTTGTCTATTTTTGAGTGTATTCATCATTGTATAAGACCATTGATTAGGTTGCCTTTGATTTTAAGATGATCTCAACTTGATTTGATGTGATGAAGCTGAGATTTCCCAAGCGACGGGGTTTTGATTGAGGATGTGATCACTGGGATGTTGATGTCCTGATCCTACCCCCTTGGGAGAGAAATTGAAATATGGCTAGGTGCCCCAGTGATGAGAAGCAATTCGATTGATTAGACAATTTAGGAAGAAACTGATCTGATTAGAAAGAGGTCCCACGTGGTTAAGACAAAAGATGTACTTGATGAGAGGTCTTGTTTGATCGAGATTGACCAAAAGTAAGATACATGGATTGATTAGAAGAAAAACATGAGAGATTTCCATTGGATGTGCAAGTGGTCACATTCAGATTTCGATTTCAATCCTAAAAATGGAATCAGGATAGTTGAATTAGCGAGGGATGTCATGTTCACATACAAATGACCACTTGACGATGAGAAGATTGATCGATTAGAATCTCAGATCCTTCACATTGGAGAGAGATAAAGTTATTATGTTGATTTCATCACTATGTAGATGTAGATGCAGATGCAAGACTAACATGAATGCAACCTAAGGTGTAGTCACCGAGCTTTAGCTTTGAAAATTTTCATCATCGAGCATTTTTGGAACATCAGAGTTGATACAATCCTTACTGGTACCACTGTGACCATAAGAATATGAATATGAATTTCATCAGATAAGATATGAGAAACTAACGTAAGCATCGAGGCACAAAACCCAAGATAAATTGAATGTTGTTTCTAGTTGATGTTGCAAGAGTACACTAGTATCAAGGCATTCAAAACCAAGATAACCATGAGTGCGATCTTACGTAAAAAAATAGAGCAGTAACAGTCAAGGAGATAGTTTTGACCTCACCTTAGCGTACAAATAAATAGGATCAAGGGATGTGAAGCTTTTCTTCCTTAATGAAGGAGCTCTTACCACATACACCCAGTTTATTTGACATTGTTGGATCATCAGGACGACACCAACAAGCAGTAGACAAAGAAAAGATTAGCAAAATCAATGAGAACAGACAGCATATGAATAGAAGTTCAGCATACTTCAACTAGTTTCAAAGTTTTCAGATGTGTATGTGTATGAGGTGTTGAGAAACACCATTGTGCTTGTAATTTATTTGTGCTTGATTTCTATTGATTTGTTGTTTATGTTTGTGATATCCAATGTGTGTTAAGAAACACAGATGCGTCCAAAGATAGTGTTAAGAAACACTGTTGATTGTGGTGTTGAGAAATACCTGTTTGCGTTAGTAGCCAGTTGTCCTTCAGAAATGAAAAGATTAATGACTCTGGTGTAAGCCAAAGATGTGATCAAATTTGGGGATCCATGCCCCTAGTAGAAAATAACGATAACTGAATTGACTCATGCTGCAAGGACAAAGCTGATTTGATTGCCCCCAGCCTATGACTCTGGATCAGTTTCAAGCCAAGAGGCTTCTTAGAAGAACTAGAGTGTCACAAAAGTGACTGAAAGATATGTACAAACTAAAGAAAAGGATTACCAAGACTGAGCATTGATAGATGAAGTGCTGAGTACAAGAGGCACTTGTTTACCAGGTTTTCACCTACTTGGCAGAGATTTTGTTTTTGCTACCATGGCACCTGTTTACCATGTTTTCACCAAGGCACTTTTCTTCTTTTTCAATTTTTTGTATTTTTCCAATTTTTTATTTTTTTGATTGATGCATCAAGGTGCCTATTGCTAGGTTTTCACCAAGATGATCATTTTTTTAGGACTTCTTACAATTTTTAGATTTTTTAGAGATTAATCGATCTCAAGAAATATCACATTGGTTTTCCCCCAATGTCTAGCAAAGTGTAGAGATCATTACAGATGGATTAGAAAGTTGAAGGATGAGACGAAAAGACAATGATGGATGAAGAGGGTGAATGCAACCCTCAAAGACATTCTCCTCAAGATTACCCAAGCTAGGGAAAAATAATATAGCAATATAGGCTCATGGAGTAGTGCTGGATAGCATAAAAGATAATGACCTGATGTCATGAAAAGCATGTGGTCCAAAATAGTGGACATGTCAACAAGTTTCGAAGAACTTTTTTTTCAATTTTGATCAAGACCAAGGGGCCAATTAGATAGGATATAGCTATGATAGCACAATTAGGATAAAGGGTGATGGAGATATAAGTGAATGTTTTGGATTATGGCAGGAATACTCAGAGATAGGAAGGATAGGCTTGGGATAAGAAAGATCACGATAGGGTAGCATGGATGAGAGAAAGTAAGTAGGTTGATGGAAAGGATAATGAATGTCAGGATACATAGTGTGTTCATGGATAGGCTCAACCTTGTCAAGATCCACAGAAGGAACATGGATGTTCATGAGCTAGCTGGATATAAGATATGGTGGATAAGATGACATGGAAGGAACTTGCCCCCAAGTGAAGAGTGCAAGTGGGAGGAATTATGCATGACGCCTGTTTGCTAGGTTTTCATCATGGTACTTATCCAAGGCACCATAAGAAGTAGTTTTCACCATAGGACGGATTGATTTATCTTTACTTTTGCTACCAAGGTGCATGTTTACCAAGTTTTCACCAAGGCACTTTTTTCTTTATTTCTTTTTTTGGTACTTTTGATTTTATGGAGGAACTTAAGCTTTTAGCTCTTCAGATAATGTTCCTTTGAAAGATATGATATGATGGGCCAAGACTGTTGAAAGTATGCTCAAGGATGTTGATAGGGTGATGGTAGAGAAGATTGATATGGAGGATAAGGGATATGGTAGCCAAAGATTTATGTGATGGATTGGATAATAGGGATGGAAGGATATGGGATAGGGTATTGGATAGGGTATGGTGATAAGATCAACATTGACACACCCCTTGAAGGGTAGTGGACGGATGGAGGACAAGTGGATGCAATAGCTTGAGACTTTGATGGATGAGCTAATATGGATCTTGGTATACGAGGACCCAATATGGATGGAGTATTCAAGGTAATGGATTTTGGGACACAAGGACCCAATATAGAGTTAAAAGATGGGAGATGTTTAGATGGAGATGAAGTGGAAGACTTTGGAAGCTTGGATGCCGACTCTGACTTTTTGTTTTTGTTCAAGCCTTTTAAGAGAGACTTGGGAATCCGCATAACTTTTGATTTTTTTTTTGTATCCAAGTCCTTTGGAAGAGACTTGGGAATCCACATAGATTTTGATTTTCCTTTTCTTTTGGATGATTTAGAATGCAATTCTTCCATGATGGATTTAGGAACCCATATTTTCTTTGATATTATTCTTTGCTTGGACTCAAAATGCAATTCTTCCATGATGGATATAGGAACCCATATTTTCTTTGATATTATTCTTTTCTTAGACTGAGAACGCAATTCTTCCATGATGGATTTAGGAACCCATATTTTCTTTGATATTATTATTTTCTTAGTGGACCTTTGTGGTCTCTTGAATATTTCCTTTTACTTTGTAGTCACATGTTGATTAGATGGGACATAGTGATCTACATAAGTAAGTGGATTCTTGTATTTCTACTTTCTTTGTTGCACATCCAAATTGCTTCCAAAAGACTTGGGGAGTGTGGATAAATAGGGTCGATATGACTGGGTCATATGGATTGGTTGATAAGGAGAGTTCAAGGATGTATGTCTTTGTTGATCTTGATAGGAGATAGGGTAAGCGGATGACAAGCTAGTAGTGATAGGCATGTTGGATGGAGGGATATAAGGACCCAATATAGATGGAAGGTTTGATGGTTTTAGCTTTGGGATATAGGGACCAAGAATGGAATTGGAGGATGGTAAAGGATGATTCTTACATTTGAATGGAGGGATCTAAGGTGTGGAAGGGATATCAAAATATTTAGAGTGAGTTTCATGACCAAGGCTCTTCTCTTTTGAATTCATCTTTATATCAATAATAGCATGTGCAGCTTTGATAAGAGAAACTTTGATAGGAATAATTGAAGCTTGAGGGGATTTATTGTTCTGCAAGGGATTTGGAGGAATGAGGTTTTCTTGAGGTGTATATGGAGGAGCATGACAAGGGGATGATGGGATGCTTTGATCATGACAAGAATCTTTAGGTGGTGTACAAAGAGTACCTTTCTCTTGATTTTCAATAAGCTCATTAGAGATAGTGGAAAGGATATCTTGATCTTGCTTGGGAGATGGAGGGATATCTTCTTTGAAGAAATGGAAGGGGATGAGAGGATCATCATGAGACTCTTGAGATGTGTGACTTTGGTCAACTGTTGGGTCAGGATGGATGGTATCTTGATCTTGATCATTACTGATATTGGTTTCTTCATAATTTGGATTTCCCTCTTAACATGGAGCCATGTTTAAGGACGAGGTAGGACTTTTGTTCTACATGAAGGAATCTTGACACGCTGATGGACCATCATTTGTAATAGACATGACAAGCGTTGAATCACATGGAATCTTTGGGTTGATGATCTTTGAAGCTTGAGAAATAATTGCAGTTGTATGCTGATTAGCTTGGAACTCTTTTAGAGATAGTCCTTGAGGGTAGACATAGTCGTCATTAGGCTCATTTCTTGATGGAGATGGTGTGGTTGGTTTTGAAGCTTTAGGAGATGGAGGAATGGAGGAAGAAGTAGATGTGATATGTGAACCATTGCTAGACATAGATTCTTGATATTGATCATGCTCAAGATTAGATAAATCATTAGGATTTTCAACTTTGATTATGCCATCATCTATGAGATCTTGGATTTTATGTTTCAACTCCATTCAAGATGAAGTTTTATGCTCATTGTGTTGAAGATATGCACAATAGTTACTCAAGAATCTTCATCCACATGATGTGGCTTGAGGTAATGTGATGAGATCATTATCAATAAGTTCTTCCAATGCTGATTTATAAGATTGTCCCAAAGGAGTAAAGATTCTTTCACATTTAACCCAAGGTTCTTCTTTCATGAGGTTACTAATCCCTTTGGAGGGAGACTTCATGTTGTTTTCAATAGCTTTTAGGGCTTTGGAGCCACTCGCTTGATCATGATCAAATAGAAAAGGATAGATTGAGCTTGATGAGGATTTATGGGATTGTGTATCCTTTTTCCCCTTTAATTCTTGGATTTTAGATTTAAAAGATTCAAGCTATTTTGATAGGGTTTCCATAAGAATCTCTTCTTGTGCGTTGTTGGGACCATAAGGTTCTCTTCTTGTGCATTTTTGGGACCATAAGGTTTAGCCCATGTGCTTTTAGACATTGTAAGATTGGGTTGATGTGCTTGCATAGAAGATTGAATAAAAGGTATGATGAATCAGTTGATTGACTAACGGGTGCTGAAGTGATATGTAAAGTGTTGATTAAGTCCAAGACCAAAGGATAAAGGAGATAAAGTCCAACTTAGAGAGAGAGAGAAAGAAGAAATGACTCTGATCTTGAGTCAAGGTTAACGAACCTGCTCTTGTAACTCAGGATAAGGACAGCACAGACAAAGATGATTAAAGTAACAAGTCACTTGGACTAGCACAGCGAAATCAAATTTTGAAATAGCAACAAGTCAGACTGTCAACAGATTGTAGTCAAAGACAGACTAGTAGCAATGTTGATGAGAACACAGATTTGGTGAAAATTTAGATAGAACTTTCACAATAGAAGAGTAATTCAGACAGTAAGTTGATAGATTTTAGAGTTTGATAGTAGATGCAGAAAACTCAGACAAGAGTTGACAGTTAACACCGAGAGTGCAAATTTTGAATCACTGATCACTTTGATGTTTGATTTGATGTTTCAGATGAGATATGACAAACAAGTACCTAAAGTGAACATTTTTCCAGATTGTTTGATTGTTCTCGTTGTTTCAATGAACACTCACACCAGACACATCAAGAAGCCCTTAGTTATTCAAGCACATCAAGAAAACCATATTCTTAGGTGGTGAGAAATGGACAATACTTGTTTGAATCCTCTTACAATAAAATACCCATTCAAGTTGGACAGTTAGAAGCTTGGAAGCACTGGCTCCCCTCCACGGTACACACTTCTCGGGCCTACCAAGCTTTGAATTTCTCAATATTTGAGGATCCTGATAAATTTACTGTCTCAAAAAGAGGGGTACATGAGAGGTTTCTTAGGCATGCGCATCTCACAATGCCCGTATCAATAAGTAGAAAAGGATTTTGGCCACTAAATGAAAAAGGTTTTAGTAAGGGTCTTTGTTTAAGTGTATCCTCTATGTCCGTGCAAACGCGATTCAGGTTGCTAACCCCATAGAGAGCCTTAGCACAAACAATTCATGATACATGATTGAGACCCAGAGGCCATGTTTTGTGTTAGGTGAGAGCTGAGTATAAGCTCAAATGCCACTTATCTTTCAAGGTTTTGGCCTCGAGAAGCATTTTGATTATAGTGAGTCGAAGAAGCTTGGTGTTAGCTTGTTCTCACTTGGGTCGTTCTCCAAGGGTGAGTACTTTTTCCCACTTGGATAGGTCCTCTAAGGTTGCAGATCTCAAAAGGTGAATGAATTTAAAATCATCCCAAAAGGGCGAGAGCATAATCTCCTAACATTATTGTCATTCCTAAAACATCAAATAAATGTTCATTTTAAGAAGTCCTGCATGTGGGTTCCTATTTTAAGAAATCAAAAACAAGACGCAAGCACAATGTTTTGTGTTCTATCGATCAAAGGCAACCTGCAAAACCAGTTTGTGAGTATTTTTTGTTTTAGTCTTCTTGGATAACATTCTGCAAACCACTGTTAGGTTGTATGCAAAAGATAATCATATGAACATCAAAGCCAAAGATTAGTCCACATTATAAAAATTAGAAAATCAGAAAATAGATCACATATTTAGAAAGTAGACAGAAAATCATGCATTTTCAAAAAAAATTGCACTGAAAAAGGTGATTGTATGAGCCCGTATGAGGCTCCGGAAGCTGCAAAAGCGAGGATTAGACAGATATAGTCATCAAAAATAGTGATTTATGAAAAATCCAGTAAGAAAAATCAAAAACTAACTTCACCACAGTGATCGTTACAAAATTATACCCCAAATCAAAAAACAAATGCTCCAAAAAAAGACCTAAAACAAGTAAGATATGGGGGTTCAAAGATATGCTACAAATTTAAAACTTCATATGGTGAAGGCTAAACAAAATTTCAACCCTGCGATGATGTCATCATTGTCTGAGGTTAAATTTTGACAGTTTTTGGGTCATCTCTGAAAGCTAATATCCCTGTGAAATGACAGTCGAATGCACATCAAATTGAAATCCCCTCAGACAGACAGAGGTGGGGTTTGGGTGGTGTTCTGGTGGCAGAGTGGTGACAGGATGGTGGTTGGGAAGCAGAGGTGGTGGTTGGGCTGGGTGGAGCAGCGCCTGAGGTAGAGAGGGTTTAAGGGAGGCGGAAGGGACATGTGAAGGGTGGGCGGAGGTGGTGGAGGGTGTTGTGGGTGTAGATGCAACAGAGGGGAAGGATGAGTGGAAGCGGATGGTAGGGGTGATTGGGAAGTACAGCATGGTGGGTGGAAGGTGGGCTATGTGGTGGCCAAGCAGAGGTGGGAGAAGATGGGCTGTGTGGTGGATAGGGTGAAGCGCTGGGGTGATGTGAAGCGGGTGGAGAAAGGGAGGATGCAGAGTGAGGGGAGGTAGAGGAGTGTAGGCATAGAGGGAGTGGCACAAGGTTGGGAGGAGAAGAAAGGTTTTGAATTTGGCAGAGGGAGTGGAAATGTAGCGTGGATGGGGAGATGGAGGTGGGGGGTTTAGCAGTAGGGGAGAGGGAGTGAAGAAATGGTGGCGGGGAGGTTGGAAGGCGCAACTCGCACGGTGGAAGTGGAGTGTTTGGCCATGGTGGGAGTGGGTGGATTAATCCCACATGTACCACTTTCAAGTAAGAAACTTTGTTTTTATATAAAGTTCAATGATACCATTGCAAAGAAAAAGGGTTGTGGCTTGAGCTTGGGTTTGGTAATAATACCATAGCCGATTGGTATGCACTGAAGTATTATATCATAGGATAATGATAAAGGGTGTCAAAGCCGAAATCAAATTATTTTAAAAAGATTTTCAAAAATTGCCTCGACATGCGTGGCTTCGACCTGCGTACAACCTGTCTCGATTTGCATATAGAAGGTTGTACAACCTCTATTTGCAAAAAAAAATTGCGACGGATTCAATTTTGGCCAAAGGTTGACGTATTTATAGTCGTTTCAAACCAAAATGATGACCCAGACGCAATGGTGGGCTCAGATTCAACTCAAAATGAATATATAAAATGACAAAAAATAGAAATGATAGCAAATGCAAAGTATGAGACCATAAATTGATTTTTTTCTGCCCCACGGTGGGTGCCAGAAATGTGTGTGCTAAAATTGGCCTTCTTAATTAGCAGTACACTTCAACATGGTCATTGTTCTTCAATTGCATACATGAATGAATATGGGTTCATTCATCCTGCATGTCTAAAAGAGTCGACCTGTTGCCTTCTAGAAGGCAAGAGTATGAGCTTGCTCTTAGATCATTGCAAGCTCAGTGACTACACACTAACCTAAATGAAGGCTTTAGAGTTATATGTTGAAAGTAAAATGTTGATTAATCTAAATGATTATGCAATTTGTTGTTCATCCAAGCTACTTAAAATTCAGTTTTAGAAGCACTAAATGAAATGTGAGATATTCTTTTGTAAAAACAACAAATTCAAAGTGTGCTCTAATATTAGATTTTCATACTTGAATAAAAGTAAACAACAAATGCTAGATAAATAAAGGCTAAAATGCAATAAAGCTAAGATGAAAATGCAATATAATAACGTTAATAAAAAATTAGGATCCTTTGTGAAGGAAAAGAGTTTCTCTTTTATAGAAATATCTCTCGAATCGACAATTGAGTTCAAACAAAAAGAGTGGCTCAGATTTGATTGAAGAAGCACAATCCATGTGCAAGTGATTTGATTGGTCGAGAGAGTCATTTGACTAAACTGACTGATCAGTTATTTTGGAAACTTCCAAAATTAGTTCACAGTTAACTGAAATGTTTCCAAAATGATAGATAGATGAGAATCAGTTAACTGAGTGGAACTGGATTGTTTCCATTTTGATAATTAGTCAACTAAATTTGATGATGTCATATGCATTTTTAATAAATTAATTGATTTTGAATGCACATTTATGTTTTTATAATTAATTTAATTCCTTTTTAATTGACAATTTTGTAATTTTTATTTAATTAATATGTCATAATATCAATTAAATAATTAACATAAGATATATTTGCCAATGTAATGTGATTTTAGCAATTAATTAATTAATCAAGTAAGATGACTGATTAGGACCTAGGGTTTGGGTTAGATTAGTTCAAATTTGATAATTTCCTGTTTGATTTAGGACTTAGGGTAATCAAGATTAGGGTTTCTTGATTAATTGTTGAGATTGGGGTTCTAGGGTTTAGATGACTATTTTTAGGTGATTACACTTCTTGTCTATGTTTGATGGATCTGATCAGGTATGAATGATTTAGTATTTTTTATAGGATTAATATACTAATGATTCCTATGATGAATATTTTAGGATGTATTTTAATGACACTTAATGACTAACTAGATTATAAGACTATTATGATGTGGATAAATAAAGGATTTCATGAAATTTAATAATAATGATTAGAGGAAGCCCTGAATTGGATTTTATAAGTTATTACATGATATTACACTATTTTGATACATTATACTTATTTGGACAAAGACTTCATATCATTAGACCTTAGGTGATGATTTTTATTATGTTGAGGATGTTAGGATATACTTTATATGTTATGATTACCTGATCTTCATGATATGATATAGAGGGAAAATTGAATTTTGTATATTACGTTTTGATTGGGTATGGAATCATGAAATGTGATTTGAAGTGAATATGATGTCAACTTAAAATTATACATGATGTCTTGATTTTGCAAGTAATTAAGGATGCTTATGGTAGTTGAAATTCATAAAATTATATAATGAAGAGATTTAATAATAGTTGATGAGTATATATGCTTTTGCATGTGGAAATCTAAGAGTATATGTCATTTTAAGTTTATGAGGAATCTTGTGAAATGAAAAGTATTAATATATGTGTTTTATGTTATCTTTAATGTTGAATATATATATATATATGGTTTCTTTCATGAGATATTGATATTTTTCTCTAGTGTGCAGGGAATTGACCATGGAATTTAAATGCGGGGAGTCAAGGATGGATTAATGTGAAAACCGTGTTAAGCCAAGGTTAACTCCAAAGGGAAATATAACCTCATTGTTATGTGTTTATTTAGTAAATGTAATGTTTGAATGTTGTATTAATTTGTAAATTTTGTAATTGTGATTAATCCACTTGGCATGCCATGTGTGTATTATTGTGATGTGCCTTCTTTTGTTGTGTCAATTGACACATGTACATGTGAGGTTTCATGACCAAGTGATTTGGTTTTGGATAGATGCTTACCTTAGAGTCACCTTTTAGTGCCCCTAGATTAGGTATCTTGGTTGTTGTGCCAAAGGAGGGAATACCATTTTGTAATTTTGTATGTCAACTCATAGTGGACTTTTGAGGGGTTAAATGGAGCCCTAGGGGTTTGTTAGAGTTGGATTTAGATAGCCCAATAGGTGTACTATGGTTGGGGGGTTAAATTTTGACAAATAGAGTGACCTCATTTTTTACCTTTCAAAAAGTGCCTTCTTTGTGAGTGACGAGTTTGAAAGGTGTGCCTAATCATCTTGAAGGTTAGGTAGATAGTTATGTAGGATTTTCCTTTTAGTGGAATTTTGGAGGAGTTTGGAGGTTGATTTCCCACTCTCCAAACTTGGAGACTTCTAGGTCAAGTTGGTGATTTTAGGAAGGAAAAGCTAAGGAAGGGAAGAGCTCATCTCAACTTTAATTTTTTCATTTCTTGGAGCAAGGTTGGTGTTCCTATCATGGAAGAACCATGTTTTCCTTTTTGTGTATTGTGTGTGTGCAAATGAAGTGTCATAGCATGTTGATATTGTGAAGCTTTAAGCTTGTTCATGTATTTTCCTTGTGTTTTTCTTTTGGTTGTTTTTCTTTGTTTTTTTATGGGTGTACAAGGTTATACTCACCCTTGGGAGGGAAGAGAGCCTTGAGGGTGAAGGATTTTTGGAATGTCCAAATAGTGTAGATTCTCTCCTTATGGAGGAGAGGGATGTGGCATGGAGTATGGGCTCCATGTTTCCATTTGTTGTTCTACACATTTGGGGGTGATAAGGGGAGAAGTTTGTATGTGAAATAGGAGAATTTTGTTGTGATATTTCCCTTGTGAGGCATTGCTCATGGAGCTATTGAGACTTGTTGAAGGAATGGTTTTTATTTGACATTCTCCTATTTGGGTCCATTTTCTACCTTCACCCCTCTTCATGGGTCCAAGGTGATCCATTGTGCAAGCCTTGAGAATTGGGTGTTTATGTAAATGATGTATTATTTTTTCTTGTGTCGTAATGATTATACCCATCCATTCTTGGTTCTCCAAGCTCCGAAGTGGCCTTATAAATGATAGATAGGGAGGTGAGCCTCCATGGTCAACCTATTGATTCTTGCAAGTTTTGAGATTGGAATCATAAAGAAGGATATTTAGGGAAAAGAGAAGATTTATCTTCGAGAATATTTTGTAAATGTAGCTATCAAGTGGAAATGTCCATATCTCAAGTCTTGTTACAAAAGTAAATATTTGTGCATTTATCATGGATTAAAAAGGCTCTTGTTGTAAACATAATATTACATTATCTCTTGCAAATAGAAGTGTTTTTGAAAAAAGCAGTAGCAAGAGGGTGTTGGCCCGAGGTACATAAGCAGCACTCTAGAGAGAAATTAATAGTGGTAAACCAAACCTAGAGTGTGAGACAAATAAAAAAACCATAGTCATCTACCTCTATCAACAAAAAAAAAAAAACTAGAGCACCAGTGTATGTGCTTGGTAACAAAAACCATCTAGTTCAGAATATAGAGATTAAACATATTAAAATGCCACGAAGGGTTGTAGATCATCAATAAAGTCTTAGTATTAAAACTTTAAATAGATTAAAAAAAACCATAGCCATGAGGGATATCCGTGACATTCCCATAAGCCAACAGTTAGATCAATTTCCTTTCCATAGGTGCTTAGATAGCAACAAGTCCACTCACCCCTCCTGTAAAAACCTGAAGAGCTCACGGGGGTTGTCTTCCTCTGCCACTTGCCCATCATAGGCCTTCTCATTCAACATGCACAGGGTGGTAGAGGAGGCATGCATGACCTTAAAAGAAAACTTTCTAACATCCATCAGACATTTTTTGGTTTCCTCCATATCCATCTTCAGTTGCACCGTATTCTTCTCTAGTAGGGAAATCTGATGTTTAAATTTTCCCACCACCCCGCTTGTGCCAGTCTTGCCAACCTCCTCAAAAGGAATTTTTTGTCTCCCCCACTTCTTCTTTGGTTATGTTCTGGGTGATGTCTTTATCCTCCGTCAGGTTCATGATAGTATCAGCACCTTCATGGCTGTCGGGGCCTGCCGAGACCTCCTAGTTCAACAGAGTGTGAATGGATTTTTTTCCCTTTTCCTTTCCCATTCTAGTAGAGTGGTAGGTTTGGCCAAGCTGGGGGTCGACAATCTCATTGGTTTCCAAATTTATTAAAATTTTCTTACATTTTTGCTGGGGCACTGGTTGGAAGTTTTAGGTGTAAGGTCTCACTTGGAGCTAACCTGGGAGTCAGGGTTGGGTTGAGATTCAGAGGAGTTGGGGCTAGAAATAGGGGTAGAATAACCCATATAACTACAGGGAGTAGGCAGGATGCCCTTGTTCAGAGAAACCAAGGTCGAGGGAGGAGGTTGGGTGTTCATGGCAATAAATACGGTGGGAGGAGGGAAAAGGGCATGTCAAAATTTTATAGCCTCAGCATAAGGCCCTGGTGAAGGATAACCTAGTTTTTCTTCAAAGTCTTGGCTTCCACCACATTAGCAACATTATTCTCCATAGATTTTAAAAGAAAGAATGGGATAGAAATTAAAATTTTATGTCTTAGGTGGTTCAAAAAAGTCAGATGGTAGTTGTAAAATGTCCCATACCATCCTTCTAGCGTGAAGTAATTTATGAAAATCTTGCACATCTTGGCCAAAACTTAGGTAGCTCAGAAATGATGTACCCACCATATTTAGGAATAGGGCTCTCCTCAGGGATTTGGAATAACTAGATGAGGTTCATCTTGGTCAGGGATTTTCTATTCTTTTTTTAATTTTTGGCCCATGGTGGGAAGGATAGTAGCCTTTCCAATCACATCTTCATTGATCTCAAGTGAAATATCATTCACCAAAACCCTCCTTTTTCTCCAAGATGCTACAAATTGTTGGGAGATCATTTCATTGTGCCTAGTCATGCCTTCCATGAAGAGAAGGATACCACCTTCTTTGTAGAAGTACATAACTATGGGTTCAGAGGTAAAATCCTCCTCAACCTTGTCGGGTTCCACTCTGTATTTTGCCACCCATATCCAGCCCGGTAAAGCACAACAATGAGGTCTTCCACCAAAAGAGAAAAATGTGACTCTTGGGGTAAAACATGTGAAACTAGAGAAAAAATCTAAGCAAATACCATAAAAAATACCTATTGCCAAAATAACTCCAGTGAAAATATGAGTAGGTAAAGTAGAATTCGTAGCTTATCAATGAAGTAGTAATTGCACAGCTCTTCAAAATGTGTCACTAGATCCGCAGGGAGAGTAAACACATGATAATGGCATTGTAATTGGTAAAAGACATTAAGGAAACCCACCCCAAATCTATGAAAACTCTTCATAATTTGCACTTGCCATGAAAGAATCACCTCAAAATAATGACACAAATAAACTTCTGGACTGAGGATTGGCCACGTCCACACTGTCACAATGATCAAAGCGGCCAGGTGGAAAAGCATGTCAAACCTAACACAAGTAGCCAGAGAGGTGGTGGGCCCAACCATATTATGCCAAATCAAAAAGAGGATTTCAAACATCATAGTGAGTATTGTTACTAGTGCTCATTTCCTTCCTAAGCAAGTCTTGAGTAGTCTTAGGGACCTGACTGATAGCCCTCCAACAATGAAGTTTGTCGAATAGCATACCAGCAGTGGTCATGGAGTCCACAGTAGAATTCCCTTCCCTATAGGTGTGTCTAGTATTAACCATATCCATTTTTCCCAGAAATCCCTGAATGTCAATTAATATAGGGTCCACTTTCCAACCAGCCTTGGAATTACCTTGCACTACATCAATGATGATTTTGGATTCCCCTCAATTTCTAGCTTTGTGCATCCCATACTTATGGAAAATTTAAGACCCCATAGGATGACCATGCCCTCCGCCTGATTGACGGTCTAGTTTTGAAGTGGGCCAAAGAAAGAAGCAACCAAGCACCCCCCATGGTCACATATGATTCTACCCCCACCTACTTCCCCCTACAAGTAGCACCATCAAAATTGAGCTTGTGTCACAAAGGTTTGGGGGACCATATAATAGCTTTCCTGATGAGGAGTTTATTATTTTCATAGCTATCAAAGCCCTTAGCAATGCTCCATACCTTGGCTAACTTGTAATCCTCATCCCAGAGGGGTGGTTTGGGATTTTCCAATGAGCTATCAATAAGTTCTCCTTTAGTAGCCTAGCACCCAGGTTGAAGACCGCAGCAGGGGATAGCTCTTCCTCCTGAAAGATTCTATTATTAAGCTCCTTCCAAAAGCCCAACAAAAAATTGGGGGGATTTGGTACCACAGTAGATTAATCAAAGGGTGTTTGGATGGGGAGTGTCATTCATTAGCCAAGTGTTGTATATCCTTGTTGAAAACACAATTAAGGTTGAGATGAGGGATGATCAGCTACCAGACCTCTAGGGAGAACTCATAGTGCAGAAAGATGTGATTTATGCTCTCCTTCACCTTTTTGCACAGACAACACCTATTAGCCAAGTTGAAACCCCTTTTGATCAAATTATCCAAAGTAAGTATTTTACCATGGAGCATGGTCCACCAAAAGAAGTTCACCTTAGGGATGAGCTGATATCCCTAGACCTTCTTCCAATAAGAAGTATGAGTAGTCTCCTTAATCAATAGATTGTAGGTTCATTTGACCAAAAAGCCCCCATGTTGAGTGTGGGCCCAAAGGATTCTGTCTGGGTGGTCAACAAGGGGAGTGCATGAAGTATGAAGCAACTCCAACAAATCAGTAGCAAGAAGGAAAAGATCAAGCCTGTCATGAAGATGAGGAAGGAATTCAATCCATGACCCATGTCTGATATAATTAGAAACCAAAGTACTAATTCAAAGAGTGAGGGTGTTCCTAAGCTAAGAGAACTTTGAAGACCCAAGAGTGATGTTTTGAAAGTTAAAGAAAAATGTTTTTGGGAAAAGCTTTTTGTTGAAAGGGGTATTAGTGAATTTTTAAGTGTATTAGTGTAGACACCCTAAAATGGACAGGCTTGCAACTTTACATTAAAAACCCTAATTTTCATCTATTAATTAATGGTTTCATAATCATTAATTAATCATCTATTTTCCTCTAAATTCATCTTTCTCAAATCATCTAATCCAATTCTCAACATTAATTAAATAATTAATCTTATTTAATTAATTAAGCTTTAATTGATTAAATTACCATTATTTAATTAATTAAACTCAATTTCCTATAGTTTAAATCCAAATATTTAAACTTACTAATTTATTCTTTCAATTAAATTAATTTAATTTCATCAAATAAAGCAATTCTTAATTAAAAAGAATTCAATTATCTCACATGTTGAAAACAATTAATTAATAAATGAATTAAATATTCATTTATCATCAAAGAG
>MU225416.1:1587350-1632816 GCA_018584345.1 Thuja plicata
CAAGAACTGAATACGTAGATCACTCAACCTAACCAAGGAAGCAATAGAACCAACAGGTGAACCCCCCCCCATAATGCTGAACTGGGAGAGGTGACAGGAACACTGAAATGCAGTACCAGAAACAACTTCAAAAGAAGAACCAGGAACACCAAGTGCAACAGAGGTACAAACACAGGATAAAGGGCGGTGTCATAGACACAGTCTACATGGGCTAATGTCATGGAAGGTACGCTCACTTGACAAAAGTAGATGCGCCTAAGGCATATGCATCAGAATCCCCCTATGGCACTTTATAACAGAGTGCGAGTACATACAACTGAACAAGATGAACAAGATCCCAGATAAGCAAAAGAAAGGCACTTTATCTAAGTGCGTTTACAGAATACAAATACATCAAAATGAGCATGCAAGCTCAAAAGTCAGAAAGAAGAGTGCACTAAGAAACCAGAAGAAGAGATCCCCGGACCTGTAGAATAAAGCACACCACCAGAGGGCATAAACTGCATAACTCGATGGAGTGAAAACCCAGAGCAGAATCTGGAAGAAATACCTCTGTCACTAAAAATTACAAAGAATCAGCTTTCCGACGATATCTTGTTTGCCGAAAAAGGAGTCCGGATGAGCCAGATATGACTCCCGGAAGGCAAAAAATAATATCGGACTTCAATAGAAAAAAATGTAGTCAAAACGGTGGAACCAAAACCTCTAACCTCCGCCATCGGAAAGTTCTCGGAAAGATCTTTCCGACGGTATATAGAAGTCATAAAAATACCCCCGTACGCTCCCTATAGAGAGAAAAACGTCTAGGTACCCCCAAAATGCCCTAAAGGGCTACAAAATGCCCCTAGGGGCTAAAAAAATTGAGCCCCCGGGCGCATGGCGCGCTCCGGGGGCTGGGCCGCAGCCCCTGGGCGGTCATATGACTGCGCGGTTACAATGGAGAGCCCGCGGGGGCTGTAAACAGGGCTCCGCCTGAGCGGAGCGGAGCAGAGAACCACCGGCGGCGGGAACAGGCGCCGGGTGGTGGAACCCGGAGAGGCGGCTGCGCAGAGAGTGGCCGCAGGGGCGGCGGGCCGCAGAGAAGCGGCGGGAGCCGGCATGGTGAGCGGGTGCCGCAGGTGTCGGGTGTCAGAGGAGAGCCAGCAGTGGCGGGGCCAGGCCGGGGAAGCCGGCGGTGCAACCAGGCGGCGGAAAAATGCGCAGCCGGGGCGGCGCTATTTGAAATTTGACTGCGCGCGCTAAATATAAATCAAAAAACTATTAAAAATAATAGTTTTTTTTAATTTTTTTTTGATTTTTCACATCCGTACGGCCCTCGGGTAGGCAAAAAAAATTTCACAGAGCCCCGGTAGCCAAAATGATCGAAATTTTATATGATTCGACTCTCCCGGGCCTTCTGGACGCAATGGTGGTGTCCTTTTCGGCTCAAACAGCTCCGAAAAATAGAGACCCCCCCAGAACCAGAGACAAATGCCAGAAAAGCCAGAGAGAACTCCAAACCCTCAAACACTTCAATAAACTACGAACAGCCGGCAGCAAGGTGGCTCTGATACCATGTTGAGATTGCTAAAACGCAATGCAACCAAGATCACCTGCATGCAAAGACTATTACACAGAAGAAGAAGACAGAAGAGAGAAGGATCTAAGGCGGCCAAAAAGCCAGAGGAGACATCATGTTGAAAAGAATGATTTCTATATTATCAACAATACTTAATAAACTCCTTATGAATTACAAAGCGGACAATCCTTATAAAGGATGTCGAAACCCTAAAAGGGCAACTGCTAGGAAATAGAAACTTTCCTAAGACTAAAGAAACTGCCTAAGTGAAACTTAAGCACTAAAGAGCAATTGCTAAATTACTCTAACAATAAATAGGAAGAAGTATTCTTAGTACCTTTCTCATGATAGTGTCATCATAAATTCTTCCCTTAGCTCCTCTAATAGCATTTACAAGTTCCTTTATCCTATCATAATATTGCACTATATTTTCTCCTTCTTGCATTTTTAAATCATCAAACTTACCTCTCAAGATTTCGGATTTGGCTCTTAGTACATTTGTATCACCCCCATAGATGGTATGAAGAGCATCCCACATCTGCTTTACGCTTGTACAATCCTTGATGTCCTCAAATTCATGATAGTTTAGAGATGATGCAAGTTCCAGCATTTCTTGATTATGTTCATGTTTTTTTCTTAATTATGCAGCATTCAAAACTCTAGTAGGGGCTACATATTTTGTTTCAATATGTCATTTAGTAGAATCACCAATACCAGCCAAGTGAAGTTTCATCAAACTTTGCCATGCAGGAAAGTTTTCCTTGTTAATCTTCGGTCCATCCCTTTTATACATCTTGATCTTTATCTCCAAGTACCTTCAAACTTTTTCAAGAGAACAAGTGCTCTGATACCAATTGTTAGAATGAATTTAGAATAACTGAGAGGGGGGTGAATTAGTTATCCTCGGGTCCAAATGTGCCCATAAAACTTTATACCACTTCAACAACTCAGATCTGCTCGGCAACAATAAACAATAAAAGTGTGTAGTTTACTGTACTAATGAAATGAGCTTACAGAAACTTAATAGTAAAACAAAACATAAACATTCACACATTTTGACACCATGATTTAATGTGGAAACCCAATATGGGAAAAAGCACCAATAACATGCTACCAAAATTTTACTCTTCTGAAGTGATGCCCTGTTAGGGGCTAATCCTGTTAAAGGTTACAAAACACACTGTCAAATGTGACCTGGTTAAAGGATTTAATCACCCTGTCAAGAGTGGCCTTGTTAGAGGACTTATAACATTCCAATATGAATGTCACCTTATTCAAAGGATTTATACAATGACTTTTAGGTCAACGTGGTTAAAGGATTTGAACTAATACAATGGTTATAAAGTAATCAGCAGGTGTGATCTGATACATACAACTTACTTTGCAAATCCAGATCCAATTTCAGCTCTAATGCTAACTTACTGAGTGGCCTCTATTTTCATATCAAACTTCATATCTACTTGGAAATCCATCAAGAAATCTCTCTGCTTCTCTACTCTACTTTCTCTAATAGGTTTTTCCAATCAGTCAATTAACCATGCAATACTTTTGCATTCAACTTCTCCTTACACGTGGATGCAATAACAATAACCACAGTAGGTTATATTATACCTCTTCATCCAGGTCAGATAAATCTTTTGACGCTTAATCAATATCGTAGATCTTAGGTTAGGTCAGATCCAATGGATCTTTCCATCATTACATTTAATTTACTTCTCCAATACAGCCATTAATTAAACATTGAATCCATGCTTAAATAATAGTTCCCTGTGAATTAAATGAGTGTGGACCAATCTAAATTAACAATGCATATCCCAATAAAATCAACTATATTGGCCATAGATCTCAAATCTCAACAATTAACAAAATACTGATGCTTGGCTTCCTCTGTCTCCCTTGGCATTTCATTGGCACTTGGCATCATCTTTGCTTTTCTCGGCATCACCTTCCGCTTTGCTCGGCATCAACTTTGCTTTGCTTGGCATCAACCTTCCAGTGAACTATTAGTGAAAGATAAATAACATATCACTTTGCCAAAGTGCCAATTGATGAAGTACCCTGGTGTATACTCATAACTCAACCATTTCCCTCATCTTCTTGTTATCCTATTCTTCAAATCTTCATCAATCAATAGATATGGTTCTCAAACATACAACAATAGTCTCACTAGTTAAGGTTTGACATCAATGACAAAATAACAATTGTCTACATTGTAGCAATATTTCCAACAGGCTAATGGATTGACTTTCCATTTTGCAAGTGAGGAGTTGTAATTACAGGATTTATTTAATTACTTTAGCCAAGTATTTAATTTATTTTTTTTATTAAATAGGCCAATGTAATTAATGTGAGTTAGTGCTGAAATCACTTTCATTTTAGGAGATTAAATTGATTTTAATGAATTATGTCAATTAATTGAGTTTTTTTTTGACATAATTAGGGGTATGATCACATTTAGGGAAAATAGGGTCTCTAGTTAGAGTAGACCAAATTAGGGTGGTTACATTTTCCCCTCTTTGAATTTATGTGTGAGCAGTGCATTAATTCAAAGAATGTCTGATGTTAACTTCAAAAAGTTTGAGAATTCTGCACTTGATTGAACGAAATAGCTGATGAGATCAATATCACACTTGATCGAACTAAGACTAATAGTATTGACTTTGAACTTGATTGAACAAAGTTCAATAAAATAAAGATCTTAAAGATACCAATTCTAAACTTGATCAAACGAGAATTGATAATACTGACTCCGAGCTTGATTGAATGAAGGTCAGTACGAAGTTGTTAAGAGCTTTGAGGTATCAATTCTGAACTTGATCGAACGAGAATTGATAATACTGACTCTGAACTTGATCGAATGATGGTCAATACAAAGCTTTTATGAGCTTGATAAAGATCTGAGAATATGTAGGCATAGATATCCGGCTTGTTTATCACTGAAGCCTTCTATCCAACAGTCCCAACTTGATCGAAGGAAATTGTCATGCCCCTAGTCTTTTGATGATGAAGTCATTTGTTTCTTTTTGAGCAAGAATTTGATTGATTTTAAGTGTGATCATGCCCCCTCAGGAATGAAATCAAAGGAAAAAGAATATAATCCTTCTGTATAATGATAAATCAATGGAACAGATCGATTGGATCAAGAAAGAATCAATTAGAAGAGGTGATGAAGCAAACGTGTGTTAAGAGAAAAAGAAATTTTACCAAGTTGACTACTTGAAAATGTAAATATTGAGTCTGATAAAATGATGTAGGACAATGATTTTGATGAATAACATGCAATTTGGTAATATAGAACCCAGAAAATTGATTGTGTAAAGCTTGCGAATCATTTTCTGAATATATAGAGAAATTTTGCATTTTTGGGAGACTATCATAAAAATTTTACTATGTTGTTAAAAACATTGTCTACATGTTCGATTTCATTCCCGATAAAATCTGAGAAGAACAAAATTGAATTTTGATAGTCCGGGAAGAGTTATGGAGCTTCCAAACATCTCAAAAAGGTCAATATATATCTCAAAATTCACTTTTTACTCATTCATTTTCACTTTTATCTTTAGTAAATCTAGAGCTCTGCAGAGAACATGGTGTTCCCTATGGAGAAACATCAATTCAAGCTAGCATGATGACACCAGCGCCCAACCCACTATGCACCATTGGTGAGTACATCGATACTACCTTTTTATGCTTTTTTTTCATTTTGTCAAATTTTGCAGTAGTTATGAAGCTTTTCATTCCTAATCACATCCCGCATCCTGGGTCACATCTGGTCAAACCTACGTCCATCCAGTTTTCTTATAGAATTTTGGATCACATCCCATAGATTTAGGATTGTATCTTGTTAGGAAGTTTTGCATTGCTTTTTGTAAAATTTTGTCCAACCTTTGAATGTGTCGCATCCTATGAAAATAGGATTGCATCATGCATCGTGTATCGCATCCTGTCAGAATAGGATCACTTCCTGGATTCCCCATCATATCTAGTAAATCATGCATTGCATCTGGTATGCAAGATCGCACCTGGGAAAAATAGTATCATTTTCAGTTTAGGAGTTAGGGTTTTTCCAATTTGACTATTTTTCCTCTTTTTGAAGGCTAAAAAGACTTGACTATTAGATTTTTTGCGTAATTGCCTTAGCTAGGATACTGATTTGAACCTGCAAATATGTTATTTGATAGATTGACTTTGAGGTTGTATCATTTTGAGGACCTCTCCCTTCATGATTCCTTGCCTTATCTTGTTCCTTGACAGCTGATGAGCTATAGATTATAGGGCATCTTGGATTGATGTCACTTATAGATTTACCTGACATCAGGGTAAATTGGGGGTTGTTGACTGCTCTAGCCAAGAGATGGCATTCAGAGCACAACACCTCCCATCTCCTGATTGGTGAGATGACTATTACACCAGAGGATGTGTGGTGTATTATGCGTATACCAGTCATGGGTCGAGAGGTACAGTTTGATTCACACTCTGCCATAGCGATCGCTTCAGCATGGAGATACTTTGCAGATCCTTCTATAGTCCATCGTCATTTGACCTGGGACTACATGTGCGATCACTGCGATTGTTTACCTGTTTATCTTTCTAGACCGATTGGAGGTATCCTCATGTCTGACAGAGGTCAGCAAGGATTCATGTGTGACTGGGTAGAGACACCAGAGTAGATGGTCATCTCTTTGCACAGATTTGGCTAGGGTATTTGCATATTATCCCACATGTATAGAGAGCTACATGAGATTGTATATGAGTACTCTCATAGTCTAACAATAGGGATATTGATTTTACTGATCTGGGCCTCGGAGCACATCCCTGTTACACAGTCGATCTTAGATAGGCAGAGAGTACCTGAGCAGCCATATGTATACATGTATTTAAGATTTATCTAGCAGCCCCATCTGGATAATTTGGAGTATTTGCAATGTGTGTTTGACAACGTGACAGTGGTTGAGTGGAGGTCATACTTAGATTGTGAGGAGTTTACCTTAGACAGGCAGCAAATGCCTTATTGTTTCCATAGCAGTTATTTGATCGGTCGTACCAGATACATTGTGGACAGATTCCTTGTTACTTATGTTCTGAGGTAGTATGGCCATATACAGGGTATGTCATAGGACTTGACAGCTTACGCACGCATCCATGATGAGGAGCCTCTGTGGGGAGCTCGATTATCATATGAGACTACACAATTGGAGATCATTCAGATGGTCACAGTTGGATGGGATTACTTTCTTGATGTTTCAGATGGTGGGTGGACTAATGTATACCTTGCCTATTTGTTAAAATTTCCATTTTATCAATTTATAGCACCTGACAAGGTAACACCTCGCATAGAGGATTATCTTGATTATGATCCTACAGATGATAGACCTGTGAGGGGCAGAGGTGGATCTCATAGAGATGAGAGATGAGAGAGGTGGGGGTGGTAGGGATGGTGGTAGAGATGGTAGATGCCCTCCCCAAGATAGAGGTTAGAGACATGGTCGAGATGATCAAGGAGATGATGGAGATGATAGGGGTGGTGGTGGAGTGGGTGGTAGTGGATTGGGTGATAGTAGAGAGGGAAGACAAACAATATTATGGTTCATGCCTCCATGGATAGATCTAGGTCCTTTATTGACTAGGAAGTAGCAGTATCAAATATTATTAGGGCAGGTGTCGAGTGGAGGAGGTGGACATCCTAGACAGGATCCTCCTAGGGATACTGGTAGGGATGGAGATGCATTTTTGTAGTGCTAGAGAGAGCGTGAGAAGGTCAGAGATTGGATCATGACCTTGGAGACTTTGCTGGCAGATAGGGACATGTAGTTGGATATGATGAGATCAGAGAGAGATGTCCATGCCCACATAGCTATTCATCAGGGATAGAGGGTTGTGTATTACTTTTCTCTAGAGCTGATGCAACACCTCCTCCTCCTCCAGACCAAGGAGAGGGTGGTAGTTAGACCTAATTCATTTATAATATCTAAGATATTTTTGTATATTGATCCTACTGAGATCATCCATTGTACTGTAGATTTTGATACTTGTATATATGTTTCATCATGATCGCACTGATACTCTTTGTAGACAGTTCCACATTTTTTATCTGAGTATTCACTAATATATATCTGAGATCGTTGTTTATCATCCTAACATGTTCATGAGTTATCTTTGTTTGATAGATTTTTAGATTGATGCACATTTTGATTATGTACTTGGTCTTTGATTATTTAGAATATATTTATGTGATGACATCATTTATGCTCTTTGATTTATTACTAATATATAGATGTGTTTTGAATTATTCTAGATGAATATGCAGATGTATGTTTTTGAGATTTTCTTTATGCAAATATATGTATAGATGCACTTAGGATGTAAAATAAATTCAATGCTTGAATGCTTTGTTTTTTTATTTTCTCTTTCCCATTTATGAATGCAAAATGAATGCCATGGATATGCAACGACGTGAATATATCAGTAATATAGATTAAGTAGTTAAATTTGATTTTGAATGAACTAGAAAACCATTTTGAGCTCAAACCTTATGTTGTTCTAAAAATGAATCATGCAATCTTTAAATGAATCTACATGCAGACTCTTAGGACTGTCACTGATTTATATATATTGTAGCATTTTTATCATCATTAGGCATGTGTGTAACAAACATCATTGGCTAGTACAATTGTCACTAATACCCAGAGAGTATAATGAAATTATGAATACTATGTTTATTGGATGCAATGTCAAAAATAAACCTAAGAATCAAGGCGTAGAGGCCAAGATGACTTGTTAGTTATCTCCTTTTTCTTTAAGAATCATCTTTTGTTTGTGTGTAATGTAAGATATGTAACCCGCAATGACTTTAATATTTATATCCTTGGGTACATAAAGTGGCATACACCTTACTTAGAGTTTTATTTAGAAACAGACAAGGAAATTATTTCAACCTCACAGTAGTTTACACATAACAAGGATTGAGATTTATGTGGCTATCCACTCATGTTGGCAGCTCTTACCATAAACATCCAAGTTAGGTGAAATTTATAGGATCATTGAAACAATCACCATACGCAGAAAACCAAGAAAATGTTATGTCCCTATCCTTGCAACTCTTTGTCTTTGAATAGACATCATGGAGCAACTTGGAAGACATAAAAAACAATAATTTATAATCCATCAAAGAAAATTCATAACTACTTATATACCCCTAGTTCGAAACATCATCGAAAAATAAAAGAGTCATAATCAAACTAATATTAGTCTATATGTTTTTAAGTAGTATTGAGGAATACTATTGATTCATTGTTCAAGCATAATAGATAAATCATCCATCATAACTTGGAATCAAGCAATATGTTTTTATGTCTAGGTAAATGAGATTTAACTTTGTCAGCAATTGCAATCCAATGTAGTGTTTAGTGTAGAAGTTGAGAAATCCAACTTCACAGATCACCAAGAACACCTGCATGCAAATAACCTGTTGTTGAAAGGAAACCAAAGAGATAGAAGCCAGGGTTTGGAAAATCTCAGCGAAGTGAGAGCAAATTGTATTCCAAAAGTAATGAAACAATAATTACAAAAGTTCAACCTTAAAGGTGAATGAAACCCTAAAAAGGTAAAAGCTAGGTTGCACAATATAATTAATATTAAATATTAATTATATGCACCTAAGAGACAGCTTAAGTTAAAATAGAGTACATAGACAACTTAATAATTAAATCAACATGATCTAATTAATAAGTGAAGATAAATAGATACTCTAACACCCCCCCTTAAGCGAAGCTCAGGAAGTAAGCTAACCTAGCACAGCTATGAAAGTAGGTAAATAGGGTCCCGACAACAAGGCCTGATTAGGTACCCAATACAAGGAAATCTCTATGAACCAGAGATAAAGGAGAAAACCCAGTGGGAAAAACCCCTCTCCAAAAAGAGATAAACAAACATGCTAAAAAAAACATGAAGGAAGGAAGGCCTCAACAAGACCCCCCAAGGACAACTTCTGTCACCCCAAGCATAGAATGCAACTGAAGATAGCACGGAGATGCAAAAGGTTTGGTGAAGATGTCAGCAACCTGCGTGTCAGTGGGGATGTACTCCAAAGTGAGAACACCATCCTGAATCTGCTGACAGATGAAATGCATATGAAGCTCAATGTGTTTAGTGTGCTGATGCTCCACCGGGTTGCGGGAAATGTGAATATCACTTTGATTATCGTACCACAGAACAGTGGGACAATCAGGAGGAAAGCCAAACTCAGTCATCAACTATCAAAGCCAAAGAATCTCCTGACTAGCATGCACTGCTAGTCTGTACTCAGCCTCCATAGATGAAAGTGTGTGAGCATTCTACTTCTTGCATGACCATGTGATAGGACCAGAGCCAAGACAAAAAACAAAGCCAAAAGTAGACTTCTAATCATCAACATCACAAGCCCAATCTGAGTCAGTGTAGCCAACAATGTGAGGAGCCCCTAATGTGTAATGAATGTCATAGATAAGTGTGCCTTGAATGTATCTCAAAATATGCTTTGCAGCTTGCCAATGACCCTCATGAGGCTCATGTGAGAATTGAGAGACTAGACCAACTACAAAGGAGAGATCAGGACGAGTGTGTGTCAAGTATAACAAACTGCCAACCAACTACCGTTACAATGTAGGATCCACTGAAGGCGAAGTGCAAGAGGTAGCCAAAGTAACACCCGACTGAAAAGGTGTGGGAGCAGGCTTGCAATCAAGCATATCAAAGCACTGAAGCATGTCAAGAGCATACTTTTGCTGGTAGACAAAGATCCCAGCAAGGGACTGAACAATCTACAGACCCAAAAAGAAATGTAATAGACCAAGGTCAGTCATCTCAAACTGCTCCATCAATGCACGTTGAACATCCTGAATCATAGAAGATGAGCTACCTGTGATGAGAAGATCATCAACATATAGCACAAGGATCAAAATCTCATCCTCAAGATAGTGAATGTAGACTGTAGGATTAGAATGACAGCATGTGAATCCTATAGAAAGTAGAAATGAGTCCATCTTCTCATACCAAGCCTGAGGGGCATGTTTGAGACCATACAAAGAATGCCAAAGTCTGCAAACCAAGGAGGAATCCTGCACAAATCTCTGAGGCTGCTCCATGTAAATCTCCTCAGTAAGATCACCATGCAAGAATGCACTCTTCACATCCATCTGAAAAATGGGCCATCCCTGAGAAGCTATGAAGGATAAGACAAGGCAAATAGAGTTCATCTTGGTGACAGGGGAAAATGTCTCAGTGTAATCAATACCCTCAACCTATGAAAAACCCTTCACAACAAGACGTGCCTTGTACTTATCAATGGAACCATCAGCAGAAAACTTAGTACGATACAACCACTTGCATCGCACTTTCTTCCCTTAGGAAGAGAACAAAGATCCCAAGTGTGATTCTTCATCAAAGAAGAATACTCCTCCTCCATAGCACTATCCCACTCAGTATGTCCTGTCATTGCCACAAATGTCTGAGGATCACCACAAATAGCATGACTCAGAAGACTAGAACCCACAATATGAGACCGGGTGCGACGGGAAGTGGAAGGGTCACCAACCAGAGATCCTGCAGCATCAACTATAACACGAGCCCATCTAGGCATTGGTGGAGGATCCTGTGGTGGAGGTAAATGGGGATCACCAAGATCATCATCCTCATCATCCTGAAATGAAACTGGAAGAGATGAGGGAGTAGTGGTAAGTGAAGTAGACTCTGGAAGTGGGGTATCTACTACAGGAATGAGCTCATCAAACTAGACATCCCATCAAAATAGGACCTCTCTAGAATCAGGGTCAAACAACCTGTATGCCTTAACATCCTCGTAGTAGCTAACAAAAATGAGGTTTCGGCTCTTCTGCTCCATTGCTCTCCTCTAAGCATCAGGCACAAATGCCCATGCTTCACTACCAAAAACTCAGAATGAAGATACATCAGGATTGACATGAGACCAAGCCTCCTCATGAGTCATATGTCAAACTACCTTGTGAGGCATCCGATTCTGAATATAGTTGGCACAATTGACTACCTCTACCCAAAAAGATGAATCCATGGACCTGGACTGTATCATACAATTAGCCATCTACCAAAGTGTTTTTTTCTTTCACTCTGCCACACCATTTTGCTGAGGGGTGTAGGGCACTAAAAATTGATGTTGAAGACCATGTTCAGAGAAAAAATCCCTGAAATCTTGGTTCACATACTCCCCCCATTATCTATGTGTATCCGGAAAATAGAAAGACCAGATTGCTTCTCCACAAATACCTTAAAGACTCAAAATGAATCAAAGACATCAGACTTGTACTTCAAAAAGTACACCCATGTGCGCCTAGAGAAGTAATCAATGAAAGTAAGCACATATCTAGCACCAAAAGGAGTAGGAAATGACATGAGGTCACTATGAATCAACTCCAATGGTGCCAAAGCACGAGTAACCCATCTGTGAGGAAAAGGATCCCTATGTTGTTTGCCAAGAACACAACCCTGACAAACCCCATCAGTGTAAGTAATCTATGGAAGCCCAAGAACAAGTGCTTGTGTTCTCATCTACTGAAGATATCTGTAATTGACATGGCCCAAATGCTCATGCCAAAGTCTGTTCACTAAATCTACATGTGCTATAAGATAGGAACCTATGCCAGTAGAAGACTCAAATCCATCAAATCTGTATAGGCGAGATGCAGTGTCAACACTCCCAGTAGCCACAATCATATCAGAATCATGTAAGTCCTAAATAACCACATCATGTGGTGAGAACTCAACTATCTTACCGGAGCCAGAGTAGCAAATCTGATAGATAGACAATAGGTTCATCAAAATGTCAGGGACAAAGAGAACATCTTGAAGAGAACCCCCAGCTAATGCAACAGAACCAGAACCCAAAATAGAAAGATGAGATGAGTTTCCAACAGCAATCTGTGAAGTAGCACAAGGAGCAAGTGAGGTGACCAACTGCTGAGTGTGAGTCATGTGGTGAGAGGCACCAGAATCAAGAATCCAGGTGGGTCCAGAAGTCGTTGCTCATGCAATAAGAGCATGACCTTTCCCTGCAGGGGAGGATTCTAACTGAGGACCTAAAATGTGATGCTTCTACATGGCTTCCTCTAAATCCTCCAAACATTTCTAGCACCTAGAAACAGGATGTCCATCCTTTCCACAAATGCTACAAGTCTCAACTGATTTCTTCTTAGTCTTGGAGGTAGACTCAGTAGACTTCAAAAAACATTTACCCTTGGAAGGGTTAGCTAGAGGTTTAGAATCAGTTTTCTGTATAGGTTTGGAGGAATACTCATTGCCTACTAAATCTTTCTTCGGTTTGGCTTTCTATTTTGGTTTCCCCTATGAAGACTGAGAAACCAATACTTGGCTAGAAGAGCAAGAAGCATCCATCTGTTGGATCTTTGCCTATTCCCATGTCAACCAATCACAGAATGTCTTGAATAAAGGCATGGTGTGTCTAGTACCCAAAGCATTCATGGTGGAGTAGAAAGTAGAAGAAAAGATCTGATACTATCCTCTCAACGTTGAGAGTATCAGGAAGATACACTCATCATCTGTCTTGTTTCTCCCACATCCCTGCAAAACTGAGCGCAGAGATTTGAACTTCATTAAGAAGACCTCCATAGTGGGAGAGCTGGTAGGAGTCAAAGTGGTCAGCTCTGCATCAAGTTGTAGTACCCAAAACTCATTCACTGTGCCAAACAAATCTAAAAACTTGCCCCAAATGGTCCTTGGAGTTGTCAAACCATCCAGGTGAAAAATGAGACTATCGGAGATGTTCAGTGCAATCAAGCCCATGGCTTCATCCATTTTATTCCTATGTTGAAGAACCTCAAAAGGATGTTGCAGGACAGGTTGGTTTTCATCTAGACATGACCATAAGCCATGTGACATGAGTATCCTAGTCATGTGTGCTTTCAAGGTGTAGTAATTGTGCGGTGTCAACCAGGCCACAGAGGAGTCTGACATTGAGAGAAGAAGAAGATAGAAGTAGAAGGGTCATTTCTAAATTTAAATGACAGAAAGAAAAAGAACCCCTCGATAATGTATGATTCTATCCCCCGTACAGCAAAGAAACAATTACTGAAAGCACAAAAAATGAGAAGAAAACCTAGACGCCATATGTAGAGATGGAGGAAATGGAAATCTCTACTTCAATGCCAAAAAAAGAGATCTAATGGTCGAATCAATAATCAAGAATAGACCATCATGTCCGGCTCAGAAACACCTTTCCAGCGATATTTTATTTTTCAAAAATGGACACCGTATACCCAAGATATGGCCAAAAAACCAACGATGCCTCTGAAAAACAACTCTCTGGAAAAAACCAGTGATAGGAAAAAATTTGACGTTCAAATGCCCGTCATAGTGCCCATGAAAAAGTTTGACGGTCGTCGATTCTTTCGCCGAAAAAATAAAAATCGGCCAGAAAAATTCAAAAATCTCGCTGGAAAAAAATTTCAGCCGGTGACATCACCACCATACCTGCTAAGTCACCCGATGGCGGCAGGTGGCGGACTATCGATAGAGGAGGTGGCCGGGTGGCTCCTGAGTGGTTCTCGGGCGTAGCACCACCGAGGGCTGCTCCGATGGCCGGTGGGTGGTGCACTGGCGGGGGGCCGGCGTGGGCCGGGCCAGGGTGGCGCTGGGGTAGCGTAGGGGTGGTGTGCTCTTGTTGCACTTTGGCAGCGCCAAAACCCTTGTAAAAAAGAAGTTTTTTTTTAATTTTTTTCTCGAAACTCATGTCATACGACCTAGGAGGGAGAAAATTTTCCTCTGGGGTCACTGTGACCAAAACCAGCTGACTTTATATGTATTTCGACTCTCTCGAGCCTTTTGAATGCAATGCTAGAGTCCATTTTGGCTCAAAGTGCTCCAGAAAAAAGTGCCTCATCCAAAATGAAGAAAAAACCCTAGAGAAGCTATGGCTTTCGTCTACAACTCACAGCTTCAAAAAACCCTCAGACCAGGCAGCAGTAGGGAAGCTCTGATACCATGTAGAAGTTGAGAAATCCAACTTCACAGATCGCCAAGAACACCTGCATGCAAATAACCTGTTGCTAAAAGGAAACCAAAGAGACAGAAGCCAGGGTTTAGAAAATCTCAATGGAGTGAGAGCAAATTGTATTCCAAAAGTAATGAAACAATAATTACAAAAGTTTAACCTTAAAGGTGAATGAAACCCTAAAAAGGTAAAAGCTAGGTTGCGCAATATAATTAATATAAAATATTAATTATATGCACCTAAGAGATAGCTTAAGTGAAAATAGAGTACATAGACAACTTAATAATTAAATCAACATGATCTAATTAATAAGTGAAGATAAATAGATACTCTAACATTTAGGAACACTATTTGATTAAAGTGTTGAGAAACACTAGTAGGATTAAAATGTTGAGAAACACTAGTATGATGTCTGTTACAGGTAGGTAGTGTTTAAGAAACACCCTTGTTTGTGATAGTGACATTTTGATACAAGTATTAATAAATACTATTTGTAGAGGCAAACCATCCTAGACAGGAACCTAGAAAAACCTAGCAAACACAGACTGGACATGCTAGCAGAGATGCCCCCAGTACAGAATGACTATTCCTAAGATGAAAATGCAGACCAATCCCAGAAAGGATAGGAAATTTGTAAGGAATTTAGAGTCAACCAATAGCACAGGTGTGATCGTGAAGGATTAGTGTCAGTAGTGCATTGATAGATGGAGCACGGAGTACAAGTGATGCATGTTTGCCAGGTTTTAACCACTCAGCAAAGCTTTTTATTTTTTCTACCAAAACGCATGTTTGTCAGGTTTTTGCCAAGGCACTTTTCTCTTTTTCAATTTTTTTGTTCTTTTTTCTCTTTTTTTTGGTTAGTATCAAGGCGCCTGTTTACCAGGTTTTCAACAAGGATACCTTTTTTTAAGGCATTTTCCATTGTTTTTGGCTTTTTTCAGGATCAATTTTCTGATTTTTTTTGTATTTTCTGAGAACTATGTCCACTACATGACTCTGAAAGCTGGATGTCAAGCGTAGAACTGCTTCAAATGTAGAGTATTGATGGGATCAAGAAGAAAATCCCCCTCGGGTGTAGCTAATTGATAAGCTCCAATCCCAAAAGTTGTTGTTATAACAAAAGGCCCCAGCTAGTTGAGTTCAAACTTGCCCTTTTGTTTTCTATTTGGCTAATTTTTAGGATTCTCTCTTAGAATGAGATCCCCCACTTGAAATTGTCATGGCTTTACCTTCTTGTTGTACCCTTTTGACATTCTTTTTTGGTACACTTTAAGATGATCAAACGCTTGTTGTCTATGCTCATCTAGTAGTTCTAGTGCATGAACCCTATCAATGTGGTATTGTTCATCTGTAACAAGACCTTGGAGAGATACTTGCAAAGATGGAATTTCTACTTCGATGGGTAGCACTGCTTCTGCGCCATAGACTAGAGAAAATGGTGTGGCTATTGTTTGTGTTTGGATACTTGTTCTGTAGGCCCATAGTGCCAGATTTAGTTGCAAATGTTAGTCTCTACCAGACTTACACACAGTTCTATGTAATATTGTTAGAATGTTCTTGTTTGAAGCCTCAGCTCTTCCATTACCTTTAGGAAAATAGATTGAAGAACAATGTTGAGTAATATAAAACTATGTACAAAGGTCCTCGATATCTTGGTTTTTGAACTTACCCCATTATCTATTACAATAGAAGAGGGCATCACATACCTACAAATGATGTAATTCAAGATGAACATAGCAACCTGTTTGTCAGTGGCTTTGATTAGCGGCACTGCCTTGACCCACTTAGTGAAATAATCAATGGTCGTAATGATGTACTTGTGTCCACTTGAAGAATTAGGATAAATATTTCCAACAAGATCAAAGGCCCATTGCTGAAATAGCCAATGTGTTATAAAAGGTATGAGTTCTCTGGCTAGAGCATGGATAAGATTCCCATGTGTTTTACATTTGTGACATGTTTTATAAAATTGCACGGCACCTTTTTCCATTGTAGGCCAATAGAGTCCAACTCTTAATAGTTTTTTGGCTCATGAAAAGTCATTCGAGTGTGATCCATATATACCTTCGTGAACCTCTTTTAATGTGTGGTCAGGATCTTCTTGTTCTAAACACCTAAGAAGTGTTCCTTCAAGACCTTGTCTATATAAGTTAGTAGTGATGAGGACATAACGTGATGTTTTCCTAATTAAAGCTCATTTTTCATTCCTAGATAAGCCATTAGGTAAGGTTTGATTAGTAAGTTAAGAAATTATTTTGGCATGTCGGGATTGGTCTTGGGCATTTAGGGCACAAATCACTTGGAATTTAGGTGTATCAAAGGGTGGAAAGGATAATTCTTCAACCAAGAAGTCATATTGGAATTGGTGTTCTTCCAGTTGTAACATGGATGCTAGTGGAATCATAGCATCTACAGCTTTGTTTTCCATTCTTGGAATTAGTTGGAATGTGACAAAGACAAATTACTTTTTCAAATATTCTACCAGCTATTTGTAAGGTGTCAGTTTCTCATCTTTTGTCTGATAATCACCATTCACTTAGTTGATAATGAGCTGAGAGTCACCATACATGTGTAACTTTATAATTTTCCATTCCATAGAAAGCTTGAGTCTATTCACCAATGCTTCATATTCTAAGATGTTGTTAGTGCATGAAAACATTAGTTTATATGCCTTAGGTATCTTGTAGCCTTGAGGAGTGATAAATAATACCCTTACTCCAGATTCTTGTTGTGTGAAAGAACCATCAAAATGCATCTTCCATGGATATTCAATTAAGCGCATGATTGTCTCATCTGGAAATTCTATAATAAAAGGTGCATTATCTTGTAATGGCAAATCAGCTAGTTGATCTGCTAGGACTTGTCCTTTAATAGCCCTTTTGTCTACATACTCAATATCAAATTCACTTAGAATAAGGACCCATTTTGCTAGATTTCATGTTAATATTTTTTCACTCAAGAGGTATTTGAGAGGATCAATTTTTGCAATAAGTTTCACTGTGTGCGAGAGCATGTAGTGTCTCAGCTTCTGGGATGCAAAAACAACCACTAAAAACGCTTTTTCAATGATACTATAGTTGATTTCATAAGACACCAAGGTCCTGCTAATGTAATAAATCACCCTTTCCTTTTAGTTTTCATCCTCTTGTGCTATCAATACTCCAAGAGATATAGTCATAGCTGAGATATAGAGTAGTAATGGTTTTCCATGAATAGGCGCCATGAGAATAGGAAGAGTAGCCAGGTAATCTTTTAATTCTTTGAAATTGTTTTCACAATGCTCATCCCATTTGAAAGTAACACCTTTATGTAGCACTTTTTTGAAAGGTTGCGCTTTATCGCCTAGTTGGGACATGAATCTCCTGATGGACTGAAGTCTTCCTTGAAGCGTCCTCATTTGACTGATATTGCGAGGAGGTGAAATTTATATTATAACTTTTTCCTTTTTGAGGTCCACCTTAATTCCTTTAGCTGATATGATAAACCCTAAGAGTTTCCCTGATTGAACTCCAAATGCACATTTCTTTGGATTAATCCTAAGTTGAAATTGCTCCATTCGATCTAGTATCATTCTCAAGTCTTCAATGTGAGTTGTTCTTATTTTTGACTTGGCTAATGTATCATCCACATAGTCCTCCATGTTCTTATGTATCATGTCATGGAAGATTATTGTCATAGATCGTTGGTATATAGCGCTAGCATTCTTTAGCCCAAATGGCATGACGTTTCAGAAAGAATTTCCCCATGTACATGTAAATGTTGTCTTTTCTTGGTCCTCAGGAGCAATCTTTATTTGGTTATAACCTAAGAATCCATCCATGATGTTGACGGGACTTTGTGACTGGGTCCGCCAATAGGTGTAAGTTGTCACTGGGTACCAGGGTACCAGCCAACTTCGCCTGTAAAGGTTGTCTGGGGAAATGAGATTCCCCAGGCCTCCAAGCACGTGAGAGTTGAGTCTCGACAGTGCAGGGCTCGGTTGGGAGATGTGACTATTTTTTGAGGGGGATAGATGGTTATCTTCAACTCATCAACTCTGGGGATTCATGTGAATGAGGTTTCCTCCAAGCATGTTTTTACTTAACAAATAAACTTAAAAAGATCTTGCAGAGTTAGAAAGATTTCATCTACCTACAGTTATGCTAAATGTTCAAAACATTGACAATGCTCTAACACACTACACTAAATACCAAAGAAACATACAACCATCAGCTTATGTTTTATCAGTAGCAAAGAAAAGAGGTCATTAATCTACTTTAAGCATTAGAGCAAAGGACACGAAGAACATAAAGCATAAAAATATTGTCAACCCAAAAGACAAAGTGCCAACAACATCATTGAGAAAACCCTTTCTTCTTCATTAACATCCTTCCAGCAAGCACTGGTGCATGGTACAATGATAACTCCCAGGGAGAATTTAACTACTGAAAGCTTAAAACTATGGAGCATTGAGCTCTGCAACTAGGAAATGAGAAAAATTGCTTTACTATTAATTGTGGACTACAAAATCATCAATTTCACTGACCCTTAGAATGAGGTCAGACTTATTATTTATACACATCTTTTGACATAACCCTAACCCTAACTTATTTTACATTTTTATAATAAAATACATTATCTGGTGGCTGGTACTACCTGCACCACATTACAAAAAGCCTCAAGAAGGAAAGGCCTGACATGTTAGAAGAATAAGACAAGAAAGATGGAGTGGAAGAATCGGCCTCGAGACGAGAGCCGAGAAGGAGAAAGAAGAAATCCAATCCCCTGGGGATCAAGGCTACATGCCTCATAAATGGGAAAGTGGTGCCCTATCTCTGATGCGCCAGGTGTATCTCTGAAGTGGCACCTTGGGAAGATCACATGTCAGAAACCTCCCATTGAGCTGACATGCCTTGTTGTAGTTCCCCACATTCTAACAACCTTTACTATCCTAAAAATGACTGGTCAGCATTGGGATCTGAGACACGGGTCACATGAAGAATTCAAAAATGTGGGATCTGAAACTCTGAGATCTGGGAGCTTGCATTCCAAAAGAATAAAGAATACAAAATATGATGTCGGGTCAAATTCTCCCGGATTCAGATAACTTCATTGACTTATATTTTCTCCCAAGCTTCTAACACTTGGCTAATGCTCTCCTCATCTATGCTCCAAATGCTACTCCATCTGCTACTGACAGCTACCATTGCCTCCTCAACCTCTCCGGCCCCGTTCTAGAATTCTTTCACCATCTTGATGGTGTCATGCGACCGAATCATAGTCTTTGACAACCAAGACAACCTACCTTGATCAAAATCTCCGCCCGGTGGATACAAGGATTCCATCCTTTCATCAAATTTACTGAGGACATAGTCCTCTGGGGTACATGTTCTGATGGTGAAGGGATCAACTTGTGATACCCCGACCATGAATGTTTTGAATAAATCCAAGGGATATTGGGCAGCTATCAATTTCTCTTTTAAGGTCTTAACCAGTTCCTTGCAAACCTCAATTTTGAGGGCAAGTCTGGAGTACTGGACCTGGAGGGAATCATATGATTCTTCTCCCAAAATTTTGGATTCTATGGAAACCTCTTCTCCAATGCTGCGTATCTACTCCAACCTGGCCTTCCATTTTTCATACTTCTCTAAGTCTAACTCCCATACCTGAGCGGAGCTTCTTGCATGGCTAAGGGTGAGATCTACCTTGTAAAATTCCAGGAGGGACTGCCAGAAATTCTCTCATTTTCGTTATTTTCTTGGCTACCCACCCGTCTATTGCTTACACCTTTTTATTCATCATGCATAGTGAGTCCATGTTGCCCTGTGCAAGCAGCAATCTGGAAGAAGGGGTTCCGGGGTGAACTTCAGCCAAGGGTCGTGTTAGTTCTATCAGAAGTGCAAGGAGATTAGCATTTGTCTATCTTTCCTCTTGCATCTTTTTCCCCTGTTTTGCATACTAGGCCTCTATATCCTTGGAAGCCTCTTTGAGAAAGTCAAGTTCTCCCTGCTTGTCCCTTTTCCCCAACTCGACCTCTATTATACTATAATCTTTAGGCCTTTCGGCCGCTGCATTTGTATTTGCCAAGGGTGTTGCGATGACCGCAACTATACTACCTACTGGGTTGGTCTGGAGAGTATGGACCACCCATGCCCTTTTGGGCTTCTCTGTATCGGCATTCTTGGCCATCATCTCAGCCAATGACAAAGGAGTGCCCATAGGTGCCGCCAGAGCCTTTCTCTTCTTAGTTTCTACTAGCCATTGGAGCAGTTGGGGCAGCCTTGTTGCCAATTCCTGCTCACTGAGATTCACTTCCAAATCTGGTGGCGCATTCCTGAGTTTATATTTTCTTCTAGCTCCTTTTCCTATTCTTGTTCCGGTCCCTTTCTTGCTTCCTACTCTCTTTCTATTTCCTATTCTCTGAAACCCTCTATATTTTCCGCCATGCTAGCATCTTCTTCAAAATTATCCAGGATCTTTTCCCCAACTTTCATTTCTATATTCTCAGGGACCTCATCCTCCCTAGTGTCACTGGTAGCTTCTTCAGTCTCCTCTTCTGGTACCTCATGGTCCATCGACTATTGTTGTTCTTGGGCCCTATTGGCCTCATTTACTTCAACATTCTCTTCCTCCATTGGGACATCCTCTGAAGGTGGATGAGCTTGCTAGCCAAAATTTAACAAAGCGGCAACTTTCATGACCTCTCTGAAAGTGCTTCAGGTCACTTGGTCACCCAAAGTCTCCAAAGGCACCTGGAGTGTGATGGTCAAAGGTACGGTTGTTCCCTAGGGTCTGGGTTCTCCTCCCATCAGGGGCTCATCTATAGGTTGCCTTAGCATATCTATGGTCCTTTGGACCTGT
The DNA here is from genome assembly GCA_018584345.1 of Thuja plicata. Lineage (NCBI taxonomy): Eukaryota > Viridiplantae > Streptophyta > Pinopsida > Cupressales > Cupressaceae > Thuja > Thuja plicata. The sequence goes on from MU225416.1 coordinate 1,608,764, forward strand.
GGTTCTTCCTGTTCAGGCTGAGCATTTTCCTCCCGGGCCTCTTGCTCTAATATGTCCTTTTCTATGGGGAGTTCTTCTACAGGGGCCTCTTCTTTATCCTGAGCCTCGATTCCCTTCACTGCAGTATCAATGCCTTTTTGGATCTCCAGAAGCTCATTCACCGAGAATGTGTCATCAAGATCATTGTGTGGTGGAGAGGAGTCTAAGATGTCCTCAAGTTCAGGAGAATCAAAACTTACATCCACCGGGGTCTTCTCAGGCATACCAAGGGCAGTGCTTGGTGTGGTGGTCACACCTATTTTCTTTCTCTTGGTTAGAGAAGCCCCAGTGTCTAAAATACTGGAAGACTCTACCTCAGTAAAAGTCTACCTATTCATCATTGTTGCCAATGATGGGGGTCCTGTTGAGAGAGTAGATGCCATTAGGGTGATTGGGAGGCTGGCAGCCACCTGCATGCTAATTTGTTGGCTGGCCAATTTTTTTGCCTCCATCTGGTCATGTGATTTTTCCATTAGAAATGTGGGAATCTGAAGGGATGCCTTGGGCACCGGGACTCCCTCCTTTTTCTTTCCTTTACTCACACTTACTTCAGCGGGTGCGGCGGACGAAGAAGATCCGACCCCGACTGAAGAAGGGATGGTCTTCTTGACCGTTGCTTTCTTGTGGGTGCTTTTGGGGCACACCTGGGAAAAATATTTGTGGCTTTCTTCTATAATGGGGTGGCATACCCCTTCAATCGTTAAATCCTCTGGAATGGCCCAATCCACTGGAGGGAGGTCCAATTTGTCCATCCCCTGTCCTTTGTACGCTGGATCTTCCAGCAGTCCACCGTCATTGAAACCCTTTGAGAAAGTCTGAAGGTCTAGCACCTCCATGAGTCCTTTGCTCATTCTTGTATATTGTCGAGCCCTGAGATCAAAGTTCTCCTGGAAATCTGCCCAAAATTCTTCAATGTCTTCTTCGTGCGGGGGGGATGCCCTAGGTAATGTGATGGCAATCTTGTCGTGGGGATCATAGTTCTTCTGGGCATGGTTAAATTCAACCAGCCCCAACCCTTTTAACTCATTATCTACCTCCCAGGCTGTGGCGAGGCTATATGTGTAATCCCCGTAAGAGAAGGGGAATGGAACATTAACAACCTTCTTCACTATGAAGAGGGCGTGCAGATCCACTATCTGCCTGAAGAATTCAAAAAGAATAATCCTATCCCCGTAATATCGGGGAAGGAGGTAGGGATTCTCGTTGAAGCCTGTCACCCTGATGTATGTATGGTATTGGAATTGAATAAAATATTGGCCATAAGAATTGACCAGTATTATTGCTTCTTGTGAGAGGTGGTGCCCAAAATCTCAGGTAAGTGTAAGAATATTATGGTAAATGAAGGCGTCATTTACTCGACAGAAGTTCTCGAAGCTGAGCTCCCACTACAACTAGGGATAATGATCCCAAGGTGTGACCTATCCTAGGCTGTTCTCGAGTTCTCCAACTGTTCCTAGGCCCTGAAAAGCTGGCCTTTGTTGTGCCAATGCCCATAGCACATATGAAGTCATATAGAATTCTAAATTTTGGGTGATGATCTTCATTTGTGTATCTACATGATTGGATATAATTGTTTTCCAGTTGAAAGTCCTGTTATGCGTTGTTATGTAGTATAAGAAATAATACATCCATGCCAGGAATTTCTGGGCGTGGGGCCATCTGAAGATTTTGCACAAAAATATTATGCCTGCTTGAATGGGCTCCTTGAAATCCCCGCGGGGAATTTCCAATTTCATTCTCTTATAGTCCCATTTCAGAGACTTTAACCAGTGATTATTGAGGTGCTACCGGGAAATGATCTCAGCCTCACCGAATTCCTTTAGTGAGGTGGCCCTGGTGATGACGGTGGACCTTTTGAACTATGGAATTCCCAACCTGGAAACAAAGGTGGGGGCATCCAATGTGACGATGGTGGCAGGATATTGCAGTGGTCGGGGATTTGGGAGTAAAATTGAATGGGTGGCCGCATTGTACAATGTTGACAACTACCAAATAAGGTCGAGTGATTGTATCGCACATAGAAAGTTCATGGCCTTGATGATGCCGGAGGTAGCTAGGCAAGTGGAAATTTTATCCCCCTATTCCTTTAGTCTGTAAGTGGTCTATATAAGACCCTGTAATTCGGCCCAACTCCCAGGGTCTGGATCTATTATTTCATGAACTTTGGAGTCTATCTTGGACCCCGCAACACCTCCATCCTTTAGATACTTGGAGGTCAATGGCAGCTTTTCCAACATTCTTTCTAGCTTCAATTTTGTGGTTGTCCGGGTGGAAGTAGTTGGTAACTCTGGGCTATCAGGAGATGCAAATTTGTCAGAAATCTTGAACAAGCTTATCAACCACTTGCAAGACTGGAAAACCATTAGAACACATAAGGATATGGAAAAATCTGGGAGATTTTTCACTAGCCCACACCTATCAAGCAAATGTTAGCGCATATATATCCAAAAGTTCCAGAGTTTCTAAAAAATGAACATGGCTTTAGCATTTCAGAATGAGCTGACATGGTGACAGAAAAAGTAGACGACAAGGTCCCGCTAGGAGTCTAGAGTCTGGACAAACTAGTCGTTGCCGATGAGACTGGCAATGAAGCCATACACTAGTTGACATGCGTTGGCACGTGGGAAAATGGCAGGCGGTGTAAAGGCAGTTATGGCATTGATTAGGACAAGTGGGCCGACACGGGGCAAAAATAAATGCCAGATTGGACGCATTTTAAATGCCATACATGGGGAATTAATCCTGCCATTAATATGATGAGACAGAGGAGAGAGAAAGTTGTAATGGTTTGAACCAGCGAGGTGTCGAGTTTGAACCATGGCGACTCTGTCTTGACAAGCTCTATCTCGTCGGTTCAAAATTCATGACAGGGCATGAAGAACTTATTTCTCTAAAGGATATACATAGCACACATATACATAATATACATAAGACATACAAGAGGGCTGAAGCATATACACATAATTTTATAGAGAATATACACCATATTTACGACAATGTATAGCAAAATGAAAATGCAGTGTGACTACCTAACAATAGAGTGTAGAAAATGTAAATAATATACATTATCCTACACCTATGCAGAGGGTAGACAACCCTCTGGCAGAGCCGACCCACCAACAGGTGGTGAACCAGATGAAAAAGATACAAAGCAGCAACGGAAACAAAGCAAAGCAGAAATGAAAATGAAACACAGCAACACGAAACAAAAGCAAAAAATGAAGGAAAGAACCAGAAACACCAACCTGGAATCCAAAGAATGGAAAAGGGAAGAAACACTAGACCACTCTGCAAAATCTTTCACCTCCAACGCCAAGAATAGCTACCAAAAATCAAATTGTTGTTACCCACTAAGATCAGAGAAGCTTGCACTTAATTTGCACTCAAATCGCCTATGAATCACTTTGAAAACTCTAAGTGTTTTAATCACAGTAACTATGAAAATGACAGGTAAATCTTATTTATACCCAAGGTAAAATCAATTTACCTTCCCTCCACAAACTTTGGAATAGGAAAACCTCTGGATCCTGGGCCCAGGGATTCCAAACGACCATGTCTTCTTACAAGAAGAAGGCATCATGGTAGAGAATCCCGGAGTCCAAAATCTGGCTTCTGGAAAAGAAACGACCAACTCTGGGATCAGGTCCCAGAGAAACGAAGGACAAAAACACAAAAAAAAACCAACACCGTGGGAAAAAAAACCCGGAGAAGGAAACAAAATAAGCAAGGGAAAATAAAACAAGGTAAGAGCCACAAGCAAAAACAAAGGGGGGCCCAACATTTTGCACACAAAATGTAGGGACGGGGATGCAGGGCATAATACATGAGTGAATACATTTGATATCATGTTGTGAGATCTATAATCATATCAATATTTGGCAATGGAAAAATCATCTTTAGGACAAGCTTTGTTTATTTCCCTAAAGTCTGTGCAAATCTTGATAGACTTATCCATTTTGGAAACTAGTACCACATTAGAAATCTATCCTGCATAAGCGATGACTCTTATGAATCCATATTTTAATAGTTTTTCTAGCTCCACTTTGACTAATAATGCCACATTTGGGTGCATCTTTCTTAGTTTTTGTTTCAAAGGTTTAATTCCAGGAGCTATAGATAAGTGATGCATTATTAACTCAGGGTTGATTCTACGCATATCAGTGTAAGACCATTCAAAGTTAATCTTCTTCTTTTTGAGGAATTCAGTAAACTATATATTTTCTTCTTCTGATAATGATTGATCCAAGTGAACAAATTGAGGAGCTTCTGATGTTCCCAAGTTAACTAGTTGTGTTGGTTCTAATAGTACTGAAGATCTTTCTTGAAAGTTCTTAGGGAGGATATCAAGAATCTCATCTTTTGGCACCTTTGAGAGTTTTTCACCATCAGATATGTGATTTTTTTTATTATTTTAGAATCTAATACTACCACAATTTGGTTTTCACCATCAGTTCTTTTTTTCTTTTTATTTTTCAATTTTTGACTAAGAAACTTGATATCCTCCTCTGCCATGTTCACGCTCCTTGTACTGGTGGAAGAAGGATAGGCTTCACAAGCATTTAGATAATAGGCCAAAGTATAGTCATTAGGAAAGTTCATAATAGGAGTAGGGTCTGAATTGGTCCAATCAATAAGGTCAGGGTTTACCAAGAATAATGATTCATATTTTTTTAAGGACAACATTGCATCAGCGTCAAGACTATTAACTGACAAGACATGTTCTGTTATATTAGCTTCTACAATGTTTAGATCATTAAGAGTCAAATTGTCATTATTAGGGTCGTTGTTAGTAATATGTAGACCTAACTCTAGTAACTCATCAGTTGAGATTTCTTCTTCTTCTATTATCATATTGAAACTCATATCTTCTATCCTTTGAATGTCCTCTAGACCTATTAAAGCATCAGTATCTCCATCAATAATCCTGGAGAATGTTATCTCATGTGATTCTGGGACAACAGTAGTGTTATGGGAAGTGTTAGAACTCTCTCCTCTCTCTACTAGAGGTGAAAATTTATGAATTACATATACTTCAATGTCCATGCTAGCATCAGACATGTGATCCCATTTATAATCATGTGAGTCTGTGATTTCGTCATCAGATTTGTTTAAAAACTGAGCAATAGTTACCTTATGTACCTTATGTACCCTATTAGCCATTTGTCAATCAAAGTGTGGTAAGTCTAGGACATGTGAAATTGATACCAGTTGCCCCCAGTTAGGATGTACATTTTATTTTTGGGGCATTTCTTCATGATTTTCTTCTAGCTATTGGACTTCTGGAGGGTCTTCTTCTTCTTCCTCTACTTCTTGGACATCAGTTTCTGACAACAAAGGAACATGATGCTCTAGTTGTGCTACAAAATTAGGTACATTTATTTCTCCTTGATATTTAGGATCCGCAGTACCAATGTTTTGTAATATTTCATATGTCCATGGTGCAAGTTTTGTTTCTTCTTCTTCATCATCACTTCCTTCATCAAAGATTGGACTATCTATTGAGATAGGGTGTTTTGAATTGTTGTTGAAACCTAACCCTATTTTTTCTTTGGTGCCTTTAGATTCCATGTGTATAGGCTTAATGAGTTCTTTTTCTTTATCTCCCAAAGGTCCCTTCCCTTTGTATCCCATTTTTTAAGAAGTTCATAACCTTTGCCATACTTTTCTGGGGTTATCTCCACATGTTTTACCTTATTTTCCCTTTGTTCCTCTTTATAGAGCCAAGCCAAGACTTCTTTATCATCTTTTTCATCATCTTGAGAAGTAGAGGCTCTAACCATACCAGTTGGTTTTTGAATGTCTTGTTCTTTTGATGCAGTAGGTGTGAAAGTTGGGGAAGGTTTCCCATAAGATCTTGGAGACATGGGAATATTAGCCAATGATGGCATCATGTCTAGTTTGTATTCCCCCATGCTAGTTTATTCAAGTTTTAGTGTCTTTCCAAAGCTTTGCAACACCATGTCTTTAGAGGTTTCAGGTGTGGATACTTTTGGGACTTCCTTATTGTGAGGAACCATACTACCTGCTTTAACATTGTTGCAAGTATAGCTTGAGTCTACAGGAATTGTTACTTCCACTCCATTGTGTGGTAATTTTATGCATTGATGGTAAGTAGATGGTACTGCTTACATTCCATGTATCCAAGGTCTCCCTAGCAATATGTTATAGGCCAATGGTAGATCAAGAACTTGACAAATCACATTACATTCAATTTTTCCTATTCTGATTGGTAAAACAATGAACCCTTTGGATGATCTTTCTTCTTCATCATAAGCCTTAATGGTTATCTTACTTCTTGAATCAATTGTTTGTTCTGAAAGACTCAATTTGTTGATTATACTGAGAGTACATATATTTAACCCTACGCCTCCATCTATCAATACATGTTTTACATGATATTTGTGAATTAAGACTTCAATGTGAAGGGGTTGGTTATGTGAATGAGTCAAGGACTTTCCATCTTCTGAAAAAGAGAGGTAATGTGGAGGTGATATGTGATTGACCATTTCTTGGAACTTGTCTACATCTATGTCTTTTAGAACATTTGCATAATGTAGTGCTTGTTCAAGAACTTCCCTATGCACTGAAGAGATATTTAATAACTCAAATATAGAAATTTGAGTTAAGGTCCTTTGAAATTGGTCTACCAAGTTATAGTTTGCAGATGGTATAGTAATTGTTTGTCTTTTTGCTATTGGTTTAGGAATTGTGACAATAGGTGCTTTAGATGATGTCAATTTCTTAGATGAGGAGTTAACTCCTTTAATTGTGACTTGTGCTTGGCTTCGAGTTACCAAGTTTGAATGTGTCAATTTGTCTTTGGCACCTTTGATAGTGATCACATTGATTGATTCACTTTTTATGTCCAACATGTTGATCACATTATCATTATGAGAGTAGGTGTAATTGACTTCATTTCCCTTTCCTTTAGAAGCCTCTCCTTTTTCATATTTAGGGAATGGTTTGTTATATGTTGTGTGATCTTCATTAGAGGTATGTGCTTCCACTTTGATCTTGCCTCCCTCAATGAGTTCTTGTATAATGTGTTTGAGCTTAACATAGTCATTAGTCTTATGTCCTTTGTTCTTATGAAATTCACAATAGGCATTATCATTCCACCATCTTGGTTTAACTTCTAGTTCCCATTGTTTTGAATCTGGTATCGTAGGGACTTTGTTATCCAAGAGAGTCTTCAAAATTGTCTCAAGAGGTTCTCCCAATGGAGTAAATGTTCTTTGAGGTCTAGAAGTCCATGGTTTACTCTTGTTAGCATCATTGTTTTCTCTTGGTATTGTGGTTGTTACCTTAGCTTCTTTGCTTTCTTGTGAGTTGTTTTTTAGATTAAACACATCTAGTTTAGCATTTTCATTTTATGCTTCGACTACTCCATAACTAACAACATTGTTTTTCTTCCTCCACCATTTAGGTTTGTTGTTATAGTTGTTAGATTTATTGTCACTTTGGAGTGTGATTTATCCTTTCTTGACCATGAAGTATTCTGTACGAATAGGATTTTTTATCATTCTATAAAAAGTAGGTGAATCTTGCATTTGTAAATCATACATCATTTTGGGTACCAAGTTATTGATAAAGATTTCCATCTTTTCAGATTCGGGTATTTCTCTTGAGTACGTTGCAAAGATTCTCCTCCACCTTTGTAAAAAGTGTGTAAAGGATTCATTGGTTCATTGTTTCATGTTACAAAGATCCATCATGGTTATGTTATGTTTTATGTTGTAGGAGTAATGTTGGAAAAATCATTGGATCAACTCCTCAAAATATTTCACACTTGGTGTGAGTTTGGAGAACCATTCCATAGCATTTCTGCCTAGGCTTCCCAAAAATAGCCTCATTAGATAAGTTAGTACATGCATGTACTCTATACTTAGAGCACAAAATTCTCTAACATGGTCATGTGGATCCATTTCTCCCATGTACTTTTCATTTTTGGGTCATGCCATGTTAGGTGGAAATATAACCGTGTTTATACTCTTGTCAAAAGGAAATGGACATATGTGTTCCAAAGAGTACTTTTTTGTTGGTTTAGTATTTTCTTTTTTGAGTGTCGCAAGTTTCATTTGCATTAGGGTTAATTGCTTTGTGAGTATGGAAATAGGTGTTTCTACTTCATTTTCCTTTAATCTCTCAACATCATAGTCTTTAGGAAGTTTGACTCCAAGAGAAGCCAAGTGTAGGAAGTATTTATCTTTGACTTCACCAATGATATTTTCCAAGGTCTTTTGGAACTTCTTAATTTGTTTGAGTTTGTTATACTCCTCTTTCGATATGTCTTCATCACTATCTGAATCAAACAAAGGAAAACCATGATTTCATTCTTCTTAACTTTCTCTATCATCATGGTCTTGGCTATATTCCTCAAAAGATGCACTCCATTTGTGATGAGGTGCATCCATTTTGGGTGAGTCCTGATAAAATAAGGGATTGCAAGATGTCTCTCCTTGTTGAAACTTGAGTAATATAGGAGGTCTTGTTGAGTCATCAGCAAGGTATTGATTACGTCTTGTGCTAACCATGAAAGTTGGGTCTCAACTTTGTCAAAAGTTTTCTAATAATGTTAATAGGATTTCCAAATTTTCCAAATAGGTGTGTCTAAGTAGTGAAAGAGTGTATGTGTTTGTTTAAAGTGATTGGCTCCAGCATCTGAGGGTTAGAATGCCCTGATAGTGAGCTGGAAATAAAGAGGTTTTTTTGAGTGAAAAGAACACACATTCTGGGACCAATTGTGAGAATCCAAAAGGACATGCAAGCTAGACATCTAAATAAGTTGTGAAACAGTGATAGGCAAAGCAGCAAGAGAAAGATGACCAAACTGAAGAGCCAAAAGGGTATCCAAAAATACTGAGTTTTTGAGAGTGACACATGTGAAATTACCCACTTTCCTAGATGTGACTCCCTAAATGCGAGCTTTGAAATACAATATGTGAGCTTATTCTGACCGAATGTGAGCTTATGCAGACTAAATGTGAGCTCCTTCCCACATGTGAACTAGGATTTACTAAATGTGATGAAGTTCCCTAGATGTGAGCTTATGCAACCAAATGCAATCTTAAAATGACCAAATGTGAGCCTCTGATGATTTTTGCAAGTTTTTGGTCAATTTTTCTTGAAGTACATGAAACATTATCTGACAACAGAGTCTGTCTGAGACTTTCTAGAGAGTTTTTGAACACATGTAAGTTAGGGATTTAAAATTGTTGCTTTTTTTGAGGATTTTATCTTGTTAGTGAATTTTAAGACACAACAAGAAATGTTCATTAAGGTGACCAAACACATCCCTATTCCCTAGATTCTAATAATAGAGTGAAAATCTTTGCTTGTAGACTCAGGTACACACTCACATGCTAATCAGAATATGGACATCACCAAGCATGCAATGGCTCCAGTCAAGATGTTGTATTATCTCACTCCAAACGCAAGTGAGGGCACAAAATGATGAGTATCTTGGGGCAATTTCTATTTGCCTTGCATAAAGATTATCACTCTTTCAGAGATAAACTGGGTTGTTTTTTACTACAAGTGTTTATTATCTGTGGGCAACCGTTTGCAATCATCCCCCATAGAATTTCACAAGGAAAAATTAAGGCATATAGCCTATGAGAACTCAAATGTGTGTAGTCTCACAAGCAAGATTCAAGCGGCTCCTCTACACACACACTTAAGCATGTTCAAGGAATGAGGTCAAAATTTGAAGAATAAAATAGAGTATGTCTTCTGAGGCTTTGGCCTTCAAGGAATCATATTGATTATTGTGAGATGGAAGGGTTGGCGTTCACCTGTCCTCACTTGGGTCATTCCCAGGAGATTTTTTCCTCAACTAGCAGGCCCTATAATATTTTGAAAGAAATTAAGAAGGATTGGCAACTTAGGAGTCTACATTTTTTATTCTTCAAAAGAAGAAGAGCATACTCTCCTATTCCATGTTATTTTCTCCCATAAGAACATCAAGCATGTTCATTTCCTTAGATCTTATAACTCAAAACTTAATCCCCCATAATGAGTTTATGATTTTCCAACTTGGTAAAAGAGCATATCCTCTAGTTGGATCAAGAATTATGTTTAAATCTGATTATTTAAATTCTTAATGTAAAAATTGACAAAACATGTGAAAGAAAAGTTTGATTGTTCAATTTCCCCAATTTTAGTGAATTTTCTTGTTCAATTACTTCCAAATTTAGAAAATTTGCTTGTTCATTTACCCCAAATTCTTATCAAATCCTAAGATGACTTTTGAGTTTTCTGATTTTCCATAAAGGAAAAGAGCATAATCCTCTGGTCAATTTAGTAAATGATAGAAAATGTGCTTAAGCTTGAAAACTTGGAAGAAATGAATTGGGTTGAACATTTTGGCAACCTACAAACCACTAATTAGTAATTTCTCTCTAAATTTTTGATGAAAAAGTCTATGACAGCAATCTGCAAGAAATTATTAGGCTTCTCAGCATCCAAAAATAGTCATGATTAGTAGATTAGTGATTAAAGTTTAAAATTTGCAAAATAGCTAACTAGATGTGACTGCATTTACTAAATGTGATCCTAGAAATGCAGGATGCGATTAAGGATCCTAAAAATGAGCCTTGGTAACTAAAGGTGATGCAGAAAATACTAGATGCGAGCCTTTACTAGATGTGATCTGAGATTCACTAGACGCGACTCAGGAAATCTAGGATGTGATGTTCTTTCCCAGATGCAAGCCTTTGCAACTAAAGGAGATCTTTGGTCACTAAATGTGACTTTGTACCTGAAAATAGAGAACACAAATGAGTAAAAAATGACTTAGAAAGAAGGAGAAATCTAAAGATTTTCCCCACAGTGGGTGCCAAAAATGTGTGTGTATTTATTGTACCTGCAAGCTACAACACAACACTTCAATATGTCATTAGATTAGTGATAAAAACATGAAATATTAGAGTAAAAGCACATAAAACCCACTAAAAGCAACATATTGCTTCCTATCTAAGAAGAGTATGATAAATTCTATAATTGCCCTCAAATTATGCATAAATGAGTGACATATTCAAGCTTAGAATGGAAGATTCCAGTAGAATGTAAGATCAATGCAAATGAAAAGTTCATTTTAAGTGCTCCAAAGGAAAGATTATGAAATTATGTGAATATTGAGCTAAGAATGCATTTAGATTTCTAATAAATTAGAGCTACATAAGATTGGAAATGAAATTCTAAAATTAGGAGCTCATTGAGCTCAAAATTCATTCCCTTTATAGAAGAATTTGAGGAATGAGTGGTCAAGATTGATTTGTGAAGAGAGGTGGAGATTGAATCTTTGGTGATCCATGTGAGTGATCCAAGTGATTTATCATTGGCTAATGGATTGAATTTCCATTTTGCAAGTGAGGAGTTGTAATTAGAGGATTTATTTAATTCCTTTTAATTAATTACTTTAGCCAAGTATTTAATTGTTTTCATTTGATTAAAAAGGCCAATGTAATTAATGTGAGTTAGTGATGAAATCACTTTGATTTTAGGAGATTAAATTGATTTTAATGAATTATGTTAATTAATTGAGTAATTGTTTTGACATAATTAGGGGTATGATCACATTTAGGGAAAACAGGGTCTCTGGTTAGAGTAGACCAAATTAGGGTGGTTACACCCCCCAGCAGAATGGCTTTCTCCCTAGAAGGTAAATCCTTGACTCAATTATTGTTTCTCATGAAAACATTCACTCCTTGGAGGTAGCCAAGAAACAAGGCTTCCTTATGAAGTTGGATCTCTCAAAATTGTATGATAGGGTGGATTGTAGCTTTCTATTGAAAGTCCTCCATGATTTTGGTTTTAATAAGGGAGTAACCAAATTAATTATGCAATTGGTCACTAATGTGTCTTCCTCTATAATTTTCAATGGGGGATCTTCCAATTTCTTTAAACCAACAAGAGGATTAAGACAAGGTGATCTTATCTCCCTAATCTTCTTTGCTATCCTGGCATAATGTTTGGGAAGGTATATTAATAAATTTTTGGGAGAAGGCTTAATTTATGGTCTCCAGCTGTCTTCTGCAAGATCTGTTTGTTCCCATGAGCAATTCGTAGATGATACCCTCATTATGGAGAATGCTACTATTAAAGAAGCCATAAATTTGAAGAAAGTGATTTCCACGTACACCTTGGCCTCTGGTCAACTTATTAACTATAACAAGAGCTCTATTTTCTTTATCAATGCACATGAGGTGAGACAAAGAAAAATATTTAATATTTTGGGATGCAGTGTTGGTGCTTTTCCTTTGTCCTATTTGGGCCTTCTGTTGTGTTCTAAACCACAAGATAGCTTCGGGTACTCTATCGTTGACAGATTCAATAAAAATCTAGCTATTTGGAAATGGACCATTCTAAGAAATGTTGTGAAAGTCCAACTCCTGAAATCGACTTTACAAAAACTCCTAGTTTATGCCTTGATTCTCTTTAAAATCCCCCATAAATTTTCCATAATTATTAAAATAATCCACAAAATATTCTTGTGGTCAGGAGTGGAAGAAAAGAAATGACTAAGTCTGGTGGCATGGGAAAGTGTGTGCAAACCCAAAAAAATTGGGGGTCTTGGTTTGAGATCTATTAAAAAAGTCAACAAGGTCCTTCTTGCTAAACAACTGTAGATAATATATGGGATATAGAAAGAATGGAATGTGATCATCAGAAAGAGAAATCTTGATCAGATCTTTGATTGCATGAATTACTCCACCTACCTCTTCAATTCAAAAAGGTAACTCCAAATTACCTCTTCAGTTTAAAAGGTAACTCATAATCAGTTGTTTAGTTAACCAAAATTTATCTCCTCTCTCCAAGTTGAGGAGGTAGAGTTTACTGATGGCTTCTCTAGTTCCCTTTGATCTCAACCATTCATCCTCTAATCTCTAGGATTGATCTCAACTGTTCATATCATTTCTACATTCTATATAATCAACTCTTCATAACCATTTGAAGGATCCAGTATTTCAAGATTTTTTAAACCCTTACTTTGTTAGATAGGTTCAAGCATCAAGCCTTCTTGTGATCAAATATCCAATATTTCAAGCTTTTGTGTGCCCTTACTCTGTTAGATTAGTTCAAGCATCAAGCCTTCTTGCGATCAAACATCCAGGATTTCAAGCTTTCATGCACCCTTACTTTGTCAGATTGGTTCAAGAATCAAGCCTTCTTACGATCACACATTCAATATCATATTCTTGACACTCCCAAGTCATAGACGCTGCCCATACCAATACTAACCACCACACACACATCATTTCAAAAGGAGTAGAGAGAGACAATAGAATATTTGAGCTTTGTTGGTTTGCATTTGTTTGTATTCCTCCTTGATTGCTTGTCATTTTATTGTTTGTAGGTTCGTTCTTAGTAGTTTGATTAAATTATTTCCATTGCAAATCGGTGCTACTAACCCTCGTTATTGAGCGTACAGAACACAACCTATACATTTTGGTGAACCCGACATGAACTTACAGCCCACGTGAAATTTGGTCATATCTTTCAAACCGCGTGGAATATTTTTATGAAATTTGTTTTGTAGATTTACGTTGATCGAAGGAGGCCACAAACCAAAATTCAGATTTTTCTAAGTTTTTTTTATTTTTTTTATAATTTGTTTATGATATTTTATAAAAAATAATTTATGGGCACAAACCAGAGTTTCTTTTCAAAAAAATTACATTTTTAGAAAGGTCTTGAAATTATAGAGGGGGTTTATTCTCTGTGATATTAATTTATGTGAAATTATTTTGTAAAAATAATAGATCTTTTAAAATTGGTTTGTTCTGATCAAATGGGTCCCTAGGGCACAAATTAAGGAATTATGATCTAAATGTTTTTTTGCAGGTATTTTTTGACATAAGAGAGCTACAGTCCAAAATTTAGATTTTTTCTGAATTTTTTACAATTTTTTATAATGTTTTTATGATATTTCATAAAAAATTAATTCTGGACACAAATCAGCATTTCTTATCAAAAAAGTTACATTTTTGGAAAGGTCTTGAAATTATATAGGGACTTTATTCTCTGTTACTAAAAAATTTTTGGGAAATATTTTCAAAAAAAAGAAAGATCTTTGAAAAAAAAATTGTGTGTTCTTTCTTGATTTCTGTGCAGGATTGAGAAAATGACTAATGACCAAGAGGATAATCAGACACACCTCATGTGATAGATCACTGATCTAAGAGATACCATAAGAAGAGCCTCTAACTACCACACGCAACAAAAATCCATCTTGGCAATCACAACAGAAGATCAAAGTGAAGCTTACAACATGTATCTTGATTCTATCAAACGTTTTGTAGCTAAGTACAAGGTTACCATTAGCCTTAACAATATCAACAATCCTGGAGTTGTTGGAAATTCTTCAATTATTGATTAGAGGTTTTCAGTACTAATGTTTGTTTTGACAGCTTGTGGCGAGGTAACAGTTAACAAAGCAAACTAAAATTCATTCATTTGTGTTTTTGGTGCTTAAAACGAACATTTCATGCAAACATCTTGAACCTCATTTTTCCAATTTGGAGCTTAAAATTGGTGTGGTGGTTAAGAATTGAACAAAGGAAAACAAAATTTTAGTCTTGTTACATTAAAATTGAACTAGAAAATCATCACCTACTTTGGGCTTTAAAATTGAACATTGGTGCTTGTATGGGTGATTAGCTTGGTTCACATTTGAAATTTTGATGTTTTAATCGATTAATATTGTGTCTTGGGTCATTGGTACGCTTGCACAAATCTATTAGTTTAAAAACCTTTATGTTTTTTAGAAAGGCCTGTTTGGGGCATGCACTTCTTCCTTAGAGAATGACCTTAAACTGATAATCCTTCCGATCGGTATATAAACAAGACACGAACCAAAGTTCCATTTTATATCTAGCCAAGCTTGGGTGAGGTGTGTTGATGATAGCCCGGATCGGGTGAATATCCCTCAGTAGCCAGCATGGTCAACTAGGCTCTTAAGTGAGTCACACACGTACAAACTAGTTGGATAGACTCCACAGACCCTACTACAACCTTGTTAAATTGAGACCAACCCAATTCACCTCTGAACAAATACCTTATTATAGTGCAAGGGGTTGCAAAATTTACCCCCAAGATTCCCAACATATGTGTTCCAAGGTATTGTGGTAGTGAAAGAGATCTTCACTAGCATAGCAACAATATCTAGCAATGGCAAAAACACAGGCGCCTACTTCGTGGACCTTCGTGTCCTAGTAGTGTGACACTTGTTGTGTGAGCTAACAAACATTCAAGCATTTGGCCTATAACCTTGTATTTTGAAGCCAATTTTGATCTAGATTAATCTATTTGTCCTTGTTTTGAAACCTGTGCTAGATTACAAAACACATTGTCTATTGTTCTTGTTGTATGATCATTTTCCAAAAATGCAAAACTAATATTAAAAAAATTTCAAAATGATTCAAACATGTTCAAGTCTAGGTTATCAACATCAAACCTATTATGCAAACTAGAAACCTTGTTCTAGAAATCAATTTTATCAGACAGATAAGCCAAATTTGAGATCTTTTCCAGAATGCCCGCATCTTGCCACAATTGACAAAATTATACTGTAGTTGGCCATTTTATTGCCGCACTTGAGACTTTAAATTACCGCAATCAATGATTATTTACCACGGTTGACCTATCACTTTACCGCAATTGGTGTAAGTTTGTCACACTTAGCCAAGAAACTCTGAACATCTATTTTTTCCTGAAAACCTTGGGAAGCTTCCCCATTTTGTGTAAAATATTAGTGTCTATGTCCCAGAAAATGCAAAGAATATTGTGTGAATATCTAAACATTAAAGATCATTCATTCTTTGAAAGCACGATTATTGTCTAAAACATCGTTAATTCAAAATTTTAGACTCGATTATCTTGATCCAGTTATCTCAAATCATCAATCTTTATTAGAAACTTTGTCCAAGGCAATAGTCAGAATACATATCTTATATCACCAAGTATTTTGAGATCAAGAGAAATCTAAATTTGTACCTAGAATTACCCTTGTCCAAACATAACTCAGACTTTCCTAGAAACGTTATCCTTTTTTTGTTTGTTTTATATCACTTATTTTAATAAAAAAATATGGACAACACTATGTCTTATACACCCTATGGAGAACCTTTCACTAGTTCGAAGGCTAGGACACAACCCAATGAGTCCTACATCAACTAGTTTCCCCTATGGGAACAAGAGCGAGAGGATGACCCTTTCAGAAACACTTGTCCTACTCTTTACATTGAGAATCCCCGTAGACAATTACTATTCCAAGATGTCACAGAGGAGGAGCTTGAAGACATAGAGAAAGATGCCTATTCAGCACAATTAGTTGATGTTGTGGTAGAGAGAAATCCCAAAAGGTTTTTAGCCATGTTGATTAAGAAGGGAGTCAAACTCTCCACTGAATTTAATGTGTCAACAGTATGGCCAGAGAACCATCTATCAAGTGAAAACACAACTTGACCCTCTCAAACAGAACCTATGATATCCCAAGACTTTCCATCATTGACGATAGTGACACTAGCACAGACTGTGTGAAATTGGACTAGCTCTGCAAATCAAGCTAGCACATTGTCCATACAAAGCATGACAGGCTCCCACTAAGTGCACCCTTGGTCACTGGTATATCTCAAGCCTTAGCCTCATGTCCTTTTACATCAAACTCTTAGGCTATGTCGTCAATTACGCACACAAACAAAAAGCTATTTATGAATGTTCTAATACTACAGTCAATCTTTGCTAGTTTTGGTGGCAATACCTCACTCCCATAGGGATCAGTCTTAGTGGGTCTGACATTCAGTCAACATCCACCTAAGGCTACACCTTTGTTACTACAGGGATTACCATAACCCCAACAAAACCAAAAACCACAATAACAACAATAATGGACCAATCAAATACCCCAGCATCATAATCACACACTAGGGAGCCAATATCAAGTCCCAAGGACTAGATCATATGTCCCAACTAAAGGTACATAGAGGCGTAGCCTGATACCTACCATGACACAAAGGTTCAATGTCGCCAATTTTCCTCAATACCAGACAGACATGTTAATCTAGGAAGTGCAAAGTCTATAGACCCAAATGATGGACATGCAGAATTAGGAGAAAACCAAGTCCTACACCACAGAGTATTTGTACCCATACCCCTTTGATCATTCAATGCACATGTCTCCATTTCACACTCATTTCTTGGTACCCAAGTTTGACAAACACAGAGTCAACACCCACCTCATAGAAGATATCAGAGAGTGCTTTTCCAGTTGCATTGAGGTTGCACATGATAAAACATAAATAATGCGACTCTTTCCACAAAGTCTAGTCAGACCAGCAATGGAATGGTTCTCACACTTACCTCATGTAGTTTTGTCTTGGGGAGAGTCGGCCAAAAAATCCATTGCTCACTTCCATCACAATATTGAGTGCAAGGTCAGCATCAAGGACCTCTATGACATTAAACAGAAAGATGGGGAATCCTTTGTAAAATTCCTACAAAGGTGGAGGAACACTACAAATAGAATAATATATGATTTGCCTGAGGAAGACCTCATAGTCATGTTTGTCGACAATCTGATCCTAGATATATCATTTACCATAGAATTGTAGCTGGCTCCTAACTTCAAGCAACTCATCAAACGAGGATTTTACTATGAGAAAAACATGGTCAAAAGAGGTATCCTTGCAGACCCTACCTAGACAAATAGGAACAAAACTGCAATGGATAAAGCCAAGTGGTGGAACAAGAAAAAAAATGTCACCAATGATGGTGTCATTGATGTAAAGATGGTCAAATATGCTCAACCAAAGGTGTCACTATAGGGAGCCCCTATGGAAAACCAAAAACCCATGGTGCTCACTGAGCAAGTGCACAATAAAAAATAGCCACCCCTTGTTCAAGAAGCATCTGCATCAAATAATCAACCACCCGCGCAATGCCCACAACGGTTTCCATTTCCTAAACGAGACTACACACCATTGGGGGAGTTGATAGAGTCAGCCCTAAGAAAGCTGATACAATCCAATACTATCACTCTGCCTAAAATCATAGAATACGAACATGGTGTTGTAAAACCAAAGTGGTATGATGATAATGATTTTTTCCAGTTTCATCAGGTAAAGGGACACAAGACACCCAACTGCTATCGATTAAAAAACATCATTCAAGATCTGATTGACATAGGGCTTATTGATGTCACAAATACCCAATCCAAGGGCACCACTAATCATACAATCTTCAATGACACATTCCATGATCATAACAAAGGGAAAGCCTCAGGGTCTGGTGGAAAATCCAAACAAGTCAATTACACATATGCTAATGCTGACAACACCATCAACTGCATCAATCCCTCGGATAGTCATGTGGACACTATTACTTTCAGAGACCCAAATGCTAAATGTGTTATCACCACACACATCATTCCAAGGTTTTCTTACAAGGAGTTCCTTTCACATCTTCTATACTAGCTAATCTGCCAACAGGGTTCGATCTGAAAACTAGTCTTATGGATCAACTAAAGAGCATGCCTACCTATATATCCATGTTTGAGCTTTTGTGCATATCCTCACTGCACAAGTAATCTCTCAACCAAACGCTCCAAAATGCAGTTCTTCCAGGGGACATAACTCTAAAAATCTTCCAAACCATGGTGAACAACATAGCTTCCAACAAGCATGCAACCTTTATGGACCATGACGTGTTTCCGCACAAGCCTCTGCATAACAATCCCTTGCACCTGCTCATCTAAGTTCCCAAACACATGATCTGTAGGGTCCTCATTGATGGTGGAGCCGGATTAAACATATGTACTTTAAAATTAATCAAACACTTGGGCTATTCTAAATCTAGCATTTATGTCACAAGGATAATCAATATTAGGCCCTATGATGAAGAAGAAAGGTCTTTCAAAGGTATCATCATACTACCAATCTAAATAGGCCCAGTCATTAAGAACACCCAGTTCCAAATCCTAGATGTAGAGTTAGGATATAACGTGTTACTAGGAAGACCATCGATCCATGAGATGAAAGATGTACCCTCTACCTATCATCAGTGCATCAAGTTCCCATACCAGAGGGAAAAATAATCATTGAGGGAGATCCCAACCTATTCTAATACTGCAACACCATCAAAAGTAGTACTGACAATCAAGTACCTTCAAACCAGGAGACAAGCATTCCTTCCACCTCAAATTTTATTCACAAAGATTTAATAAGAAGGGAGAGGAATATAGCCATTAGAGACAAAGGATGTGGTGATTACAACTATGAGGAAGCTTTTACCATCACCAACATGCCTCAAAACCCAAGATCATACGGCATACCTCAACCAGTGACAACACCTAAAACCCCAAAACATGTTCTGTTTAGATGTCCACCCAACACACTTTTCAAATGGGGGTACACTATGGAAAAGAACCCTTTTGATCTAGATATAAACACTTGGTTGTATCAGGAACCATAAGAAACACTCCAAGCACACATACCCGTATCAACATATGCAGTCGGCTTCACAATGTTGCACAAGTTTGGGTATGATGGTACAACTGGTCTAGGGGAAAGAAAACAACTTCTAATGGAACTATCTTTACCACCAACCCAGAGAAACAAGAAATTTGTAGAGTTACACCAAGGGAAAAACCTAGAACATGCCTTAATCAGCAATATATTCAAACAGTTATTGCCATCTGAAGTGGAAAACCCTTATTCTTGATTAACCCTTAACCAAGGTATCCAAGATGACAAGGAAAGTGAGACATCAAATGAGTGTTCTAGCATAATTGATTCCCATGAGTACAAGTAGAGATCCATACATAGTTCTAAACAAACCATCCCATACTATCCCCCTTGATCAGTCAGCACTATACACCTTGAGGATATGTTCAATTAATTAACCATAGAGGACCAACCATGTATCGATAAACATATTGATAACAATTCCTTAGGTGGTGCATCCACATCACATTCCAGGTTTGTAGGAACTATCATCGTAGTCCTATTTACCCAAGCAGAGACCCCCCCCCCACAAGGACCTTTGTCTAGTACATCCTGAACTGATAGAATGGGATCAATAAGGACAACCTGACATCGATACCTTTAAAAATGATGAAGTCATCACAGAATTCATGGGACTCAGAGAAGGCATGCCATTAGGTGACCATAAAGAAGGTTTCTTTATTTACCTTGACATATCATCCTATTTTGGGGAGGAAGTTCCTCTTTCCAGTCAAAAAAGAAAAAAGAACAGTCAGTAAGTGAAAACCACAAGACGCTTTCTGACTCAAAAAGACAATAAAAGATGTATCTTCTAGGGAAATCCTCACTAAGGTGCTAGAGGAAGGAAATCAAGACATCCTCCCCTTAATAGAGGAAAATTTAGCATTACTAGCTGAGGAAACAGAAGAAGTCAACCTAGGTGATGAAAAGAACCCAAAGAATATCTATTTGGAAAAATCACTTACATCAGAGGAACGAGAGAAGTTCATTAGCTTCTTCAAAGAAAGGCAAGTCAACTTGACATGGTCCTACTCTAACATGCCAGGCCTAGATCCAGAGCTAGTGTTACATCATCTACCGTTACCAAATTCCAAATATGTCAAGCAAAAGTATAGAATAATGCATCCACATGTCGCATTACTTGTCAAAGTAGAGTTGAAGAAGCTACTAGATGTTGGATTCATACGACCAATCCCATATGCATATTAGATAGCTAATCTAGTGCCAGTAACCAAGCATAATGGTCAGATATGCATCTATATAGATTTCATATATCTAAACAAAGCTTGTCCCAAGGATGACTTTCCTTTACTGAATATCGACATGATAGTAGATATCATAGTAGGACACTAGAGGCTATCACTCATGGATGACTTCTCAAGATATAATCAAATAAGGATTGCACCAGAGGACCAATACAAGACTGCATTTACATGTGCATGGGGCACCTACTGCTAGAATGTAATGTCATTTGGCGTTAAAAATGCAGGAGTGGCATATCAAAGAACTATGACCATGATCTTCCATGATCTCATTGACAAAACAATGGAAGACTATGTCGATAACATAATAGACATTTCAATGCTTAGAGAGAATCACCTACAAGTGTTGGGACCCATATTTGATCAAATTCAAGAATACAAGGTCTGACTAAACCCAAAAAAGTGTGCATTCGGGGTCACCACAGGAAAGCTTTTGGGATTCATTGTATCACATCAAGGCATAGAGGTAGACCTAGAATAGGTCAAGGCCATCCTTGACATGCCACCATTGACCAATCTAAGGCAACTAAGTGGTTTTCAAGGCAGGCTTCAATCCATAAGGCATTTCATCGCCTAATTAGCAGACAAGTGTCATCCATTCTAGAATCTACTACACAAAGATGTGACCTTCATATGGACAAAACAATGCAAGCAAGCATTCCAAATATTCAAGGATTATCTTTTCAAGTCTCCCATATTGGTCCACCCATTCAAGGAAGGCCATTACTTTTGTACATCTCAGCAACTGAGTTAGCACTAGGAGTGCTCTTGGCAAAACATGATGACCAAGGCAAGGAAAGAGTTGTCTACTACCTCAGAAAAACTTTGATAGGCTATGAGCTCAAATACTCACCAATTGAAAAATCATGCCTCATAGTGTCCAACTTCCCTGATGAGTCCATTCTCACAATACAACCAGCAATGGAGCTTTGGCAACTATACTTTGATGGGTCATGCACAAACCATGGTGCAGGAGCAGAGATAGTACTCATTAATGATGTGATCCCTAAATATTTTTGACTCAACTTTCCATGCACAAACAACATAGTTGAGGATGAAGCTCTAGTCATCATAGTGAAGACAACTATACAATGGAGGATCAAGAACCTCAAATTCTATGGTGATTCACAACTGGTCATCGGCCAAGTAAACAATGACTACATGACAAAAGATAAGAAGTTGATCCCATATAGAGAGAAAATGGATAGGCTATAGGCTTAATCCCATTTTATTGCATTTGAGAAAGTACCAAGAGTTCAAAATAAAGCAGCAGATGTGATGGCTACCATAGCATCCTTGATCGACATGTCAAGCAACAAGACCAGATTCCAATTTCTGGTAGAGCAACTCATGATATTGGCACATCAAGCTCCTACCACAGAGTCCACATGCATCCTTGTTGGTCCTAAATCCCCATGGTACCATGACATATACAACTAGCTCCAAAATAGTGTCCTACCACCCAACTTGTCTAGGAACCAAAATAAGTCCCTCATCTGACAATCCTCTAGGTACACCCTTCTCACTAGTAATCTATATAGAAGGAGTCTAGATGGAACAGTTTTATGATGTCTCGCTTCCATAGAATCCCAGAGAGCCTTGTATGAGGTACATGACAGAATTTGTGGAGCCCACATAGGTGAAAATAGCTTAGCAAAGAAGATCATCTGTCGGTATGGAATTCCTCAAACCATACTCACTAATCACGGTACACCTTTTCAAAATCAAGATGTTGAAGATCTTTGCAAACAATTCCACATCAAACCAGGTTTCTCTTCATTCTACTATCCCCAAGGGAATGGTCAAACAGAAGCCACAAACAAAACCATACTGAAGATCTTAATGAAAAAAGACATTTGTTCAGGGCAAGATTGACATTTACATCTCAGTCCCGCATTATGGGCATACAGAACTAGTCTGAGAACCCCCATAGGATCCACTCCTTTCTCACTAGTATATGGATCATAGGAGGTCCTATGCCTCGAAGTTGAAATCCCATCCCCAACAATCTCATTGAAAAACATCATTTTAGATGAAGACTCAATGAACTAAAATTGATGGATGAGAGAAGATAGAATGCACTTAACCACTTACAAGGCTATCAGAATTGCCTTAGAAAAAACTATCACAAGAAGGTAAGACCACGAACCTTTGAGGTAGGATACCTTGTGTTAGAAACACTAAGAGGGGGGGTGAATCGGTGTTTTTCTATTTATTACTTTTTAGCAACTTAAACATAAATCAAACATACATTGAATGAAGCTTAACATAAGAACTTATAACACATGATATGATTATGGGGAAACCTTGATTAGAGGAAAACCCTGGTGGGAATTAGTGCCCACAAATATTGTACTAGTATAATGAACCTGTTAAAGTTCCTTTGCCTTGTTAGAAGCA
This sequence comes from Thuja plicata, assembly GCA_018584345.1. NCBI lineage: Eukaryota > Viridiplantae > Streptophyta > Pinopsida > Cupressales > Cupressaceae > Thuja > Thuja plicata. The sequence goes on from MU225416.1 coordinate 1,631,967, forward strand.
ATATTTACAATATGAGTACAATGACCTGGTTAAAGGTCTGACCCTATTAGGAGTCTTTTACAAAACCCTGTTAAAGGTATATGGCTCACTGCCCAATAGGATGAAGGCTACAACCTTCTGAAAGTTGATATACACTATATCAAAAGTGAACTGCTATGATGACACTGTTGTCTAATCAATTCTGTGTATGCACAAATTCTCTTACTCTCTTAAAGAGCTATATCATATATTGACTTCATCATACTGCTCTTCTATATCTTCCTCTTACATAATAATCAACCCTTGTAACATAACTTTACATTACAAACTTATATGTTCATATCTGAATAAGCGCAACCCAAAACAAGACTCTAGTCGGCCCTAAGACATAATACATAACACTTCTGAACAAGTCATCTCAAGCGTATTTACAACAATACTAATTACATTATTACAAACATATAATCAAAGGTGCTTAGCCATTACATAACAAAATAATTCACACTGATCAAAACACTAGTCGGATTCCATGCTCTGTCTTATGGACTGCTGGTCTATTGATCTGTCTGTAATTTCTTCGTACTATTGTTTCATACTATGCATGTCTGGATGTAGTATGTACACATGTCACAGAACATATATCTGAATGCACATATGCTAACTCGATCTCTCACATGTGCGATGATGTGTTGATCACTGAATATCTATGTCTACCTTGTTTCCATACTTAGTCATTTTTCCTTTTGAGTTATCTTTGACAGAAACTTAGTATGACTTTGTTGCCATGATGACAACACAAAATGAGTCATGCATCCTCAGGAAGTCAACTTGCCAACAATCTCCCCCTTTGTCATTTATGGCAACAAAGGAA
>MU225416.1:1634928-1678602 GCA_018584345.1 Thuja plicata
GTCTTCTCTCTATAAGTGCCCCACCTAGGCTCATTTGGATCTTTGGGCACAGACAATAGAACTTGTGCATATCCTTCTAACACATGTTCTTCTACTTCATAACCAAGAGGATGAATCCATTTGGTTCGAGGTTCAACTGCCTCCATGCAAGTGCAATTTGTTTCCACCATGAAACATATGGTATCCTTATATTTTTCAACTATCTTCTCAGATAATCTGAACCTTTTCTGCATCTTGATCCTAAATGTCTTGATATCCATATCCATGGCAACCCTTACACTGCTCTCTAAAGTGGCCTTGAGTGAAATCTGAGACATTGTGGGTTTGCAACCTTTCCAACAATATGGAAATACAAGTAGATGATCAAAGATCCAAACTTGAATGTCTTGCTCCTGTCATGCTTGATGATTTGAATGTTGTCAATCAATTGAGCGTGCAAGATCTCACATAGGTTGTATTGAGTTTTATCCTTCACCATTCTGATAGCTGCTAGGACTGTTGTTGTAGAGACACTGTTTAACCTTCTTACTTTCTAAAACTTATACCCAAGTATCATTGTTAGAGGTTTTATGTCATCTTCCTTGATAGGCTCAACTGTCATCCTGTGCTTGTCACTTCTATATAGGTAAACTTGTTCCACTTGCTTCTTGACATCCTTGCCAGTAGGAAGAACTGTTCCAGTTTTGAAAAGTCTGGTTAATTCATGGATTAGGTCTATAGTGATGCACACAAGAGCCTCACCAATCCAGTAAAGATCATCATGTATTCTTCTTAGAAAAATATTCACCCATTCTGGCTCATCAAACTCATGTGCATTAGAGTATTCAAAGATAGGGTTATCAATCAAGTGCACGAACTCATCCTTGAATGTATAGTCAGGTTTCAACATAGATCTCATATGAGTAGCTATGTTGATATCTCCTATTGTTTCCTTCTTACAGTAAATATATGCGCAGATATCTTCTATGTGAACAAAACCTAATGGGGTTTTCAAGAAAGCTCCTTCCACATCATCCAGTATGGATTTGAATGGATGCTTCTAGAATACAAATCTCTTCCTCTCTGCAATATCAAATAAAACTAGAGTCACCATACTTACTTGGAACTTGATTAAGTAGAGTTTTACGAAATTTTGAAATGGCGTGACTGCTAGGGTTCCATTTCAACTTCATATCCATTTGCTTAACTGCTAAATCTATTATGCTTCTGTGCTTTGATACTCAGTGCTCCAGTGCTCTCCAAATTCTGTGATCTCAAATGCAAGTGTGAAGAAGATCAAACATTTACATTATTTTATAAAAGCTACTGCATTTAATGTTTGCAACCATACGCAAATTACTCAGAGAATTTGTAACTTTGATCATGATGCATTAGAGACAATGCGTGCATGCATACTACAATATTATGTTCTTATAACCATGAATCCATAGGCGCATACTCGGAGGTGAGTATACCAGCTGCACAGGGGTCCTGAGCTAGAATAGCTCCCCCTAAGACCAAGAAGTTCTATTCAAGCAGAAGTAGAGGGTGTGTCCACTGTGGATGCATCAACTACTTTTTCAACATCATTTTCCTTCTTTACTTCAACCCATATTTTTCTTGAATCTTGTTTTGCTTGAACAAACTTGACTTCTCCTTCTTCTTCAAATAGTGATTTTTTAGGATCCTCTTGCTTTTGAGTTCTAGATCTACAAAACCTTGAGATGTGTCCAACCTTTCCACATGTGTGACAAATGATAGGAGGTCTGATGATATTGTTCATCATGTTGCACTTCTTTGTTGTGTGTCCATTGTAGTTACATATCTGACATGTAGTTTTCTGCAAATTTCTTTGAGGTTGATTTCTCTGATTGTTTTGATTCATTCTTCTTTGATTCTGCCATGACTAATTTCTTTGATTTGTTCTGCAATGTATAGCCCTGTGACCAAATTTAATACAGGAGAAACAGTAACCATTGAAAGGTCTTACTTCTTTGAAATCTCTTGCCAAATGACCATGTTTGTTACATGCATAACAAGTCCTGTTGACTTGCTTGATTTCCCCTTTAGGTGGATCTGTTTTAATCTCTGTAACATTTTCAACTTTCTTTTCTTCTGAAGATGCTTCATGAGCTTTCTTTCTTTCTTTCAATGAATTGATTTCAATTTGTGCTACACTATATCCAAGACCAGTAGTGTCACCTTTTTGCTTTTGTGCATTGAGCTAAGATTGAAGTGAATCAGAACTTGTGTGGATTTTATCAATCTTATCCTTTGCTTTTGTTAATTCAGATTCCAACTTCTTCTTTATGTTTTCCAATTCCAGGACTTTCATGTTTGCTTTCAAGAGTTCATCATCTACTTGTTTGCTTTCTTTGGTCTTTTCTTTAATAGCAATTTGACTATCTGTTAGTTGTTCATCTAGATTTTCAATTTTATCTTTCAGAGACATATTCTCTTCATTGAGCTTTTTGATCATTTTCCCTAAATCACTTGTAGAAAAATCTTTCAAATATTTTCTTAATTTCTTGATAAGCATTTGTGAGCCATCAACTTTCAGTCTAAGTTCTTCATTTTCTTTTTTAGATCTATCAAGATCTTCAAGAGCTTCTTCAAGATTCTTTTTCAAATGTTTTGCTTCTGTTGATTCCATGATCTCCTCAAGTGGTTAAACTTTCTTTTAGAGGACCAAAGCTCTGATACCAATTGTTAGAAACACTGAGAGGGGGGGTGAATCAGTGTTTGTCTATTTATTACTTTTCAGCAACTTAAACATAAATCAAACATACATTGAATGAATCTTAACATAAGAAATTATAACACATGATATGATTATGGGGAAACCTTGATCAGAGGAAAACCCTGGTGGGAATTAATACCCACAAATATTGTACTAGTATAATGAACCTGTTAAAGTTCCTTTTCCCTGTTAGAAGCAGTCTTTACAATATGAGTACAATGACCTGGTTAAAGGTTTGACCCTATTAGGAGTCTTTTACAAAACCCTGTTAAAGGTATATGGCTCACTACCCAATAGGATGAAGGCTACAACCTTCTAAAAGTTGATATAAACTATATCAAAAGTGAACTGTTGTGATGACACTATTGTCTGATCAGTTTTGTGTATGTGTGAATGCTCTTACTCTCTTAAAGAGTTATATCATATACTGACTTCATCATACTACTCCTCTATATCTTCCTCTTACATAATAATCGACCCTTGTAACATAACTTTACATTACAAACTTATATGTTCATATCTGAATAGGTGTGACCCAAAACAAGACTCTAGTCGGCCCTAAAAAATAATACACAACGCTTCCAAACAAGTCAGCTCAAGCGTGTTTAAAACAATACGAATTACATTATTACAAACATATAATCAAAGGTGCTTAGCCATTACATAACAAAATAATTCACGTTGATCAAAACACTAGTCGGCTTCCATGCTCTATCTTCTGGAATGCTGGTCTACTGATCTATCTGTAACTTCTCTGTACTATTGTTCTATACTATGCATGTCTGGATGTAGTATGTATACATGTCAGAGAACATATATCTAAATGTACATATGCTAACTTGATCTCTTGCATGTGCGCTGATGTGCTAATCGTTGAATATCTTTGTCTGCCATGTTTCCATACTTAGTCATTTTTCCTTCTCAGTTATCTTTGACAGAAACTTAGTATGACTTTGTTTCCATGATGAAAACACAAAATGAGTCATGCATCCTCAGGAAGTCAACTTTCCAACACCTTGTACTTATGGAAAATCAAAAGAACCAAGCAAAAAGGGTAAAACCAGGAAAGTTCGAGCCTAACTGACTAGGACCTTATGTCATTATCACATCTTGCAATAGTGGGGCATACCAACCCACAACACTAGAAAGAGATCAGCTCTCAAGTTACATCAACAGCATGCACCTCAAGATTTTCTATGCTTGAGGTCTCAAGGTTAAGGCACTTATCTACATATCCAAAAAAATACAAAAAATCAAAAAATACAAAATGTTACCTTGGTGAAAACCTAGCAAACAGGCACCTTGGCGACAACCATAAAAATCAAAAAGGTGAAAATTAAAGAGAAATAGAATCACTCTCTCAATGAAAACTTGGAAAACAGGCACTATTGAGCAAGTACCTTGGTGAAAACCTGGAAAACATGTGCCAAGTGTTAAAATCTCACTTTGTCATCAATGAATTCCAAAGATCAAAGATTGAGCTCCCCGCAGGCAAGACTAGCTACCCAAGCTATTTTCAGAAGCACAATCCCCTTTGAGCATAAACACTTTTCCATGGTTTGTACTGGTCAACTAGCCTAGGGGCAATTCTAAAGTCATCAAAAAATCCTAAAAAGAGAAAAATGTCATGAAAAAAATCAATCTTCATCAAAAAAATAAAAAATTGCAAAATCTCAAAGCAATAAAATGAGTTCGGTTATCAACCAAGTGAAAGGCGATCAAGCCAATCAATCAATGTCAAAAGCATGAGATTCACAAATCAGCAATAGACTCATATGACTCAGCTTTATCAACTATCAAATCTACCAACAAGTACATGGAGATCAAATTCAAGCCAATCAATCAAAGGTCAAAATCATGAGTTTCGCAAGTCAACAATGGACTCATATGACTCAACTTTATCATCTATCCAATTTGTATTCAAATCATATATCCAAGCGATCAAATTCAAAATCAATCAATCTTCAAATCAAACAAATCAATTGTCTTACATAGTGATGGATACGCTCAAAACTAGACATATCAGTCTTATATGAGTCATCCATTCCTGAAACTAGACACAATCAAGCATCAGAGAATCAAGAAAATCAAGGAATAATAAACTATTGACTAGGTCATTCATGTCAGTCAGATGTCATCCTATCTTTTGTAGTTATGTTCTTACACTACTCCAAGATACCACCAAGTGATGAGAGTAGCTATGATGGATCATGATCTTATTTTATTTGATTATTGTTTGTGGAATGTTTCATTTTGATTCTAGGGCAATGATGATTTAGGATAAATGAGGTAGGCATTGTCACTTATCTGGAAGTCATGCAGTTCCACGATCTTAGCTTAACCCTGGAAAAGAATTGGACAATCCTTTTCTCTTCTCTACTTGTTTCTACCAATAGAATCATAGCGATATCTAGATGGTCTATATTTGGGTGCATTGGATTTCTATCTTGGTTTTTTTTCTTTTATTTTAGGTTGTTTAGATATCATAGCAGTATCCAGATGGTCAATATCTGGCTGCATTTGGACCTCTTTCTTTCCAAAATCAGAGATCATAGCGGTATCTAGATGGTCAATATCTGGGTGCATTTGGTTCTCTTTATTTTCAAAATCAGAGATACTAGTGATATCTAGATGGTCAATATCTGGGTGCATTTGGTTCTCTTTCTGTTCAATATCTCTACTCCTTCTGGTTATCAAGAGATCATAGTGGTATCCAGATGAGAAATCTATGGGTGCATTGGATTCTCTTCCATTTTCATAATAAGGTACAATGATGAACAAAATTGGAAAACTCGACAGCGACTTGGGTCACCCATCCTATCTATCAGTCCAATCTATCAATCGATTCCAGAGATAACTTCACACTAACTTTCTTCCAACTAACACATGCATTTACTTAGATATTTTATGCTTAGTAGATTGCATTCATTTATTGCATAAGAAAAATCCAAAACATGTGCATCCTAGATCATATAATCAATGCATCCATCATCAATAACATCATAACTAACATAGGAATGTGTTCATCACCGTCATATACTAATTCACATTTTCAACAAATTAATGCTCATCTGACGCATTTTCTATGCTTAATTTGTTGAGGGAGCATATAGTCCACCTGTTGTCGTTGGGGCAAGTTGGGGTAGGATAAAATCTGAAAATTCTTTGACACAATGTGATGAATCACATTATATCAAAGAGAGGCAAATGTAGACACCCTAAAATGGACATACTTGTGACCTTACATTACAAACACTAATTTTCATCTATTAATTAATGGTTTTTTAATCATTAATTAATTATCTATTTTCTTCTAATTTCATTCCCCAAATCATCTAATCAAATCCCCAAAATTAATTAAATAGCTAATTTTATTTAATTAAATAATCTTAATTGATTAATCTCCATTAATTAATTAAATTCAATTTCTTAAACTTTAAATTTAAATATTTAAACTTATTAATTAATTCTTCTAATTAAATTAATTTAATTTCATTCAATAATTCAATTCTAAACCAAAAAGAATTCAATTATCTCACACGTTGAAAACTTTAATTACAAAAATGAATTAAATATTCAATTAAATACTTTCTTTAGCTCAAAAAAGAGAACTCTTGATCATATCTCTGATTGCATGAATTACTCCACCTACCTCTTCAGTTTAAAAAGGTAACTCCAAATTACCTCTTCCATTCAAAAGGTAACTCATAATCAGTTGTTCAGTTGACCAGACTTTATCTCCTCTCTCCAATTTGAGGAGGTGGATTTTACTGATGGATTCTCTAGTTCCCTTTGATCTCAACCATTCATCCTCTAATATCTAGGATTGATCTCAACCGTTCATATCATTTCTACATTTTATATAATCAACCCTTCATAACCATTTGAAGGATCCAATATTTCAATATTTTGTGTGCCCTTACTCTGTCAGATTGGTTCAAGCATCAAGCCTTCTTGTGATCAAACATCCAGGATTTCAAAATTTTGTGCACCCTTACTCTGTCAGATTGGTTCAAGCATCAAGCCTTCTTGCAATCAAACATCTGGGATTTCAATCTTTCATGCACCCTTACTCTGTCAGATTGGTTCAAGCATCAATCCTTCTTGTGATCACACATTCAATATCATATTCTCGACGCTCCCAAGTCATAGACATTGCCCATACCAATACTGAGCACCACACACACAATGTTTTAGAATGAGTAGAGAGAGACAATAGAATATTTGATCTTTGTTGGTTTGCATTCATTTGTATTCCTCCTTGATTTCTTGTCATTTTATTGTTCGTAGGTTCATTCTTAGTAGTTTTATTAATTTATTTCTATTGCAAATGGGTGCTACTAACCCTCGTTATTGAGTGTATAGAACATAGCATATACAATAAATTTATAGGTAACTCACCCTATTAGAAGTATCTGGAGTCCTATTATAGACTACTTTGTTAAAGGATTTAATCCCACTATTACAGTGTTAACCATGTTAAGGGATTTATAATAAAAAGTCTTATTAGAGGCTTCTTGGTTAAGGGATTTTAGATTGTTGAAACTATTAGGAATATAACAAATGTATTGACCTATGAAATGCACTTTAGAATGCTAATCAGATCCTTTAATGCTATGTTCTATCTTTGAACTCTATTTTGAATCTTCTCTGTAATCTGCTCTGCAATCACTATCCACGATCTAATAATTCAACAGTTTCTTCACAACATATCACAAAACCTTCTCCAATTACATCATATATTAACAACATATATCCTCTTATAGCCTTTTACCTTTGATTGCAAACCTAATTAGGGTTTTTTTTCTCTCCAAATATGCTTTGTCAGTTACAACCAACTCATAGAAACATTACAATCTCATTGTGTTGTCCATAACAAACTTCAAGTTGTCTTCTCCAATGTGAAATATTTCTTCAATATTATTGGTCCAAAATGTGCCTTTAATTCATAATCAGATTTGTACACAACTACCAAGAAATTGAATTATTCAACTCTTGAAACAATGTACTACTTTTTTCTTTATGCCCAGATTCAATGAGTCTTGCACCATATTCAAAATTGTTTCTTAACCTTTAACTTTTGCATGTTTACTAAACTAACCGGTTGGTAGTATCTTCACCAATTTCCTTTACTGGTGTGACCTAAGTGGTGTAGTCACAAATCTTAGTTCACCTATATTCTCTGAACCTTCTAGTGTACCAATAGTATACTTGAATTCTTCAACCAATTTGACCTTCATGCATTCTCTTGTTCACTTGTATGTCTATTCACATATTCTACTTAACTTGTAGTTACTAATTGGTTAAACTATCTACCGATTGTTATAACTTCATGTACTCACACAAAAATTACTTACCTATGTACTAGATTTATAGCAATGATAACCATACCTTTATGTGATCATCATCAATGTCAGTTCTAACCATTATGATATCTTCAATCTCCTCCTTTGGCATTGATGGCTAAAACTTATATACTTTGTATACTAGTATATACTCCCCCTTTTGATCTACTTATATATTTCCCTTTTTTTGGGAATAATGCCAAAAACTATGATAAAAAATTGTATATACAAAGGTGTTTAAGCTTTACAATTTGTCGGATATAATCTTGAAATGTACCTTGGCAGTACCAAGTGATTGCTCCCATGACTCTTTCAGTGTTGTCAAGGAAATTTGATGTTAGTTTAAGCCTGAAGCCAAATCCTCCATACTGTCAATTGTACTCATGTCTGGAGTACCTATCAACATTTCTGCTTTCTTAAGATATGTGTGTATAATATCCATGTGTGGAATCAAGAATCCTTGTAATTATAACAATGTCATTCTTATTTTGTCCTCTTTTGCCTTAAGTTCCATCTCCTTTTGTGTTAATGCTTTCAATTTTGCAGTATGCTCCATCATTGAACTGTTCAATGCATCCAATTGATTGAAAAGTGTAGTTAGTTTCTAGCTCTTCCTTCTTTGTCAAAATATTTGCAGTGAATTTGGTCAGAATAGATATCTTACTGAATATTTTTCCAACTTATAGTAGTGATTGCTTGAGTTCTTTGACTAGTTAAAACTATGAAAATTTTACAAGTGCACTCTTCTGCAGTAGTTTCTCCATCATCTCAGACTCTAATCTCTTATCTTCTCTCTTGATCATTTCTTCTTCCATGTCATGATCTAGACTGATAATTGTATCAACTAAGATCTTGAGTTGATGAATCATGGATGTGTCTTCATCAATGTCAACATTAGGTACTAGATCAGAAAGTGTAGCTATAGTTTTCCTTGGGAATTTTTTTTTGCTTATTTTTCTTCATCTTGTTCTTCTCATCATTTTCTTCTAATTTATTTGAAAATAATAACTAGTCCTTGGGTTTTAAATTATTGAAATATTTCTTTAGAATCTCAAATTCTAGATCATCTTCTTCATCTTCCTCTTCTTCCATTTTCTTCCTCTTGTTCTTCGCATCGGTATTCTATGTGTTAGTTTGAGAATCACTAGGGACATTATCCTTTGGTATCTCACCCTTATTTTTAGTACTCTTCTCACCTATACCAGTGTTATTTCTTTCTTTCTCTTTCTTTTGATCTTGATGTTGTTCACCTTATTCTGTATCATGTGGTTGATTAGTGGTCTCAATGACCTGTTCTATATCCTTACTCTTTTCTGACTCGTCAACCTTCTTTGCTTCAACATCAACTATGTCATCATTAATCTCAACTGGATTTACATCAAGTGAAGACTAAAGTGGAATATCTTGAGCTTCATCTCCAACCATAGGAGAGTAGGTATTATCAATGATATCCTCAATTACAACATCATTAGATGAATCTTTGGTTAGGTCTATATGTGTAACCATACTTGGAATACTTCCTAACACATCTCACATTAACTCATTCAATGTGAAAGTGTCATCTACTTGAGATGTAACTATCATTTATATTACCAGTGGTGGATTAATGTTGAATATCCTTTTCCATATCACCACTGCCTCATCTTCAACTTAGTTCTCCTTTCCAGCTACAATCTTTTTAGTTTTATGTCCAATACTGAATCTGTCTTTGTATTTTTCAAGTGATTCATATAATTCTTTTAATGTCAAATGTGTCACTGTGTAGATAAGTTTCCTTTCTCTTACCTCCTTTTCAACTTCAAGTGTTGAATCCCATCTGAAATTAACCACTTCATAAAGTTCATCAACAATATGAATTTTTATTTGATTTGGTATTCTGATGAATTTATGAAAGTGAAATACAATAAAATCTTCAATAGTTGTCTTGTCCCCATTAGATAACTTTGAGAATTTAAAGTTATTGATATTACCTATCATTCCACATTCTTTAATTACCTCAACAATTTTAGTTGTACTCTTAGGAATGATGAATGTTGTCTTTCCAGACTTCCCCATGTCAATGATTTCCTTCTCAGAATCAGTTCTCTCATTGTCTTCTTCAATTTTCTTCTTTTTCTTTCTAGGAGAGACCTTTGATTGTCCTCTAGTCTTTCTCTTTACATAATTCCTAGTCTTAACAGGTTGAGATGCCTCAGGGGGTATAGGGTCAGAAGTTTTACCTTTATTATTCTTCTCTATACCAAAATCTACTACCGATGGTAGTTTAGGAATCCTACTCTGAGTTCCTGCTAACTTCCTTTTCCTTTTTGCATAAGCATCAGGAATGCTCTTTTATTTCTCACTTGTGGAACTTCTACCTTCACATGTAGCAAATTTCTCTTTAAATTGACTAATTATTTTATGTGCTTTCAGTTCTTGGTTTTTTGAGTTGTAGATTAATTCTCTCATATTCCTCCTCAAAAGTACCGTACCTCTTTGCTTCTTTGTTAACCAGCAGCTTTAATAAAGCTTCAATGTTCACAGTTAATAGATATTCATTAGTCTCATATCCCATCTCAGGTATCCATGAAATTTTGGGATCTACCACTTGTACCTTACAAGTGTCAGTATCAACTAGAAAACAAATTGTGTCTATGTACTTCTCCACAATGTGTGGAGGTATCCTATACCTCTTATGCATTCTATCCTGAAAGTATTTGAAATATCCACACATTACATTGTTTAGGTTATCACCTAATTCAATTTTGTATTCATTTATCTGATATAAAGTTAGTCTATCTATTTTCCAAGTTACCGTTCCTTTTCCAAGGAAATAGTTTTGCACGTAAACATACATACCAAAAGAGCTCCAAACTTCCCTAATTGCTTCTTGTCTGTTTGAATCCTCTTCAAGTTTTCTAGAAGTTATGACCTCGCCATCTCAGCTAGGTCATAAAATTCTATTAAGGTGTAAACCTCTAATTAATTGTTTGGATGAAATTCATTAAAATATAACCTTTAACATAATGACTTTTTATTTATTAAATCTATAGATTTAATTATTAATGGAAATATATTCCTTAGGGATAATGATGTGAATTTAAATTTTGAAATTTATTAAGTGATTAAGTCTTGAGATAATTTCATTACTGGAACATTTAATTGTGAATTAAGTTAAATATAAGATTAATATTATAGGATTATTATTAATTTATTTATAGCTAATGCAAGGTTTGAACCTATTGTCTTTCCTTTTAGTATAAGTTAACAAATTTTATTATTAATGGAATAAATATGTAAATTGATGATTCATTTGTAAATTTCTTATAAATAAGGTAATCCCAATTTAAACTTTTTGAAATTTTATTAAAATTAAACTATCGGCTCCTTTGTACAACATTAGTTATGGTTTTCAATTGAGCCCAATGCACCCTCGCAAACATTAAACGACTATGAAATCTAGTTGATCTTTCTCAAGGTTTATTTTGATTTGAGATAATTAAATTTAATTATTAATTGTGTAAACTTTGTTGTTTAAACATCATCAAAATCTTACTATTAAGTGTTGATCTCTAAGTTTTGTTGATCATTAGTGTCCCACACTTAGTCATTTATCTAGAAAGGTTAGTTGGTCATCACTGTGACCGAGCTATCCAGTATAGGCTGAGTAGTAGTCATTTCTGAGCAGATAGTAGTTGTTGATTTATACAAAAGCTAGGTGAAATTAATCAGTCCATGCCGACTGCCAGATTCTTCATGTGCTGAGCAAGATAATTTTTTCATATATGTCAGGAATGGCACAAACTTTAAGGTAAAATATTTTGGGCTAACTTGTTTGAGTATTTAATGTTTTCAACAGAGTTAATTACACATTAAATCATTTGATCCAATATGTGGCATGGCGCCAATCAGAAAATTGGAATGCCCAAGCGGCATAAGTATTTGATCTTGATCGTTGATCTAGATCTCAATGCTAGATCTGTAAGGTATATAAGATTTCTTCTTACCCTAATTTTGTAAGGTGTGTGTGCATACAAGAGAGATATGCGAAGGATTATTTTGAGTTAAAGAAGTATAGATCTAGTAGATAAATAGAGCAATGAGTAGCAGAGTAAATTTATATCAGATTATTAGATCAGAGAAGGTATTGAAAAGAGGAGATTCATCATCAACATTTGAGTGCATATCGAAGGATCAGATCTTGAGACATTCTAACAAGTGTATCAGGTGAAATATCTTAACAGAGTGGTTCTAGTAGACCTTTCTAAATCTCTTAGCTGAGTGCTTACTTTGGTGTAAGTTTAAATCCTTTTACAAGGTAGATTGTAATGATCTGTAGCTCTTAATTGTGCATACCTTTAATCAGGTAGATCACAAGTTGTGATCAAATTTTGTAGCCTTAACATGCACACTTTATTGCTGTAGTAGTGAAGATTTTTGTGGGTGTCATCCCCACCCCAGTTTTACCTTATTGGGTTTCTGGGTTACCAAATTCTATATCTTTAGTTATTTATTTTATGTTATGGATGCTAGTAGTTGATAAAACAATTATATTTATGGTATGGTTGTGGATCATTTTTCTTTAAGTGATAAAAGTTATAAGATCTGATTCACCCCCCCCTCCCCCCAGTATCTTGCTTTCCCATCTTGTATTTCCAAAAATTGGCATCAGAGCTCAGCTCTCCTATAAAAGGTTTTAATCAGCTTGAGAATACATATCTTGAGATGGAGGTTTACAAAGTGGGTAAAGTCATTGAGAATCAAAAGATTGATATTCAGCTAGCATTACATCAGGTTGAGATAGCAAGACAAGAATTGAAGAAATCCCTGCTAAAAAGGAAAGATTTGGCCAAACAAATGAATGACCCTCATTATTAGGAAGAAGACACTGCAAATCTATTTCAAAATGGAAACTCTACTGAGAGAAATGCAAAAATTTCAGATCTACTAGAAAGGAACATTACATTGTGTGAAGAAGTCAGAAACCTGAAAAGAGAACAAGAAATGCAAACAGTAAGACTATGTGAAGTAGTGGAATAGAAGAAGAAAGCTAAAGATGACAAAGCTATGGCTGAAGAAGACAAAAGAATGATGACTATTAGACTTGATGAAAGGACACATGATGTACAAATAATGACAAACAATCAGGTTGGCATGGCTAATCAACTACTACTTGTGAATCAGGAAATCAGTAGGAAAGACATGGAAATTATGAATCTAAGATTGGAGAATAGTCAATTGAAAGATGAATTGAGATCTGAGAAAGAATTTAATGAAAGACTGAACAAACCAAATGAAGCTTTGAATTATTTTGAAAATCTAATGGAAGCATCAAGAAGATCTAAGGACTCTTCTGGACTAGGTCATATCAAACAACAAACATCTTCTGAGAAAGGAGAATCGTCTAAGACTGGTGGAAGGAGGAATGCAAAGACAAAGAACAACAAGCCTATATACTACCACTATGGAAAACTAGGACACACAGCAAACATCTGTCAAAGCATGAATGGTAAGTCCAATCCTAAACCTAAGTTCAATGGTTATTGCTTTAACTGTAAGAAGTTTGGACATCAAGCACATGAATGTTGGACAAAGGCAAGCAATACACCTCCCATGCCTAGATTCAAAGGGTATTGTTACAACTGTCATAAATTTGGAAATAGAGCACAAGATTGCAAATCTAATGCTAAAAAACAATGGACATTAAAGACACAAGAAAAAGCACCTAGGAAAGGCAACACTTATAATTGGGATTACAACACATGGCGTAGTTTTCATTACTGTGGTGAGTATGGACATGTTCCAGAAAACTACATAAAGACACATTTCAGAGGAAAATCTAAGAGTTGGATGAATGGAAGCCTAGTTTGTTATAATTGTCTAAAAATTGGTCATACTAGGAGAGATTAAAAAACAAGGGTACCTGCTCCTACTTTTGAGTAGATTAGAGCAAAGATGAACCAAACATGGATAAGAAAAGAACAACTGAGCAGCAGTGAAGCTACTATAGCTGAGGTCACCCAATCCAATGGATCAGGTGATCACACTATCACCAACTAAAAAAAAGAGGTATGTAAGGAACTGTATTTATATTTCACATCTTTCATCAGTTCCTAACATACAAAAATACAAAAGTTCATATCTGCATATGTAAAGATGCATCAGGACACATTTTGAGACATGTACCATGAAAAGTCAATATGCACTATAGGTGCCGAGCAACAGTCTTATTGTGCACTTAGATCGAGTTCTCTAGTGTATGTCAAGCTAGTATGATGACCAAGTAAGTTTTGTATGATGACTGAGTATGGGTTGCGAACAAGAGGTAGGCGAGTTTTGTGAGTCGGCTGAGGACAATTGTAAGGCACTCACTCAAGGAAAAGAACATTTAATGCTAACCTAATTTCAACCATTGGAATTTATATAAAGGATAGAGCTATTCATTTTCATTCTCACCATGCGATTGAGAATTTCACAGAGTGATTGAGCATTTGTGAACTTGATTTCAACAAAGATTTTTCAAAGGTCTCTATAGCGTGTTGTCGACAATCTTGAGTGAATAGTGTGAATTTTTATATCTATCGAGGTACTTTTTTGTCTTCTTTGAAACCCTATTTTCAGAAATCATGGCCACAAGTTCTTCCACAACAGCTAAGAATATGAAGGAGTTGAGAAAATTTCAATTGGTAAGGAGTGACACCTGTGTGCCTCCTAATTTCATGGCAGTTCCTAAAAGTGCCATCCAAGGTGATCTGACCAGAGCCCTATCATCGATTCCACCCAAGGTACTTATGATTCATGATGTTAGGTCGTGTTAAATGTACAAAGTTAGAAAAATTGAAGATCATGAGTTAAGAGAATCCTACAAAAAATTGTGTGTAGACGAAACCCTAAAAGATGAGTATAAACATCTAGCTGAGAGAGGGTTAACTCATGCCCTAGATTTCCTAAGGGATTTCAAAATGGAATGGATCGAGATTTTCCTTAGCTGTGTACATGACATGAACATATGGCTAGATAATGGACCAGTTAGGATTACAAAGGAAATCATCCATAGGGTAACTGGCTATCCAACTATTAACAGGAAGAGAACCATGAGATGTCAGAGTAAGGAAAATATAGAAGAATACACCAGAGCTGTTTGGAATAAAAGAGGAATGACAATCTCAATAATCAAGGATTTGGAGCTTGATTTTGTAGTTAGGGTTATTGCTCACAAGTTTTATCAGTCGAGCTGACTGGACAGTGTCCCATGTATTGCAGTCGACCAGGCTTGGAAGATTGTGAAGAAGGACCATACTTATGACCTTGCCAAGCTTCAATTGACATAGTTGGCCGATAACCTTTCCTCAATCCGAAAGGAAAAGAACTCAATATGTAAGTTTTGTTCTCTGCTAGTTTGCATATTTTTCTATATATAGAATATATTTCCTACTTTTGGAGATATTGTGTGGAAGGCGGACCAACCAATTACACAGTAGATCAATGTGCTTATTGAGAAATTAGGTGGTAATTTTAACAATGTTATGGGAACATATTTTTTTGAATTTAAGAAAAAGATGAGATTGAGAAGTGGAATTAGAAATTAGGTGGTAATTTTAACAATGTTATGGGAACATATTTTTTTGAATTTAAGAAAAAGATGAGATTGAGAAGTGGAATTCCCAGATCACTAGTTGAGAAACACTATGAGGATATTTGTTTCCTAGTGGATATATATTTTACCTATGTTCAAGCAGTATTGTCGAGGGTATCATGGCTAAGGCCATTACCTTATGAGGTAAACATTAATGAGACATATATAGCTATAACAGCTACTGGCAGAGGAGATTGATGGATTAGCCAGACGTTTTGTGAATTATGAGTAAGCTAAGTCCAAAATCTCTATGGATTTGAAGGCTGGCACTATGGAGAGGAAAAGGAAAAATATTGTAAAAGATTAGAAGAAATGGTTGGAATAGAGAGTGATGAAGAAATAGAGGATGCACCTTTGGGCTTATCAATAGGACATGGAGAGGATATGTCTAGTGAAGAAGAGGAAAGTGAACCTGAAGAAAATATCACTGTGAAAGCTAAAGGAAAGTAGCTAGTAGTTTCCAAGGCAACTAAACCAAGCCAAGCCAAATATAAGACTACCCCTCCTATTGCTAACTCACCTAGGACTAGGGCATCAACTATTTCATCTCTTGCTGAGAGAACAAAAGTATATACAAAGAAGAATGCTGGAGAGAGCAGCTCAGGGAAAAGAAAACAAGTTGAAACAAAGGTTGTGTCGAGCCAACTTGAGAAAAGACCGAGGAGGAAACTAATCTTGGAGCAAGAAGATGATGAGGAGAAGATAGATATAGATGAACCCAGCAACATACCTATAGCATCACATAAACTACTAACCAATATTGATGAGGTATGCAAGAACATTAGAAGTACTGTTGGATTAGCAGGATTCAAATTTATCAAGTATGAGAAGCAAAGCATAGCAGACAAGCATAAGATTCAGGAAGCACTATTAGATATGATGGGTACATTCAAGATGACACATGTAGAGATAGGAGACCTTGTCCCCATAGAAATTTATGATATTTTATCACAAAAGTGGCAATATGCATTGATGATTGAAAGATAGATAAGGGAAGGGACATTAGCTAAGGTCATTCCTAGATTAACCAAGAAGCAAATGGGAAAATTCATTGAATAGTATCAAAGGAAGTTTATTCCCAAACAAATAGCCTATGCAATTCTGAAAAATGATGTTGAAGGTGTAGTCCAACAAAGCACTAAAATTTGGAAGGACACTTTTGGGCTATTGACTAAGAAGGAAGATAAGAAAGGTGAAGACACCTCAGAGCAGAAGGAAATGGAAGAATAGATTGCTACTGATCAAGAAGAGACTAAAATGGAACTAGAAGAGCAAACAGTCAAAGTGAAAATTGTAGATCTGACAATGGACAGTCCCATTGTCACTGTAGTTGAAGATAACAATAATGTGGATGTCAAAGATCAGAATGAGCCAGAAGATGCAGGTATGCAATTAGCTATTCATGCAACTAAGGCCGAGACAGAGAAAGAAGAAGAAAAGGAGGTAACAAATGATAATCCACCTATTTTAGAGGTTGTGCAAAAATTCTTAGATAGTGGAGGTAAGATGGAATAAATTGCAAATAAGCCTACAGAACAAGAGGCTATACAAGTATTGGTGGATCTACCACACTCTGTATCATCTACTCCAACTAGCCCTAAAATTGGGAGTATACCTGATCAGCAAGTAATCTTGACTCAGTTGAAGACTGTAATTGAAATTAATACTGACAAAGAAAAGGATATTAAAGAACCTGAGCCGAGTATCATCTCACTAGAGCTCGAGAAGAAGAAGCTAAACAAGAAGAAGTCACCAAGATTAAATGTCACATTGGATGAAGTTATTGTGATTCCTAAATGGGATCCAGAGAACTTGTCATATGAGCAGATTCAGACTCTTCAAGACCTATTAAAGAGGAAGAAGAGACAAGAGGAAATGAATAGGGAGCATAAGCAGAAGCAAGTTCTACATGATATAAAGTATATTTTTTGTTAAAGATTTTGACATGGAAGATGAAAATCTTCAAGCACCAATTCTGGAATAGTTAGTTTGCATTGTGTAGAGAGTTAATGATGAAAACATTGAGGAAAATGAAAAGTTGTTGTAATGGTCTGAGAGAAAATTTGAGAAAAAAGTCTTGGAGAAGATATCAGAAGAGATTGCTACCAAACAGGTTGAACTTTCTTCTCTTGTTGACATTCTTGAGGAAGTTGCAAATAATGTTTATTCTTTGTACAAAAGATTATGTGATGTAAAATTCTTTACAAATGATAATCAACAGCTTATTGAGAAGTTGCAATTATATTTAAAGTCAATAGCGAGCTCATTGAGCATGGATGCTAGTTCTAGCTCCATACATTTTTATAGGTTGACTCGTGCACAACGAAGGTTAGCCGAGCTTATGGCTAAAGATGGTCAAATAAGGGCCAAATTGATAATGATTCAGACTAACTTGATACCTCATTTGGAGGTTATTCATAAGGAACTTGCAGCTGCACGTGAATTAGTCAAGAGAGATTCTCATCTCTCTATTGCAGATAGTTTGGTAATTCTAGCTGTCGAGCTATAAATTAAGTTATAGGTTATGAAGTTTGTTAAGGATAGTTGGAATACAGCATTTGCATTGATTTTATAGCTTCATAAGCCATTTTTGGATAAATATAACTTAACCCCTACAGCTATCAGTGACAAAAACAAGGGGGAAACAGAAAAAGATGTGCAACAAAAGGCATAATTTTTTTTTTTTGGCATGTACACTATGTAAATATTTTATGAAGTTTGAAGTATAATCTTAGGGGGAGTATGTTGTGTACTTAGGCAAATTTTGTGGATATAAATAAATGATAAGTTTTTTTGCCACTAATATCAAAGGGGGAGATTGTTGATCTCTAAGTTTTGTTGATCATTAGTGTCCCACACTTAGCCATTTATCTAGGCAGGTTAGTCGGTCATCACTGTGATCGAGCTATCCAGTATAGGATGAGCAGTAGTCATTTTCGAGCAGATATTAGTTGCCAAGTTATACAGAAGCTGAGTGAAATTGATCAATCCATGCCGAGCGCTAGAGTCTTCATGTGCCGAGTAAGACAGTTTTGTCATACATGTCAGGAATGGCACAAACATGAAGGTAAACTATTTTGGGCCGACTTGTTTGAGTATTTAATGTTTTTAGTGGAGTTAATTATGCATTAAATCATTTGATCCAATACTTAGCATGGATCCAATCATAAAATTGGAATTCCCAAGCGGCATAAGTATTTGATCTTGATCGTTGATCTAGATCTCAATGCCAGATCTGTAAGGTATATAAGATTGCTTCTTACCCTAATTGTGTAAGGTGTGTGTGCATACAAGAGAGATATGCAAAGGGTTATTTTGAGTTAAAGAAGTATAGCTCTAGTAGAGAAATAGAGAAGTGAGCAGCAGAGTAAAGTTATATCATATTATTAGATCAAAGAAGGTATTGAAAAGAGGAGATCCATCATCAGCATCTAAGTGCATATCGAAGGATCAGATCTTGAGACATTCTAACAAGTGTATCAGGTGAAATATCTTAACAGAGTGGTTCTAACAGACCTTTCTAAATCTCTTAGTTGAGTGCTTACTTTGTTGTAAGTTTAAATCCTTTTACAAGGTAGATTGTAATGATCTGTAGCTCTTAACTAGGTAGACCTTTAATCAGGTAGATCACAAGTTGTGATCAAAATTTGTAGCCTTAACAAGCATACTTTATTGCTGCAGTAGTGAAGATTTTTTTGGGTGTCAACCCCACCCCAGTTTTACCTTATTGGGTTTATGGGTTACCAAATTTTGTGTCTTGATTTATTTATTTTATTTTATGGATGCTACTAGTTGATAGATCAATTATATTTATGGTATGGTTGTGGATTAGTTTTCTTTAAGTGATAAAAGTTATAAGATATGATTCACCCCCACCCCCCCCCCCTCAGTATCTTTCTTTCCCATCTTGTATTTCCAACATTAAGTTAATGACTTTTCTCACCTCATAAAGACATGTTTAGTTGGAACTAAAACCTAGTTAAAACAAGCTAGAAAAGCTAAGCATATTTGACCCACCAAGGGATGTAGACTAGCCAGTGCTTGTCATGATTCCCCTTGGGGATCAACTCATTTTAGCATGTAGTTAGCTAACCTAGTAAATGTTGGTGTTTATCACCACAACACTTTGCAACTGTTATAATCTTTCAGTTTTATTAAAAAAAATGTTGGTGTGTTTTTGCCCTTAAATTTTGGGTATGAGAATTGCTTAAAATATCACCCTCTCATAAGAAAATTTTGGAAAAATCCTTGGGTTGTAAGACTCTTCCTAATGAATTGGATGTAGATCAATTTCAAACTATGGTAGGTCACCTTATTGCACCACATTACTTATCTTTTTATTGATAAACATAAATTTTTTCCATTAGTATGCAATGAGAAAACAAGTTGTTCAAACCATCGGTTACACTTCACCGAAAGTCAGTTTTTCAGTTCAAACCAAAAATGCTAAGCAAGGAGAAAATTGATGACACGGTTTTGCAGCATACACTGAAAGTGCAAACTGAAGATGATAAAGAGGAACCCGACAAGTAGATACAGTGCAAACTGAGAGAATAGACAAAGAGCAACCTGACAAATAGTTCAACCGGGAACATTGAAAGACAGTCAAACTGACTTCAAAGCAAACTGAGCATCAGACACTGAAAGTCAGTTACATCCCAAAAAAAGTGGATCTGACTTCCACCTCAGATAAAATAGCTGTATTCTATTTATAGAGTCTTGATTTGTTTTAAAACCATTACTTAAGGGACAAGCAACATTATTGTAATTGTTTTTATCAGTCTAACTGATTGATAACATGCAGACTAGGAGATCAAGGTCAAGTTGTAAACCTTTGATCATAGAGTTAGTTTTGTTATACATGAAACTATATTAGGTCAATATATCTTATAAATAGATGTTGTAATCATTCATTATAATGGATGAGAGGATGAATGTAGACAACGAGCACATCTATGGATCAAACTAAAAATTTTGAGAATCAGAACAACAAAAGATGAAATTGGTTATCAAGAACCAAGAACAGATGCTACCGATAAATAGAGGTATTAATCAATCACACTAGGTGATACATTTATACATGTGAATTGTAATGGATCTATAATCAGAAATAGTTAGATTGCATACACTCAGATCAATGAGTATTGTTTTCTGCATTCTAACAAGTGTAGAAAATAGAAGAAATCCTTTCAAGGAAGGTGAATTTAACAATCCTATTGTAAATCTCTTAACCGAGTGCACACTAAATAGTGTTTCTAAAGATCTTAACAGAGTAGACCTTAACCAGTCTCCATAGATACTCCTAATAGGGTAGATCATTAGAAGTGATCAAATTGTAAGCCTTAACCGGGCCCTTCCAATCTGTAGATAGTGAAGTTTTGGTGGGTGCCATCCCCACCACAGTTTTTACCTTCTAACAGGGGTTTTCCGCGTTACCATATCATGTGTTATGAGTCAATTACTTTCATGAATGTTTCTATGAATGTTTACATGTTTGATTAAGTTAAATAATTGATATATCTCACACAAAGATAGAATAGAATAGATGGTTGGTTATACAATTGATTACACAATGGTTAAAGGTTAAAAGAAATAAAAGTTTTAGAGGTACCGATTCACCCCTCCCCTCTCAGTACACACTTCTCATTATTTCCAACAATTGGTATCAGAGAAAGAACTCTTATTTGGAAATATTAAAGACTTAAGAGAAAAGATCATACAATGGAGAAGTAGAGACTTGAAAAAAGTATTGATAATCAGAAGCTAGAAATTTAGATCTTCTATAAGCAGTATAAAGAAGCTAGAATCAAGATGAGACAGTTGTTAGATGAAAGAAAGATTATGGCATATTTTTGTTATGAAATAGATTACCATGAAGAAGAGATACCAGATCTATTTGAGTCTTTAGGATCTACTACAAGCAAAGCATCAGATACATCAGAAGAAAGCATCACAAGCTTAAATGAAATCAATCAACATTTGGCTGGACAAGTGAAATCTCTGCAAATTGGTCAAGAGACATAGATGGTAAGAATGATTGATGTCATGAATAATGCTAGACAGGATGAACAAGAGAGAACACTAGCTATTGATGACAGAAGGAAGATTATTGAAAAGCTAAAAGAAAAAGAGTCAGAAATAGAAAGATTTACAGAACATCATCATGATATTACAAATCAGATTATTCTTATGAGTCAAGAGGTAAATAGAATGAATGTTGAACTCGTTGAAAGAATAGAAGCTATCTGTGAGCTAAGGGAATAAAATGAAAAGATGAAACAAAAACTCAGAATTCAATAGTAGCATAATGAGATAATCAAGAGAGCTGAAGAAGGCAATAAAATAATGGATGATTTTCTTGATGGAAAAAGAAGAGCCAATAACAACACTGGACTAGGCTATACCAAGAATGGAGAATCACCTAATCAATTTGATCCAAAGAATGTCTATGCAAATCCAAGACCAAGAAAGATGACATGCAATCATTGTGGAAATCAATGCCACACATCAAATATTTGTAGGAGCAAAATGAAAGGTATTCCTAAATCTACATCTTCATTCATATGAATTTGTTATAAATGTAACAAAAAAGGACATAAAGCATATGAATGTAAATCTAAGATGAAACAACCTAAGAAGGAAACCTACATGGAAAAATATTGTCCTACTTGCAAAATGCATGGGCATACAACTCTTGAATGTTGGAAGAAGAAAAATCAAGCATGGAAGCCTAAAGGTCAAGAATCTGCCTATCAACCAAATAGAGTCGGTAACGAGTATGTATGGGATTACAACACTTGGGAAAATTGTATAGTATCTGGAAGATTTGGTCACATTGTTGAAAACTGTATGAAACAATGGACAAGAAATCCTAGAGGTTGGACTAACCCCAGAATGGCATGTCTACACTATCATAAAGTTGGTCATCTCAAGAAAGACTACAGAGACTGAATGACAGAGACCAGCACCTTTGCCAATGGAAACACCATTGAAGACATCAGGAAGATGAAATACAAAATGTGGAGGAAAGCTAAAAACACTAATGAAGTTGGACCGAGAAATGCAAATGGTGACACCTTATCCAATGGATCTGGTAAAATCACCACCCCCACCTAAGCAAAACAAGTAAGTATGGAGCTGCATTATACCAAGTTATATTTTGCATGAGTTCCATTATACATAGTTGAAATTCCAAATTAGCATGATTATAGATGCACTACGGTATTACTTGTCAAATTCTGTGAATACTATTTAATCGGTCAATACATACCAAAATGCATCGGCATACAATCAAAGCTGATTTGTCTACACTTACCAAGAATCATTGGTTAACATGTAAAAGATAAAGTTGCTAATGTAAACTGAGATCCGTCAGTAATCATATGAGTTGAAAAAGTTGTCTTTGCCAAACACTAAAACCCGTCGGTAAAAGAAACAAGCTAAATGACTGCCTGAAGCGTCGTGTTATCACGGAAAGAGAAGTTAGTGTATCAGCCAACGACTCCATCTTCACACACCAAGGATTGGTTGAGAATTAATGACTCAACTTAGGGAAAAAGTCTATAAATAGATGACAGAAGACTTCATTTCTCAACAGCAATTTGAGCGAAGTGACCAGAGCATGAAGCGACAACATTGTAGTGAAATTCCAACCCAATTCATAGCACTCCAAGAAGATCATTTACAGCTATAGAGGTTAAAGTAAGTACCGATCATAACCAAAAACTGTGTTTATTATTTATGGAAAAGCCCTAATATCGAAAACAATGGTGACCACATCGAGAACCGCTAAGCTGAAGAGTATTAAGAAGAATAAGGTCAAACTTATCAATAACAGTACATGTGAGGAACCACATTATAAGATATGTCTAGAAGTTTCCTCACAGTCTGAAAATGCTAGATCATTATCATGAATACCAGCTAGGATTTTACTCATCAAAGATGTGCGAGCATACATACACTGTAAGATTGCAGAGATTGGTGACCTGGAGGTTGAGAAAGCTTTCAAGAAGCTATGCAAAGATGATGGAACTATTAAAGATGAGCACAAACACATCGAAGTGAAAGGGCTCACAAATTCCCTATGGTTCCCAAAAGAATTCAAGACCGAGTAGATTCGGTTAGTACTAAGTAGGATCTATGACCAAAATCTATGGATGGATGAGCCTAAACCGATAACACAAGATGTTATACATGTACACATATCAGGCCAGATGCCACTATTGATTCAAGCAATCAATATTATAGATCACAAAAGGATAAGACCCCCGATCCCGATGCAAGCACACCCAAGGACAAGGGTAATGAAGAGAAAAAAGATATATCTAAACAAGAAGGATACAACCAATGAACAGAATGTCATCAATGAAAAACAAAAAGATGGAGATACCACCGAGAAAGATGCACTGATGAAAGATGTTGATGAAGTGCACAAAGAGATAGATGAGCAACTAAAGATAGTTGATACCACACCAAAGGAAACAAAATGTGAAGCTACAGAAAAACCAAAGGTTGATAAGGAGACATCCTTATACAGCCAACAGGCAAACACCAAGCAGAAGGAGAAAGGTACAACACCTCAAAATCCATCTAGTAGCATATCAGACCAAGTAGAAAAGTTGTCTATGGTTATGCATACAGGTGGAACACAGAAGAAAAAGAAGAAAACAAAGAAGAACAAGTTGGAAGTCACACTAGATGAAATAATTGAAATACCAAAGTGTGACCCAACTACATTAGACTTTGAATTTCTCCAAGAATATGGAGAAATATGCCAAAGGAAAGCGTTGCAAGAGAAGCTTAAGAAGCAGTACCGAGATTCATTGGTACTAGAGAATAAAAGGGACATCTTGAGTTAAATAGTTCCCAAAGTTGATGTTGATCACAATTCCCCCATACTAGATCAACTTGTCATCCTCACCGAAGAAATCACAACGCAAAATGTTGATGCAGAAAAGGCAATTGAGGAGCGAGAAGAGTAGAAATTTCAATACAAACTGACAGAAAAGATCAGCCAAGAAGTGGCAAAGAATAAGGTAAAGCTTTCAGAATTATCAAATCAATTAGATCCAATCATAACTGAAGCTATTTCCTTAGTACATAAGATATGCACTTTAGAAAATTTTACAAAGGACAACAATGACAAGATTGCAAATATCGAATCTGATCTAACTGCTAGTGCACAAAGTCTAACCACTGATGGAAATGCAATCAAAATGCATTATGAGAAAATCATTGAGATAAAATGGTTAAGACAGGAAATTTAGGAAGAAGAATCACAATTTAGAGAGGAGGATACCAATATTTATTCCATACTGTTACTAAACCTCACACTTCTGCAGACTCACCTAAGTTCAGCAAGGCAACTTATTGTCACCCCTAAGATGTCTGTAACATACAGAACCTATGACATGCATGCACGGATCACATTAGACCATATGGCTCCAGAAAATCTAAAGGAGAAATGGGAGAAGATGATGGAGGAAATTAATTCCTCATACTCTCATATTTTTGATAAGCTATAGGTATACACCTTTTCCCTTACTATCAAAAAAGGGGGAAAAGTAAATTGATATGTACAAAGATCAACAAAAGGGGAAAAGGAAATAATATGTACAAAGACAGAGAATATAGTCAAAAGGGGGAAAGTAAAAGGAAAAGGAGGATATAGTATGAAGACAATTGTATAATATACATGTATTATACTATACTAGAATACGCATAGGGGGAGTCATGAAATGACTAAGGTAATATACAAGGTGTTCATACTATAAATTTTGATCGTATTCTACACATATCAGTTTTTGATACTAATGTCAAAGGGGGAGATTGATAAACATAAAGTTTTTCCATTAGTATGCAATGAGAAAACAAGTTATTCAAACCATCAGTTACACTTCACTGAAAGTCATTTTTTTAGTTCAAACCGAAAATGCTAGGAAGGATAAAACTGACGACAAAGTTTTGCAGTGTACACCGAAAGTGCAAACCGAAGATGATAAAGAGGAACCCGAAAGAGGAACCCGACAAGAAGATACAGTGAAAATTGAGAGAAGAGACAAAGAGCAACTCAATAGACAGTTCAACCAGGAATACCAAAAGACAGTCAAACTAACTTTAGAGCAAACCGAGCATCAGACACCGAAATTCAGTTACATCCTAGAAAAAGTGGATCTGACTTCCACGTCAAATAAAATAACTATATTTTATTTATAGAGTCTTTATTTGTTTTAAAACCATTACTTAAGGGACAAGCAACATTATTGTAATTTTTTTTATCAGTCTAACATATCAAGAACATGCAGACTAGGAGATCAAGGCCAAGTTGCAAACCTTTGAACATAGAGTTAGTTTTCTTATACGTGAAACTACATTAGGTCAATATATATTATAAATAGATGTTGTAATCATTCATTATAATGGATGAGAGGATGAATGTAGCCAACGAGCACATCTATGGATCAGAATGAAAGTTTCAAGAAGCATAACAACAAAAGATGAAATTGGTTATCAAGAACCAAGAATAGAGGCTACCGACCAATAGAGGTATTAATCAATCACACTAGGTGATACATTTATGCATGTGTATTGTAATGGATCTATAATCAACAATAGTTAGATTGCATAAACTCAGTTCAATGACTATTTTTGTCTGCATTCTAACAAGTGTAACAAATAGAAGAAATCCTTTGAAGGAAGGTGGATTTAACAATCCTATTGTAAATCTCTTAACCGAGTGCGCACTAAACAGTGTTGCTAAATCTCTTAACAGAGTAGACCTTAACCAGTCTCCATAGATAATCCTAATAGGTTATATCATCACAAGTGATCAAATTGTAAGCCTTAACTGGCCCCTTCCAATCTGCAAATAGTTAAGTTTTTGTGGGTGCCATCCCCACCGCAGTTTTTACCTTCTAACAAGGGTTTTCTGTGTTACCATATCATGTGTTATGAGTCAATTACTTTCATGAATGTTTCTATGAATTTTTACATGTTTGATTAAGTTAAATAATTGATATATCTTACACAAAGATAGAATAGAACAGATGGTTGGTTATACAATTGATTACACAATGGTTAAAGGTTAAAAGATATAAAAGATTTAGAGGTACTTATTCACCCCTCCCCTCTTAGTACACACTTCTCATTATTTCCAACATTTATGAGCAAGATGATATTTCCTTGAACCACCCATAAAACTTACCCTTGCACATTTAAGTCCTCATCCACAAGTATAGGGTTAAAAGAGTCATGATAGAAGGATGGTTTGGCTAGAATATATGTACTTTAAATATTTTCAAAGCTTTGGGATATTCTAAAAATGTCATTGATCCAAAAAGAAAGATAACAATTAAATCTTATGATGATGAAGAAAGATCTTCAAAGGGTGTGGTTATTCTACCAATTCGAGTGGGGTCAATTCAAAAAGAGATAGTTTTCCAAGTGTTGGATCTAAATTTGACATATAATATATTTTTGGGTAGACCTTGGATCCATGAGATGCAAGTGGTCCCTTATACCTATCACCAATTCTTAAAGTTTCCACACCTCATCCAAGAGATAATAATCAGCGATGACCTCCATCCTTTTCAATATTATAACCATGTGAAACCAGTCATAGATTCCCTTGTGCTACATAATAGATAGGTATCTATGTTAGATTCATCAAATAATCAAACTAAAGAAGGTCCAAACTCAAGCTCCCGATGAGGTCCTAACTCAAGTTGCAAAGAGGTTCCTCACTCAAGTTACAAATAGGTTCCTAATACAAGTTCCAAAGAGGTTCCTAATACAAGTTTGACATTCAAAGAGAAAGAAAAGGAAAGAGAAAAGGCTAGTATCCCTAGTTAAAATGGTGAATAATCTATTAGACTTGACATAATTATGCTGGAATTTATTTTCACTGATGTCAAAACATCTATACCGGCACTCTGGTAGTATTTGTTATTTGGTGACAGGTTTTGGAGTTGTTGGTATATTTTGTGGTATGTTGGTGATGAAAAATGGCATAAGTTTTGGGTGTTCAAAGAAATGTTCCACAATGTAGATATCTCATACTTCTTGTTATTATTGAGTTTTTATACTCAGTTCCACTTACTGGTACACCTGGTGACACTTGAATGGTTCCTGGTATAGAGTGATGATTCGATATCTTTTCATATCTAGAAACTTGCACAGATCATCCATTTTTATTTTGGTTCTTTGGCTTCAGCATGTGGTGGTCCTTGGATTCATTGTTTATATTGAAAATCATTGGATTTCCATATTTTGTTCTTTTTTGTGGCTTTCCAGTAGTATCGGAAATTGTGATGAACATTATAATATCTTATGTATGACCTATAGTTCATAATGTAACTTGGTGGTATTGTAATCCTAGATTTAGGTCTGATTTTTGAAATTAAATATAATACTCTATCTATTGCATCAGTGTCATCACACATTTTGGTGTATGGATGACATATGTATGATCAGGTATCGGTATAAATAAAGAAGAACCTTTTTATATATGGGTGAAGTACACACATGTACAAGTGAATGTATGTGTGGCATATATGTGGAGCATATGAAAAGTGACTATGAATTCATGCAAAGGAGATTTGTGTTTGTGTAGAATAGTCTATAGATATTAGAGGTGGATTCTATTCAGTTTTATCCCTTGTATTAGCAATGATCCCCTTTATTAGTAGTAAGCTGACCAACAGTGAGCCTTCTTGCAGTCATCCTTTGTATCAAATTACCGTTTAGTGTCACCCTAACATGTATTTTTATGTTTCATGAGGATTAATTTCTCTATGGTTTTACCCATCTTGAGGTTTCCATGTAAAATCTGGTGTTCTTTGTCTTGGTGTTCCTGTGCATTTCATGTTTGTATTTTCTATGGATGATTAATGTGCTAAACTTGTAAATCTTAAGTTGTTATTGGAACTGTTTAAGTATTAACTGATAGAGAGAAGGTTTTGTAAATTTGTGTGGGAATAACTGATTCACCCTCCCTCTTAGTTATTCAGCTTGTTCAATAATTGGTATGAGAGCCTAGTCCCTTGCAGATAAATATTAACTGCTCAAGGGAGATCTTGGAAGGTTGAATAGTCGGGAGAAGGTTTCTACTCTAAAGAAGATTGTAAAATAATGTTGAGTGATATTGAAGATACTAAATCATAAAATAAAGAACTGAAGGAAAACCTAATGGAAGAAAATACCTACATTGCTAAACTAAGAGATCAGATTAAGAAATTCAAAGCAAGACACAAATAAGTTAGTCAAGAGTTGAAAGAGTCCACGAACAGAATTGTAGAGCTTAAACAAGAACTATAAGAACTAAAAGATTGAAGAGTTACATGTGCAGATTTAAATCAAAAATAATATCCCATCATATTTGGATCTAGGTACAAATCAAAGAATGCCTTGATAACAAAGTTTGAATTAGAAAAGGCATTGGAGGATTGGAAATTGATAATCTTAAAGGATCATATTTGTCATTAGTATACAAGGAACCAGTTTTTGGACTGTCGGTAACATGATCACCGAGTGACAGCAAATAGAGGTCACCAAAATAGACAAGTGTAGAGATCACCAAAAGTGTATTAGCACAATGATCACCAACAGACAGTTTATAGACTAAACTGACAACACAATTCACAGAGTAACCTGAAAGACAGTTTACAGAGTAAACCAAGCCCCTTTCTACCGAGAGATAGTTTTATTTTTGAAAAATGTGGATCTGAGTTACATTTCAGATAAAACACTTAAGTTTTATAATTAGCTTTATACCTATCTGTAAAACCATTTCTTGAGGGACAAGTAAAGCATATGTAATTGTTTTAATCAGTCTAACTGATTGTAAACATGCAAACTAGGAGATCAAGGTCAAGTTGTAAACCTTTGATCATAGAGTTTTTATTGTAAAGTGTGAAACCTAAATAGGTCAATACATTGTACAAATAGATGTAGTAATCAATCAGAACAAGATGATTATAGGTGCAGCAGACATCTATGGATCAGACAAACAGTTTCATGCAGAAGGACGCAAAAGACAAAATTCAGTTATGAAGAACAAGATTCAAGTCTACCGAGTATAACAAAGTTATTAATCAATCACTATAGGTGATACATATACATTGTGAACGTAAAGGATCTGTATTCAACAATTCAAGATTGCATATTATCATGTCAACAAGTACTTTTGACTACTCTCTAACAATTGTAGCAAATAGAAAAAATACTTTAAGAAGGTGGATTTAACAGTCCTATTGTAAATCTGTTAACTGAGTGCACACTTAACAGTTTTGCTAAATATTATAACTGAGTAGACCTAACCAGTCTAAAATGTTACTCCTAATAGGGTACAATCATCAAAAGTGATCACACTTGTAGCCTTAACCAACACCTTCCATTCTACAGATAGTGAAGCTTTGTGGGTTTCATCCCCACCACAATTTTTACCTTCTAATAGGGGTTTTTTGCATTACCGATTTTTGTGTCATGTGTACTTACATTTCATGATGTTTCTATGAATGTTTACATGCAATTCATTTTATGATTTGATATTACATGCATAATATAGAAAAGTATCAATGGTCGATAATGCAAGAACAGAGTACTAAGGGTTAATTGATCAAAAAAATTTAAGGGTATTGATTCACCCCTCCCCTCTCAGTACACACCATTCGATTATTCCAACAATTGGTATCAGACCTAGATCTCTTATTTGGAAAAGTTTAAATCACTTCAGATAAAATATCATATAATGGAAAGATATAAGCTTGATAGGAATATTGAGAATCAGAAGTTGCAGATACAGATCTTCTATGAGCCATACAAAGAAGCAAGAATCAAGATTAGAGAGCTACTGGATGAAAGAAAATTTATGGCATCTCACTGCAATGAAACAGACTATCATGAAGAAGAGATACTTGATTTGTTTGAGTCATCAGGATCTACATCTAGAAAAACATCAGACACATCTGAAGGAAGTATTAAAAGTCTGAATGAAATCAATCAACATCTGACAGAACAAGTAAGGGTCTTGCAAATCGGTCAAGAGACACAGATGGTAAGAATGATTGATGTTATGAATAATGCTAGACAAGTTGAACAAGAAAGAACATTAGCTATTGATGATAGGAGGAAGATCAATGAAAAGTTACAAGACAGAGAAACTGAAATACAAAGACTAACTGAACATCATCATGAGATGACCAATCAAATTGTTCTTATGAGTCATGAGGAAAACCGAGTGAACATAGAACTCAATGAGAAATTAGAATCCATTGGCGAGCTAAGAGAAGAAAATGAGAAACTAAAGCATGAAGTAAGGATTCAGCAACAACATAATGATATGATCAAGAAATCTGGAGAAAGTACAAAAAGAATGGATGATTTTTTGAATGGACAAAGAAGACTCAACAACAATACCAGTCTAGGGTATACCAAGCATGGAGAATCATCAAACCAAGATAATCACAAAGATGTCTACACAAATCCAAGAACAAAGAATAAATCATGCAATCACTGTTGAAAATCAGGCTATACATCAAATTTTTGCAGGAGAAAAGATAAAGGTATTCCTAAATCCACATCTACATTCATAGGTAAATGTTATAACTGTAACAAGCATGGACACAAAGCACATGAATGAAGATCTAAGGTGAAACAACCAAAGAAGGAATCTTACATGGAAAAATATTGGTCCACTTGCAAAATGCATGGCCACACATATCTTGAATGCGGGAAGAAGAAAAAGCAAGCATGGAAACCAAAAGAACAAGAATATGCTTATCAATCGAGAAGAATCGATAACTCATATGTTTGGGATTACAACACATGGGAAAATTGCACAACATGTGGTAGATATGGACACATAGATACACACTACATGAGGAAATGGATAATAAGGTCTAGGAATTGGACTAACTCTGGAATGGCATGCTTACACTGTCATAAGATCGGTCATCTAAGAAAGGACTAGTGAGACCGAGTGACAGAGTCAAGCACTTTTTCTAATGGAAATACCATTGAAGATATCAGGAGAATGAGAAATAAAATGTGGAGGAAAACTACAAGAAAAGATGATGTTGGACTGAGCAACACAATTGGTGACACCTCATCCAATGGATCTGGTGATTTTACCACCCCCACCTAAGCAAAAAAAGTAAGTATGTAACTGCACTATACAAAGATATATTTTACATTAGTTCCAATATACATTGATAATATGCCAAACTAGCATGAATAGAGATGCACCATGGTATTACATGTTATGATTTTGTGAATACAATCTTGTCGGTCAATACATACTGAGAATCATCGGTATACATATAAAATCCAAATTGTTAATGTAAATTGAGCATCGTTGGTAATCATGTAAAAACATAATCAAGTCTTCGCTACATACCGAGCACCATTGGTGAACATGTGAAAGGTCAATTGAGTTGACACTTACCTTGAGCAGTGTATAATCACTGAGGATGAAGTTGGTACGTGTTACCTGAGTGACTCTGTCTTTGACCACCAAGAAGTAGGTAAAACATTTATTATAGTACTTAGGGGATCATCTATAAAAGGGAAACATAAAGCTCATTCAGTCACCAATCATTTAAGAGCGGAGAACAGAATGAAGAAGAGCGACCAAGGAGCGACCAGATTGTAGAGAGATTCACAAGAAAATTCATGGCTAATCTGATAGATTCACAGCATCTACAGCTAAGATCAAGTGAGTAACTAAGAATCACCGAGAAAACAGATAATAATTTCAAGAAACATGGCAACCACATTGCAAGTCACCAAGATCAAGAATGTGAAGAACAAGAAGGTCAACCTAATCAAGAAATCTACCTGTGAAGAGCCCAAGTACAAATTTTTCCTTGAGGTTGCTTCACAACCTGATGATGATGGAGCATTCTCAAGCATCCCTCCTAGGGATTTTCTAGTTGAAGATGTCTGACCATATATCCACTGCAAGATTGCATAGATCGGAGATTTTGAATTTGAAGAAGCTTACAAGAAGCTTTGCACAGATGGAAACATTAAAGATGAACACAAGCACATAGAGGTAAAAGGGTTAACAAATGCCCTAATGTTCCCAAAAGATTTTAAAACCCAGTGGATTTAGATAGTACTCAGAAAATTACATGATAGGAAAATATAGTTGGATGGACTGAAACCAATCACTAAGGATGTAATTCACGCAATAACCGGTTATCTAGTAACCAACAAGGCTAATGCCCTAAAACATCCTTCTCACCCTGAGATTGAAAAGATGACAGGTACAGTATGGGACAACAGAGGTTTAAAGGTTAACTCCATCACCAATCTAGAAATAAATTTTGGTGCATGTGTATTGGGATACAAGGTATTCCAAGCCAGCAGACTGAATAGCATAGCATGCAGAGCAGTTGACACTTCTAATAAGATTGTGAAGAAAGGTCTAAAACTGGATTTATCCAAGCTTCTACTGAAGAAACTAGAGGAGAACATGAGGACAATTAGGTAAGCAAGGTCTAATTCATGTAAGTTTGGATCACTCCTCATATGTACATTTTTCTATTTTCAGAATTTCTTCCCATCTTTTGGTAATGTCAATTGGGACACAACCCGACCAGTAATTGTACAAATTACTTAATATATTAAGTCACTGGGGGATAATTTTACATCAGTAATGGATGCATACTTCACTACTTTTAAGGACATAATGTAGAAAATAATGAGGATACCTGAACAAATGGTGGAACAGTATAAATATGATATATGTTTCATAGTGGATACCGACACCACCTTAATAAAACTAGTTGTACCGAGGACAGCATGGTTGCCACCATTAGATTATGAGATCAACATTGATCATGCCACAAATGTTATTAAAGCATTATTGAATGAAGCAGTGGACAAATCATTACCAAGATTTGGCACATATGAGGAAGCTAAGGCTAGAATCAAAATAGGCTTAATAGTAAAGAAAATTGACAGAAAGAAAACTAAGATAGTGAAAATACTTCAAAGAAGTTGTCGGTAAATGATGAAGAATTAGAACAAAAATATGACACTGAGGGACAGTCACCCATCGGTGAAGGTGAACCATTGAGTGACTCTGAGTCAACTAAATCGGATGCACCACCAGTAAAGAAACTAAGAACTATTGTTGCATCAAGAACTAGGATTCGGACTTCAAAAGATGCACACTCACTACTGGTAAAGAAAGGTACAGTGAGGACTTACAAGAGAAAGCCTCAAACTAGAAAATAGGCACCGAGGAAAAGAAGAAAATACATTAGAGGAAAAGAGGACAAGGATGACACTACACAGGATGAGAGTGAACAAGCACTCCAACTTAAAAAGAACAAAGTTCCTAAAATAATTCACGAAGTTGCAGCATCAATCATCGAGATAGGAAGCATATCACACCAAAAGATAAGACAATGGCTAACCCTATCTCCTAGAGATCAAAACAATATTGAAGAAGCCATAGTTAAGGCAATGATTTCTTACAAGTATGTACCAGTACAATTCAATAAGAAAATTCCACAAGCACTTAATGATAGAATATCGGCAAGGTGGACTTATGCACTGCATATAGAAAAACAGATAAGGGAAAGATCCCTAGTCACAATTATGCCACCCAAGTCAAAAGTAGAATAAATTGATGAAATGATGAAGAAGCATTCAAAGAAATTTTTAGCTAAGATGAGAGCTTACAAAGTACTAGAGGGAAGATTAATAGAGCTTGATAAAGAAAGCGATGAAACTTGGAATGAAGTATTCAATCTACCTAAGGAGGATACAAGCCCCAAGAAGTTACAAACTCTTACCAAGACCCCTCACAGTGAAGAGAAAGGGGCCACACAGAGCCTAGAGCACATATTCTTAAATGACACCGAGGACATCAATCCAGTTGAGTTGACAACACAGGCAAGCAAGGCCATGGATGATGTACCTCAAATTTTGCAATCATTAGGGGACACAACAGAAGTCACAATCAAAGATATAACACTTATTGATTCTGATGATGAGCCCAAGAAATATGAAGATGTACCTAATGCCACTAAGTAAGAAAAGGAAAAAGATACAACGAATGTTGCACAGGTAAATATACCAGGTGACATGCCTTGATACAAGCTATTAATATCATTACAGAGGCAAAGGAAAAGACACCTGAACCGGATGCAAACACATCGATGGACACAGGTGATGATCAAGGGAAGAAAAAGGATACTAGTGAAGAGAAGAAAGATGCAAGTGGAGAGGAGAAAACAAGTGATGCCACTGACAAGAACACTAAAGGTGAAAAGAT
Organism: Thuja plicata; assembly: GCA_018584345.1. Classification (NCBI taxonomy): domain Eukaryota; kingdom Viridiplantae; phylum Streptophyta; class Pinopsida; order Cupressales; family Cupressaceae; genus Thuja; species Thuja plicata. Next base: position 1,669,893 of record MU225416.1, read on the forward strand.
TGCAGATATAAGGTTAATGTGGAGATGTCCACTACCGACCAACACGTCAATACCAAGCAGCACACAAAAGACATCACACCTCTCACACAATCACCGAAGCAAGAGAAAGATCATCAACTAGCTATAGTTCTACATAACCCTACTTCCACCACTGTATACAAGAAGAAGAAGAAGAATAAAAATCCAGTCACATTAGATGAAATTATTGATATAACAGACTATGATCCTAGAACATTGGATCCAGAGTCACTTACAAAGTATGGAGAGCTATGTAAAAGAAAGGCAATACAGGACAAGCTTAAGAAGAAGCGCAAGAACTCTGAAGTCCTGGATACAACCAAAGAAATATTATTGCGGATTGTACCTGACATAAAAATTGATCAAAATGCACCTATACTTGATCAATTAGAAATTCTCACAGATGTCATCACATCACAGAATGTAGATGCATGCAACGTAATTAAGGAACGTGCTGAGCAGAAGTTTCAATACAAGTTTACAGAGAAAATCATCCAAGAAGTGGCAGAACATAAGGTAAAACTTTCTGATTTAGTTACTACTATGGAACCCTAAATATCAGAAGTAGTCAAATTAATTCAAAATTTGTGCACATTAGAGACTTTCACTACCGAGCATAGTGAAAAGATAGCCAAAATTGATGAAGATCTTAAGGCTAGTGCACAAGGTCTCACAACCGAGGAGAATGCATGAAGTTGCATTACAAGAAGATTGTAGAAGCAAAAGGGTTGAGACTTGAACTTCATAAGGAAGAAATCAGAATTTGAGATGAGGTAACCAAGTTGTAGGCTATGTTACTCCTGAATCTCACACTGTTGTTAAAATACATGACTTCAGCAAAAGCATTGATTGACACCCCAGAGATGTATGTTACAGAGAGCATATATGACATCCACGCCAGACTCACCTTGGAATACATGACCCTTGAGAACCTCAAAGAGAAATGGGAGAAGCTAATGGAGGAAATTCAAAAATCTCATTCCCACATTTTTGACAAGTTATAAGTATTACACCTTTGTCATTATTTTCAAAAAAAGGGGGAAATGATATGATAAAGGGGGAAATGATAAGGTGAAAGGGGGAAATAATAAAAGGGGAAATATATGGATAAAGGAAAATGTATGAAAGGAATAAACATGTACATACACTACACCAAGGCATGCACATAGGGGGAGTCATATTGACAACATAAACATTTGGTGTATATATGGAACATTTCAGTTTTGAACATATCAGTTTTTGATACTAATGCCAAAGGGGGAGATTGATAATCCTAAAGGATCATATTTTTCATTAGTATACAAGGAAAAAAAATTTGGACTATCGGTAACATGATCACCGAGTGACAGCAAATAGAGGTCACTGAAATAGACAAGTGCATAGATCACCGAAAGTGTATTAACACAATGATCACCGACAGACAATTTATAGAGTAAACCGACAACACAATTCATAGAGTAACCTGATAGACAGTTTACAGGGTAAACCGACAACACAGTTTATAAAGCAACCCAAGTACCAGTCTAACAAGAGAGAGTTTTATTTTTGAGAAATGTGGATCTGAGTTACACGTTAGATAAAACACTTAAGTTTTATAATTAGCTTTATGCTTAGCTGTAAAACCATTCCTTGAGGGACAAGTAAACCATATCTAATTGTTTTAATCAATCTAACTGATTGTAAACATGCAAACTAGGAGATCAAGATCAAGTTGTAAGATCAAGTTGTAAACCTTTGATCATAGATATTTTATTGTAAAGCATGAAACCTGAATAGGTCAATATAGTGTATAAATAGATGAGGTAATCAATCAGAATAAGGTGATTGAAGTTGCAACATACATCTATCGATCAGACAAAGAGTTTCATGCAAAAGCACACAAAAGACAAAATTCAGTTATGAAGAACAAGATTCAAGACTACCGAGCATAACAGAGTTATTAATCAATCACTATAGGTGATACATATACATTGTGAACTTAAAGGATCTGTATTCAGCAATTCAAGATTGCATATTATCATGTCAACAAGTATTTTTGACTACTCTCTAACAATTGTAGCAAATAGAATAAATCCTTTAAGAAGGTGGATTTAATAGTCCTATTGTAAATCTCTTAACCGAGTGCACACTTAATAGTGTTGCTAAATCTCTTAACCGAGTAGACAGGTAACCAGTCTAAAATGTTACTCCTAACAGGGTAAGATCATTAGAAGTGATCACACTTGTAGCCTTAACTGACACCTTCCATTCTGTAGATAGTGAAGCTTTGTGGGTTTCATTCCCACCGTATTTTTTACCTTCTAACAGGGGTTTTCTGCGTTACCAATTCTTGTGTCATGTGTACTTACATTTCATGAATATTTCTATGAATGTTTACATGCAATTCAGCTTATGATTTGATATTACATGCATAAGATAGAAAAGCATCAATGGTCGATAATGCAAGAACAGAGTACTAATGGTTAATTGGTAAAAAGTTTTAAGGGAATTGATTCACCCCTCTCCTCTCAATACACACCATTCCATTATTCCAACAGATATTAACTGAATAAAATTTCAAGGAGATGACTAGGAAGAGTACAGAGCATAATGAAAAGTTAGAATTGGAAGTAATGTAGTTGAAAATAGAATCTAACGCACTTGAAAGTAGCACTATTTTGGATAAGTTGATGGACTTACCAAAGAATGCAAAGGAAGCACTAGTTTTATCAGTGAAAGCTCAAAATAGAACAAAAATGCAAAGAGATCATGATTGAACAAGGTGCAAAAGTTGAGGTAACTAGTAATCATCAAAACACACCTACAAAGACATTACTGGTGAGACAAATGAGTGCTAAAAGGTATTTATATTTTATTGATTGTTGTTATATTTGCAGAAAAATGGTCATAAAGCAATAGATTGTTAGATGAGAATAATTCAAAGAACACAATGCAATAAATGTCATAAATTTGATCATGAGGAGAATGAATGCAAAAGTCTAGCTTCTAATCAGGAAAGTGAAAATATCATTTTTTATAGAAATTGTTGTGTGTGTCATAACTTTGGTCATCAAGCAAGTCAATGCAGAGATAAATCATTGATATCCAAAAAAAGGAATGAAAAATGTTTCAGGTGTGGACAGACAGGTCACTATGCTAAATCATGCAAATCCGACAAGGCACTAACAAATACTGGATGTGATAAACATGATGAAGAATATAGTGGATCTCACAAACAGAATATGGAATGGAGAAAGAAATCTGGAGTACAATGGTTTCAGTGGTACCGGATCTCAGTGTCAGTTTTGGTCCTACCGATAACTAAGCATAGAGTTGTGGCTCCAGAGAGTACTAAATATTCTAAATTTTACACCTCCCCTATTCTAGAGTGGTATCAGTTGCAATTAGGTTGTCATTGAACAAAAATGGATGCATTAATGATGACAAGATAGTTTGTGTATGATTCATACATGAAATAGATTGATTGCATCAGTAATAATCAATTTGAGTAGGATTTGTAATCGTAAGTAGTTATGGTTTTAAAAGGAGATCATTTCAAATCATTTGGCATTATAACTTGGAGTTGTGTTTGAATTCATTGTAGAGCATTTGAATGATAGAGCTTTACGACAATTTCATGGGTACTCAATTTACTACATGTGTTGTATCAAAGAAGGGAATGAAAATTATTAATATTGATGAGTTCAATCAAGAGTACATGAAGGACTTGTAATTTGGCCTACCAGAGGATGGGATGAAGAAAGTAAAGAAGATAGGGCTTGATATTTGGGGATAATTCTCGTGGTGTGGCGATATGGAATTCATCTTGTTCATGTTAAAGAAGTTTCAGCAAGAGACTTTTTTATTTGATAGATTATGTGTCATGACAAAGCATGTAAACAAGGAAATTACAGGTTTGAGTAGAAAAAGAGATGTGCCTGCAAATAAATATGTAATTTATGAAGAGGTGGAGGCCCTAACAGTGATCGAAAGGCATAAACATGTATTCACAATCTACTCAATTGAGTATCCCATTGTAAGGTATGTTACTTATGGCATATCTTATAGAGTTTAATTTTGTAATCCTTAAGGTTCTATTTCAGTTGTAGCAGTGTATATGGATTGCAAGACGATGAATGAGGATGTGAAAATGGATGTATGTAACATGTTGTTAGAAAACTTTTTGTAAAATGTAAAATGTCAAAGTAAGAATGTTATGGTTTTAGTTTTGGTTCATTAGTTATGTGCTTGGTGTTCTACTTTATGGGTTCTTTGCATGCCAAAGAAAATATTATGTGGAGAACAAACATTCTAGTTGGTAAGAAGATATAAAGGTATCTTGAAGGACTAGAGGACAAGACTGATGTCTGCAAGGCATATTTTCTATCGTTTCAAAAGAAACTCAGTTTTGAGTATATGGTTACTAGTTCTATACCAGTAAAACATGTTGATGGTGATTCCTTTTTGCAAGAGAGGATTTTTGAGGTAGTTATCACTGGTTCATCATTTGAACCTAAGAGGATTAAGTTCAATGAAAAAGGAAAGGAAATTGTTGAATTTTTGGTATCTGAGGAAGTTGAAGTATCTAGGAGAATTTTGGTGACTCATTGGTAGGGTTGGATGCAAGTGATTCTAATGTTATTATGATTATTTTTAATAATGGTGAATTTGAGAGAGTAGGTGGTTTGTGGGATGAATTCTCCTTGGCCAACAAAACCATGTGTTGAGGATACTGGTTGACCATCTGATTAGCAAAATAATTGTAGTATCCAATATATCTAGTATGTTACCTAGCGACTTGCACATAGAGGTAGAAAATAACTCGATGCATCTTATTGTTGATTACAGGCTTGTGGAGAGGAATCTTGAAATGAAGTGTGATTTTATTATGTAGAATTTGTCCCTAATTATCGGTCAGACAAGAATGTTTCTAGAAGAAATCACTAATGTCTATCGGTATTGTCTTCAGTGGCCTACTACAGTGGACAACTTGAGGGTTCAGTGTGAAAAGATTAAGGTTAAGCTCAATGAGATTGGAAAATCATATAAAATATTCAAAGACAAGGATGGCAAAGAGTGGAAGAGCTCTATGGTGAATTACTATCTCAGTAGAGGCAAAAAGAAGACTTGATCAAGACCTTCTCGCTTGTGAAGGACATGATAGAAATTAGAATGGAACATGTTGCTAGCATGATTTCTGATGCCAAAAGATTTGTGCAGGAGTTTATTGGTTCTAATTAAACAGATTCATTTGATAAGATGGTGTAGTGCAACATCTTATGTGCTCGCATGTAAGCAGTTGTTGCAGAGTGGAAAAATGAGCTTCCAATTTTGAAGGATAGGTACAAAAAAAAATTTACAATTAAAATGGTTATTTTTTATAGAATCCTTTCTTTCATGGATTTTTGGCCCATTTCCATTATGGAAAAAAGGGGGAGAAGTTTTGGTTGAAATAAAAATAGTATGCATCTACTCAGGGGGAGTGTCTGCAGGTTTCTTATCTTATTTGTTTCTAAAGTTTTTTCATCAATGCCAAAGGGGTATATTGTTAGAATTCGCATAATTGTGTCAGCATTGATTTTCATTGATGTTAAAACATCTATATTGGCACTCTGGTGGTATTGGTTGTATGGTGACAGGTTTTGGAGTTGTTGGTATATTTTTTGGTTTGTCGGTGATGGCAGCTTGGCAGAAATTTTGGATGTGCACGAGAATGTTCCAAAATGCAGATATCTCATACTTCCTGTTATTACTGAATCTATGTACCCAGTTCCACTTACTAGTACACCTGGTAAGACTTGACTGGTTCCTAGTATAGAGTGACCATTCAGATATTTTTTTGATATATGGAAACTTGCACATATCATCCATTTTTTTTTTGGTGTTTTTTCCATGTAACATGTAGTGGTCCCTAGGTTCATCGGTTATATTGAAGATCATTGGATTTCTATCTTTTGTTCTTGGTTGTGTCTTTCTAGTGGTATCGACACTTATGATGAACATTTTAATGTCTTATTTGTGACCTATAGTTCATAATGTAACATGGTGGTATTGTAATCCTAGATTTAGGTCTGATGCTTGAAATTAAATATAATAATCTAGCTATTGCATCGGCTTTATCACATGTTTTGGTGTATAGTCGACATATGTAAGATCGGATACCGGTATAAATAAAGAAGAACTTTTTTGTATCTAGGTGAAGTACATGAATGTATACGTGTCATATTTGTGGAGCATATGTGAAGTGACTACAAATTTATGTGAAAGAGATCTGTGATTGTGCATAAAAACTTGTAGATCTTAGAGGTGGATTCTATTCATTTTCATATCTTCCGGCAGTGAGCCCTTGTATTGACAATGAGCCCCTTTATCAGCAGTGAGCCTTCTTGCAATGACCATTTTTAGTAATGAGCCTTTGTATCAAATCGCCTTTCAGTGTCACCCTAATAGGTGTTTTTACATTTCATGAGAATTAGTTTCTCTGTGGTTTTACCCATCTTAGGATTTCCATGTAAAATCAGGTGTTCTCTGTTTCGGTGTTGTGCATTTCATGTTTATAAGAATTAACTAACAGAGAGATTTTTGTAAATTTGTATGGGAATAATTGATTCACCCGCCTCCACCCCCGTCCCCCCCCACCTCCCCCATCCCCCACTCATTTATTTGGCATGTTCAACAGACTCTAGTTCTCCTAATACAAATATTTAAAATAAACAAAAAAGAATAAGAACTAAGTATTTTGAAATCAGAAAAGGGGAAAGAAAAATAAGCTCATTATCTAAACATGGACACCTTAATGAAGGATTTTGAAAAGAAATTGAAGTTACATCATAAAGGATTTAGAGGATATTCCTTATCAATGGTTAATTTACCACTTTCTCCTAAGTCTCATGGAAAACCTGATGAACTATAACTGATTGAATGTTCGAAGATGTTAAGTTGATGATCATCGAGCTGCAGAAAGTAAATGCAAGACATTAAATCAGTTAATGTATTGTATTGTGATTGATGTCAACTTGATATAACCTAATTGGCTATATACATATTGTCAAAGACTTCAAAGAACCAAAGAGATAAAGGTTATATTATCAGTAATGCATAAAAGTTTAGTATACACCAAGTGACAACAAACACCGATGGACAGTGCACACCGACGGATAGAGAACCCCGAGAAGAGTCACAGTGATACCCGAGCAAGATACCTGAGTAGAACCAAAGTGATACCCAAGCAGAACTGAAAATCACAGTGTTGCCCGACGGATAGACAACCCCGATGGACAAAGATGCCCGAGGACAACTGAAGTCAAGACCAAGCAAACAAGGAGTTAAACACCGTTCCGAAGTGAAGTTCAGAAATGACAAAAGACTTAGATGGCAGGACATAAAATATGGAATTAACTGTTTGATTACATTGTTTTCATCGACCAGTTAAAATCTAGAGATAAGCTAGATATTTAAAACTAGTTTTATTCCAGTTGTCAAGAAGAAATCTACGGAATAAAACTAAAGCAAGTTTTAAAGCAAGAATGGAAAGATTTGTGGATCACGTCAAGAACAAGAAAGACAAGGACTTAGAAACAGTCAAATCATGTCTATAAAAGAGACAGTAATTCATAAGAAATGGGGGAAGAGAAGAGGATGCTGAAGAGAATTCTGGTGAAGATAGAGATCTTCATACAGACCTGATCATACAAGCTAAAGAACAGAGCTAAAGTTTTCTGCAGACACTGAGCAACAGAGAAGCAACAACATTCACCGGGAAGAAAGAAGTGGAGCAAAGGAACAAAAGAGAAACATTGATCATAAAGGTATTATGAGCCTACAATAGGTCTGAACATCTGCAAGATTAAGTTGTATTTATGAACATATCATATACTAATTCAATTTAACCATTGATTCAGAAAATCTCTTACCAGAGTAGGATCTAACCATCCTTTATATATTGAGATACATCCCAAGGAGTATCAAAAGGTTTTTCATAAAGAAAGAATAGTGAATTGTAGATAGCAAGTGATAAACTGTTAGTTTTAAATCCTTTAACAAGTGATCCAGGGGGATTTTCACCAAAAATTGAAGTGTTCCAAAAACTCCATAAATTGACATCATTTTGAACCTCTCGTCGATACAAATCCAACGCAACTTGAACGGAGTCAAACGGAGTCCGTATGAAGAAGTTATGATCAGTCAAAGTTGCAAAAGAAAAAGTTGACTTGATGATGTCAGCAAGTACAGTCAGAATGGGATGCTGACGTGGCAGGTGACATGGCACTGTTAGTGATGTGGCAGAGTGCACAGTTGGCGTAATCTGGGGATGACACTTGTCATCTGATGGCAAATTGTATTGTGCCACGTGGCCCAATGATTGGGCGCCACATGGCAGAAATCGGTCTTAAACAAAACCTTTTATTTGTTTCGCAAGTTGACGATTCGAAACCATGACCTATGTTTTTCCAATCACTCCTCCTAACCAATGCAGTACATGTATTGATTTAGTGTAGCACTTATCTTATTTACCTATACCTTACGCCAATTTAAATTCCTACAGAAAGTAAAGTGCACATAGTAGGATTGGAACCCGTGACCTCCATCCCACCGAGGCGTTACCACCACTTCCTTAACCAACACACCGAGAACAAGGTTTGATTTTAATAAGAACCATAATATATTTAAATATATTTTTGGACAAGTTTTGAGGAAATGGTGGGCCGACGGT
>MU225416.1:1678686-1734573 GCA_018584345.1 Thuja plicata
AAATATTCCAAGGTTATTTTCATGGGAATTTTAAGAAGTATGTTATCTTAATGGGTATTTTTAAGAGATATTATTATTTTGGGGGGATTTGTTGTAAATAATGGGAGATTGAGAATATTTTGTAAATAATATGGTTATCTATCATATTGAGTAAATTCTTTGTATAAAAAGGGGTGAAAAAGGAGTGTGAGTTAGTGGATTTTTAGTGGTGACTTTTGGAGGAAAAATTGCGAGATAATTTCAGAGTTGGAATTAGAACTTTGATAGTGAATTTTTTCCTTATGCATTTGTAGCTTGTAGTCAAGCTTGTTGCATGTGTAAAGGAGGATTTTATTTAGTAATTCATTATCGTCCGACGAGATGCAAATCTTGTAATAGGTTGAAGACCTTGTAACCATTTTCTGGAGCAGAATCAAGGATCAGCCACTCCATTAGAGGGACCCGGAGATGTAGCCAATTGGCAAACTCCGTTATCAACTTGTTTTTTGTCTTCTCTCATCTTTCTCTCTTTTGTTCAAATTATCGTTATTTAATTATTATGTTTATAAAAGCATTTTAATTACATTTTGAAGACCTTCATTTAATTGGAATAAAAATTTATTATTCACGTGCAACAGTCCTAGATCCTAACATCAGATCAACAAGGTCACACTTAATAGTATGTTTGTAACCTTTAACAGGGTTGGCTCTTCACTGAGCTCACTTCAAAAGAGTGAAAATTTTGGGTTACCGGTCCCAAGTGCTTTTTCCCCTAACAGGGTTTCCATGTTAAAAACCCATGTGTCAAATATGTATATGGTTCATTATTTTAATATTTTTCTTTACATATTACTAAAATAGGATTGATCGATAAACACTAAGTTATTTATTGTATTTCGGTAAAGGCTAAGACTGCTATTTGATAAAGCTTAAGAAAAAGGATAATAGTGAACTCCGAGCAGTAGTTATTTGATAAGATTATTTAAATGCATACATCTTGTAGGACTGAAGATAACTAGAGGTTTATATATGCGGTATAAAGTTTTGGATTGAATTATTGGATTAATTATTGAGGCCACTTATTCACCCTCCCCCNTTTTCCCCCCCCCCCCCCCCCCCCCTCTCAGTTATTCTAACAATTGGTATCAAAGCTTTGTGTGCTTAGATGGAAGGTTTGAAGACATGAGCTAAAGATCACAAGATGAGAAAAAGGGATGTGCCTCAGTTTAACAAAGACAACTTTGCATCATGGCAAAGTAGGATAACACTCCGCCTATCAGGTATTGGAAATGATGTTACTCAATACTTGGATACTGAATATGTGTTGCCTATTGGACCTCACACACTTGATCAATTGAGAGAAAAGCATGAACATAATTCTATGATGATAGAACTTTCTTCTTCACTCTCCGATGTTGAATTTGAAGATGTCAAAACATGCACCACTGCAAAGAAAATGTGGGACAGTTTGAAGCTAGTACATGGAGGAGACGCAAATGTGCTAAGAGCTAAGGCAGAAAGCCTAAGAGGAAGATTTGATGACCTAAGAATGAAAGAAAGAGAAAACATCACTCAATATAGCTACAAAATCAAAGAGGTAGTTAATGTTATCTGAGGAGTAGGAGGTGTACTTGAAGAAGAAATAGTGGTAAGTAAAATCCTAAGAACCTTACTACCTATTTATGCTATTAGAGTATCTTCTATACAAGAAATGAGAGCAGTACAAAATAACAATGTCACTCTAGATGGTCTGATTGGTAGACTTTTTTCATTTGAGATTGTATCATCTTAAAATGGAAGCACTTCCATGTTAAGAATGTTTAGCCCTCCTTAGGGGATGTTTTTTACCTCCATCATATCATCCTCCAATTTCTGTATCATCATCTATTTTTGTGCCTGTTTAGGACCCTGATTGGGCCTCTTCGGGCACCTTCTACCCCACCTGGCATATTTTCCAAGGGTTTTGGCCCCCTGGGTCAAGGTCGACCTCGACCTTGACCTAGGTCAGGGTCGACCTCCACCCTGACCTAGGTCAAGGTTGACCTAGGTCAGGGTTGACCTTGACCATGACCAAGGTCCCCCTTTCAAAACTGGAAGCTTGTCGGATGTCGGGGGTCATCCAAAATTCAGTTTTCCCGCTGCTGGGTCAGCTGTTTCAGGTTCCGAAGTGTTGATTCCTGAATTATATTTAATATAGGTCCTTTTCTAGGGGAATGGGACTATTTGGAATTTAATTATCCTATGTCGGCCTCCTTAGAAGATTGTGCCCTTATTTCATATAAAAGGAAGTTTTCTCCTCTCATTTTCTCTAAGTCTTCTAAGTGATACTAAGTGATATTGAGCATAAAAGGAGAAGTTTCAAGCATCCATTATTCTACATATTTCCAAGTTAGTAAGGTACTCAAGTCTTCCTCTCAAGAATTCAAGTTCTCCATTGAAGATCAAGGATTCAAGCTCTCAAGCCTTTGAAGGGATTAGGTGCAAACATTCAAGATTCATCATTCAAACCCTAGATCTAGCCATCATGGTGGTGTGATCTTCCTTCAAGATCCTTTTGCATCCTCAAGACTCTTCTATCAAAGTGGATTTCAAGCATACAATCATGGAGGTTTATGGTTTCTAAATCCCATGCTTTCATACTTACATACTTGCATACATTTGAATCATAATTGCATATCTATTAAATATCATAGCTTCATTGTTAGATTCAATTCTACTACTTGCTAGCATTCTATACTTTATTGATTTCAAGGTTAATTCCTAAATTTGGGTTTGACTAAGGCAAACCCCTCCCCCACAACAAACAAACCTCTTTTTCTTGTAGGTACAGGTTCAGAACGGTGGATTTGAGACTAGATCTGGATACCCTTTTTGGCTTTCTTTTGAACAACGCAAACAGATTCTATGTCGGACCTGTGCAGGTCAAGGTCGATATTGTTGGGTCAGGGTTGACATTTGTGGGTCAAGGTCGACCTTTTTCATAATACGACATCAAAACGGAAAAATATTTCTGGGTTTTTTTCATCTCTGCATTCTGGTTTGGGATCAACTGTTAGTTTTTCTAGAAACAGTCTACAGACCTCAGAAAATATCATTCTTTGATTTGCAATTCTTTAAGGTTAGGGCATTTCTCCTATTTCTTCAATTACTATCATATATCATATCTATACATATAATTAACAAAATTTAAGATCCTCTTCTCTTTATTCTCATTTTTGAAAGATTGATTCATTTGTGCATTAATCCTTCTCTTGGATTGATCAACTTGGATCCTTCATTTGTGCATTTGGGGAATAAAGGTGGAACATCTTATCTTCCTCATAATCACATTTCAATACAAACATAATTTAAATGTAAAGGTTAGGGAAATACACAATCAAACCCTAATAAAACTAAAGAAACACAAAAACATCACTTTTTCTTCCTTTACAGAGATGAATAACTTTGACAACAATGTCTTACCATCTATTGAGTCTACATTCAAATCTTCTCTAAAAATAAGTAAATCAATTCATAAACAACTATGAGAAATGATAGTGAAAGTGATAGTGATGATCAAGAACTTGATGAGATTGAAGCACTAATGGATAGAAGATTGCAGAGAGGAAAAGGTAGATACAAAGGTAAACTACCACTTGTATGTTTTAATTGTAAAGAGATTAGACACTTTGTTGCTAGATTTCTTAACAAAATAATAGATGACAAAAGTAATGACTGAACTTATGAAAAGAAGTTTGATAGACGTGATGACAGAGATTACCGAAGCAACCGACAATCTGACAGAAGAGACAACTGAGACTACAAGGACAAAGGAAAGAAATCTTGTTTCATGGCTGAGAACAAGCTAGAAATACTGACACCGAATTTGATGAAGATATTGAGGTGGTATTTGTTTCCATGAAGGATGATTCAGACGAAGAAGAAAGGTATGTTGAGACTGCACTCATATCTAAGGTTAGTAAAAATGATGTTTGGATTATTGATAGTGGTTGTACTCACCACATGACTGGAGACAAAGAAAAGTTTGAAACTTTTGAGTATTATAATGGTGGATCAGTAAGAATGGGTAATGACTCACCTTGTCTAGTTGAAGGTAAAGGAACCATAATGTTGAATAATTTGATCAGATGTGAAAATGCATATTGGGTGAAAGGAATTAATTATAATCTATTGAGTGTTTCACAGCTGAATAACACAGGTCACTGAGTTGCATTTGAGAACAAAAAGGCAAAAAAAATTAATGAATCAAGAAGGTTTATCAGAACTGGTGAATAGACAAAAGGTAACCTATTCTATTTTGATGATATTAACACCACTTGTTTAATGGCTAGAAATGAAGACAAATGGTTGTGGAATAAAATTTTATGTCATGTGAATTTTGACAACATGATTAGGATAAGCAATAAAAGGAAAGTAAAAGGCTTATCGAGCATGTCAAAGCCCGACCATGTCATGTGTAATTTCAAAAAGGTAAAATGACAAAGTCTAGTTTCAAGAGAAAAACTTACACATCTAATGCTATTATAGAATTAGTCCATACTGATCTATGTGGACCCATGAGAACTAAGAGCTACTATGGTGATAGAGACTTCATTCTATGTGAAGATCATTATTCTAGAATGATGATTATTATGTTCTTAAAAGAGAAATCAGAAGCATTCAAGATGTTTAAATGGTATAAGGCTATAGTGGAAAAACAAATTGGAAAGGAACTAAAATGTCTAAGATCATATAGAGTACACTAACTTTTGTAATGAGCATAGAGTTCAAAGTCAGGTTTCTACACCAAGAACACCACAGCAAAATGGGATTGCTAAAAGAAGGAACATATCCATTGTTGATTATGTCAGAACACTGATGATTGAGAAAGGCATCACTCAAACATTCTGGAGAGAAGCTGTCAGTACTATTGTCTACACATTGAACAGAGTTCAATTGAAGAAAGACACCATTAAGACACCTTATGAGCTCTAATATGGACACACACCTAATGTAAGTTACTTCAGAATATTTGGAAGTCAATGTTATATTTTGAAAGATGGTAGAAATGGAAAGCTTGACTCCAAAGGTGAATAAGGAATATTTCTAGGGTATTCTACCAAAAACAAGGCTTATAAATGTCTTAACAAATCTTCTAACAAAATCATTGAAAGTGCAAATGTCAAAGTAGATGAATTTGCTGAGAAAAATGATGAGGAAACCATAAAAGAACTAGAAGACTACAACAGGTTTGTCTATACTGAAGAACTTGACACTCTTCCCGAGCAATGGTGTATCTCTCCTAAGCGATAGAACAATGCATCTGAGCATCAGGCTGCAAACACCAAAAATCAGGAAATTGCTAAAAATTAAGCACCGAGAGATAGAGATCAAAATGAAGGTCAAGATGATGATCAGAATGATGAGCCAAGAGCTAAACCAATACTTTCCAAGTATTTCAAAAGACACCATCCACAGAACCAAATCATAGGAGACAAAAATGGCTGGAATAAGAACAAGAAGTAAGTCACTGAACACTAGATGTTTAATTTGTGATTTTGAGCCTAAATATGTTAATACTGCACTAGAAAATGAAGAATAGGTCAGTGCTATGAATGAAGAGATAGAAAAAATTGAGAAGAAAAAAACATGGACATTAGTACCTAGACCATATGATAAAAATGTCATTGGTACCAAATGGATATTCAGAAACAGGTTGAATGAGAATGGAGAAGTCACAAGGAACAAAGCAAGATTAGTATGCAAGGGGTATGCACAAGAAGAAGGTATTGACTATGGAGAAACCTTTGCACCCATTGCTAGACTAGAAGGAGTCAGAATTCTAATTGCTTATGCTGCATACAAAGGATTCAAGATATACCAAATGGATGTCAAGTCTGCATTCCTAAATGGAATACTAGAAGAAGAAGTATACATTGAACAACCAGAAGGGTTTGTTGATTATAACAAGAGAAACATGGTTTGTAGACTACACAAAGCCTTGTGTGGATTGAAACAATCACTAAGAGCATGGTATGAAAGACTTCACTCTTATCTCATAAGTATTGGATTTGTAAGAACAAGTGAAAACAATAATCTGTATTTAAAATAAGATACTGATAATAACATTTTGATTGTTGAAATATTTGTTGATGATATCATATTTGGAGGTAATGATATGTTATGCAAATCATTTTCTATTGAAATGGGAAAAGAGTTTGAGATGTCAATGTTTGGGGAGATCAATTTCTTTCTTGGTCTACAGATTCTTCAACAAGATGCAGGCATATACATCACATAATCCAAATACATCAAGGAAGTTCTCAAGATATTCAAAATGGAGGACTCCAAGCCAATTGGAGCACCTATGGAAATCGGATGCAAGCTAACAAGGGAAGGAAAGTCAACTGATATAAATCAAACCCTATATAGATCCATGATTGGAAAACTCATGTATGTTGTTCATACTAGACCAGATATAGCACATGCAATTGGAATAGTTGAAAGCTTCTCTGCTAATCCCAAGGAATCACACATGACTATTGTCAAAAGAATTCTAAGATATCTAAAGAATACCAAAGACTATGGCTTATGGTATAAAAGAGAAGGCAAGTTTGAGCTTCAAGTCTATACAGATGTTGATTGGCCTAGAAAGTTAGATGACAGAAAGAGCACAACAGGAAGAGCATTCTTCATGCTTGACAGAATTGTCACATGGATAAGTAAGAAGAAAGGATGCATCTCGCAATCTACTATAGAAGTAGAATATGTGGTTATTTCTGCAAATTTCTCTAACATTGTATGGATCAAGCAATTATTGGAAGGTATGAATATGAAAATTCTTGAACCAGTGATTATCTATTGTGATAATACCAGTGCAATAAACATATCAAAGAACCCTATCATGCATGCTAAGACTAATCATATTTCTATAAGGTATCATTGCTTAAGAGAACAAGTGCAAGAGAAAGAGGTGATATTGGAATATGTTCAACCCAAGGAACAATTAACAAACAATTCATGAATCCATTGCTAAAGATACATTTGAGTACCTGAGAAAGAGACTAGGGGTCTGACCCTTGTCTATTAGTCACCAAGCTGACTAGGAGGTTGCATCAGCCTACACATAATCAGAAGATCATTCTTGTTGATGCAATCAAAGAGATGGATTGCAAAGATATATCAGTACACAGAAAGGTACTTATCTGCACTGAACACCAAAGTTATTGTATTGTTGATGGAAAGGGAAATTTAAGGAATATATAAAAAAGAGAGAGAAAAATAGTTTGGCATTGTTTTCAAAGGGGGAGAAGTATCCAAAGGGAGAGATGACTTAAGGGAGAGATTATATCCGTATTAAATATCTATCAGAAGTATTCAAAGGGAGAAATGTACTTAATGAATATGCTGAGAAATATATTGTTGTCAAAGAGAAAAGAACTATCCATCAAGGAGAGGAATAGTCAAAGGGAGAGAAAACATCAGAGAAAGATTCAAAGAACATCCATCTAAGGGAGAGAAGATTCTACAACAAAGGCAGAAATAGAATCATAAGTTGCTACATCTATCCAGTGAAGGGAATGAAGAATGAAGAGAGTACTCTGTAATAATCAAATCTAAGCTAGAAGAGCTTATCGAGAGTCATACATCTGTATTGGTTATAGAACAATAAATTTGGTAGAGATTGATGAACTACAACTGGTATATTTCATATTGTATTAGTATTATGTAGTATGTTTCCATCAATTCCAAAGGGAGAGATTGATGAACTATAACTGATTGAATGTTTGAAGATGTTAAGTTGATGATCACCGAGCTGCAGAAAGTAAATGCAAGACATTAAATCAGTTAATATATTGTATTCATTGATGTCAATCTAATATAATCTGATTGGTTATATACATATTGTCAAAGACTTCAAAGAACCAAAGAGATAAAGTTTATTTTATCAGTAATGCATAAAAGTTTAGTATACACCAAGTGACAACAAACACCAAAGGACAGTGCACACTAATAGATAGAGAACCCCGAGAAGAGTCACAGTGATACCTGAGCAAGCATTACTGAGCAGAACCAAAGTGATACCTGAGCAGAACTGAAAGTGATAGTGTTTCCTAATGGATAGACAACCTCGATGGACTGAGATGCCCAAGGACAACTAAAGTTAAGACCAAGCAAACAAGAAGTTAAACACCAATCAGTTTGAAGCTCAGAAATGACAAAATACTTAGCTGGCAAGAGCTAAAATATAGATTTAATTGTTTATTACATTATTTTCATCGACCTGTTAAAAGCTAGAGATAAGCTAGAGATTTAAAGCTAGTTTTATTCCAGTTGTGAAGAATAAATCTACCGGATAAAACTAAAGAAATCCTTAAAGAAAGAATGGTGAGATTTGCGGATCACATCAAGAACAAGAAAGACAAGGACTTAGAAATGGTCAAATCATGTCTATAAAAGAGACAAATTAATTCATAAGAAATGGGGGAAGAGAATAGGATGCTGAAGAGAATTCTGGTGAAGATAGAAATATTTATACAGACCTGATCATACAAGCTAAAGAATAGAGCTAAAGTTTTCTGCAAACACCAAGAAACAGAGAAGCAACAACATTCACCGAGCATAAAGAAGTGGATAAAAGGAACGTAAGGGAAACATTGATCAAAAATGTATTATGAGCTTACAATCGGTCTGAACATCTGCAAGATTAAGTTGTATTTATGAACAGATCATATACTGATTTAGTTTAACCATTGATTCATAAGATATCTTAATAGAGTAGGATCTAACCATCCTTTATATATTGAGATACATCCCAAGGAGTATCAAAAGATTTTTCATGAAGATAGCATAGTGAATGTCAGATATCAAGTGATAAACTATTAGTTTTAAATCCTCTAACAAGGTCGCACTTAACAGTGTGTTTGTAACCTTTAACAGGGTTGGCTCTTCACCGAGCTCACTTTAGAAGAGTTAAATTTTGGGTTACCGGTCCCAAGTGGTTTTTCCCCTAACAGGGTTTCCACGTTAAAAATTCATGTGTCAAATGTGTAAATGGTTCATTACTTTAATGTTTTTCTTTACACATTACTAAAATAGGATTGATCAGTAAACAAGTTATTTACTGTATTTCAGCAAAGGCTAAGACTGCTATTCGGTAAAGCTTAAGAAAAAGGATAACAATGAACTCCGAGCAGTAGTTATTTGATAAAATTATTCAAAGGCATACATCTTGTAGGACTGAAGATAACTAGAGGTTTATATATGTGGTATAAAGTTTTGGATTGAATTATTGGATTAATTATTGAGGCCACTGATTCACCCCCCCCCCCCTAGTTATTCTAACAAAACCTTTCACTNTTAATTATTGAGGCCACTGATTCCCCCCCCCCCCCCTAGTTATTCTAACAAAACCTTTCACTTCAAAATAAAAAAACATCTCCTAAAAGGTATAATGACAACTTTGTAAGGACTAACACATTATCCAAGGTTAACATATCAACATTCCCACACCATCAATATGGGAAAGGTTTTGAAATAATGCAAAAGATGGGTTACCAAGGATGGGGTCCTCTTGGGAGGAGAAATGAAGGATTACTAAAGCCTATAGAAACTAATTTTCGGTCTATTAATGAGAAAATTGGGGTAGGTTATCTTGAAATTGGATATACCAAAAAGAATCTTCCTCACATCCATGAGAAAATTGCCATGTTGGAATCATATAGTGATGAATGTTCGACAAAGTGGGAATGAGATTCATTGTTCGAAGAGTCTTGCCATGATAAAGAAGTTGATGTCATGCATGCCTATACACCTACACCTATGAAAGTAAAAGGGTAAAGTTATGAATGGGTAGGATACCCTCATTCCAAGAGGGAAAAATTTTAGGGTATGTCTCACGAAAGCTAGATCCACAATACAGTCAAGATTACTCTAGTAAGGAAGAACCATATCTAACCCCTATGAATAATATTGAGAAATATCACATCATAGACCTTGAAGATACAGTGTAAGAGTCAAACTGTAACAAATTTATGACATTAACTCTAATAGACCTAAACCCACCCAATTATTCTTTGTCATTGATGCATCCCGAACTCATTGATTAGAAATTAATTGAGCCAAATGAGCCAAATGAGCCAAATACATTCCAAAATGACTATTGTCTTGCTTTGTACAATAATATGAATGAATATTCTTCCATCTATGAACCATATAAACAAGCAAAAAAATGGGAAGGTATCTAGTTTCTTAGTCAAAGAAATAAATAAAAAATCAAAGATCTAGTGGTGAAAACCACCATGTGGTAGTACTAGATCAAGAAAAAGTAAAGATAAAAGATGAATCCAAAGGTGAAAACCTATTTTTGGTGTATAAGGACAATAAAATTGATACCTTTCCCAAGAATTATGAAGAAAGAGAATCTATTTTGATTGAACCAACAGAAAAAAAGTGAACATCGGAACATAAACAAAACCCAAGATAATCAATTTAGCAATATCTTTATCTAAAGAGGAAAGGCAACAATTTATGGAATTCTTCAAAGAAAGGAACATTAATTTGCATGGTCATATTCTAACATGATAGGGTTAGATAAAAAATTGATAATGCACCATCTCAACATAGCTCCAGGAGTTAAGCCCGTGAAACAAAATTTGAGGAAAATGCACCCACATAAAACCTTCTTAGTCAAAGCAGAATTGAAGAAACTCTTGGACATCAGTTTCATTCGACCCATTGCATATACCGAATGGATTTAAAATATTGTACAAGTTTCTAAACCTGATAAAAGTATAAGCATTTGCACATATTTCAAAGCCTAAATAAAGAAAGTCCTAAAGATGACTTCCCTCTTTCAAGCATTAACATCATTGTTGATCTTACAGCGAGACATTCTATTTTCTCATTAATGGATGGATTCTCCAAATGTAACCAAATCAAAATTACACCCAAGGATCAAGATAAAATAACCTTCACATGTGCATGGGGTACATTCTATTGGAATGTGATGCCCTTGTATCTTAAAAATGTTGGAGCCACTTATCAAAGAGCAATGACTACAATTTTCCATGACATGATGCATACTTTTATGGAAGATTATGTAGATGATATTTTATCCAAATCATATACAACAGAAGAACATCTACCAATCTTGGATAAAATCTTCACAAGGCTTACAAAATCCATGGTTAGGCTAAACCCAAAGAAGTGTGCATTTGGGGTGAAATCAGGAAAACTTCTTGGATATACTGTTTTAGAAAAAGGAATTGAAGTTGATCCAGCAAAAGTAAAATCCATTATGGAAAATATACCTCCAAGAAATATAAGATAATTGAGATCATTGCAAGGAAGACTCCAATCAATTAGAAGGTTTATATCTCAACTAGTACAAAAATTTCACTCTTTCACTCAATTTCTTCATAAAGACGTTACCTTTAAGTGGGATTCCAAGTGTGGTAAATCCTTTGATCTACTCAAGAAATATTTAATGAATCCTCCAATACTAATGGCTCCAACACCTGAAAAACCTTTGTTACTCTACATTTCAGCAACGAAGAACTCATTTGGAGCCTTGTTACCCCGAGAAGATGAGGAAGGAAAAGAGAAGGTTATTTACTACATCAAAATGACATTGGTTAAGTATGAACTTAAGTACACCTTCATAGAAAGAGCATATCTAGCAGTGGTTTTCATTTCCCAAATACTATGACACTATGCTAGCACATCAAGTCAAGTTAATTGCTAAGATAGATCCTTTAAAATATCTTCTTAGTAAATAAACTCTAATAGGAAGGTTAGCCAAATGGGTTATGGTTCTAACTAAATTTGATATAGAGTATGTGGACCGAAGAGAAATAAAAGGCCAAATTATAGTAGATCAACTAGTAGAGGCACCTATATCAAGTGATAAACCAATGCAAATAGATTTTCCTGATGCAAACATTCTTACATTTGTCCCTCAAACATGGAAGCTCTATTTTGGGTCATATTCTCAACATGGCTTGGGGTTAGGGATTCTCTTCATCACACCTCAAGGTTATACTATGCCAAAATCCTAAAAAAAAATGTTTCCATGCACCAATAACATAGCTGAATATGAAGCACTAGTGATCGATATAAAGATGGATTTATAATGGAGAATCATAGAGTTGAAAATATTTGGAGATTCACAACTAGTCATTAATCAAATAAATGATGAATATCAAACCAAGGATGATAATTGATGCCTTATGTTGGTGTTTAAAACTCTTATACTTTGAAAGAAACCAATATACCTTGAGACTAATATTAGGAATGGTTAGCTCCAAGTATGAGAGCTCTACAAGGTAGCTGGACCAACTATAGGAAAAGGCTACCCTCTACTCTTTTGGCTCTGCAAAACCAAGGCGGGTGCACCTAATCCAGATAAATATTTAACTTTCCCAACTATTTACAACTCTAGATGTTTACAACAGATAAAAGGAAAGTAAGTGCTAAATGGTAACCACACACTTATTGACTCTTCACTACCATGTAAGACAACAACAAACAACTGCAAAACATAAAAGGAAATGAAATTGTTTTTTAAGTAAATTCAGGGACAGAAAATAGCCAAACCTATCAGACATACATCTCAAGAGAATATACTAGTTCTTTGATTAGTGCCTTATCCATTGGGTAAACTCCTAAATATAATATTAAAACTGAAACAACCTCCTGGTATAGACTCAAATCCATAAACATAGAATATCTCAGACTACACACTACAAGATCCTTAAGTAGATAATCTAATAGAATCAATGCAATATCCAAAGCATTTTAATTTGATCTAAGATCAAATACTTATGGATCACATATATATAAGCAAGACTTATACAGTAAGCCAGAAAACTTACAACTCAACAGATAACACAAAGGAGAGACTTAAAATCTGAGAAGACTTATATTAAGTATGATGAAATCTTGTTTTTGCATCAATATGACAAGGAAATACATAATAAGACAATATGAAAAAGATCATACAACTTTCTACTCTGTCTCAATATAATTTGAAAAAAAATTTCTATATCCTAGACTAGAAACAAGTATAAGCCTAATACTTTCTACTTTCCCAATTCTCCAGTCCTTACTAAATGATCTTGAAAATTCCTTTATAGGAATAGGAATGCAACAAGCTTCAGACCATTTAGGGTTAAGGTTTGCAACCAATCAATGTAAGCATTAAAAGCATTCAATTCTATGATCAATTTGAAACTCTATCTTTCTCTTCAATCTGTGAAAATATGATCTGAAATCAATTGTCATAGTCCATGGATGTAAACATAGTACCCTAAAGTCTGAAATCTCAAGCCATGATATGGAGAGAAGCTCAACATAAATCCAAAAGAGACCAACACCACTACAATAATTTTTTCATCTAATTAGAAACCTCTATCTGTCAATTCTAGTTATGAATACATCTTATCATATCATATTTCAACCCCTACATTGTTTAACAGCTGTGCAAAGTCGACCCATATGATCATATCATAGCATTAATGGCTCTAAGATAAAATATGAGTCGACCACCATTAAACCCTTCAAGAAAACATTTAAATATTTGAAATTTGGTTATAACTGTCACATGTGGTGTGGAAAGAGATATGGACGGCTAAGATCAAATCTCTTTTCAAATTTAAAACATATTCATAGATATTTTAATTCATCCGGGCATTCATATCAAATTCTTCCATGTGTCGCATAGCCACGATGACTCTATCATTATCTGTCGTTCATCTTCTTCATAAGGATTAGTGCCTGTCACATGATCTATCTGAACTTGCTTTATCTTTAACTCATCACTTGCTCTGACCCCACAATCACATGAGGACAAGTGTTATCTAGGCTCAATGCCTTGAAGGTTAATCTCTTCACATCTTTGCTTCAAGGCTTCATGCTGACCGTAAGATCCTCTGAAACTTGACAGCCCTTTACCTTAATTACCTTTTTGTTGATCCGGACCCGCTTGGGACATGTGGTGCAAGGGAACAATGCCTTGAAGATTATCTGACAAGCATCTTGTCATTGAGGAAAAGTGTTGACCGTAAGATAAAATTTAACTTTTCTAAACTTTACCTTATTCTTTTTTACTTCAGCCCGGTCCCATCACAGACACATGGTATAATGGTGCAATGCATTTAACGACAAAAATCTTCATCTTCACGATCAATGGATAGCGTCAGTCATAGATCTTCCTCCAACTCACCCTTTGAAGACCCAGGACCATGACATCACAAACTGCCAGGTGTTACTTGGGCGCAATGAGCCAATGGTTAACTGTCTTCATCTTTGGCATAGAGTCTTAACATTGATTGTCTGATCAATGTCACATCTGAAGTTGACTCATAACCTACCTTTAACTCTGAGTAATTCATTTCTTCATGTCTCTAAGTTTCTGAATAAAACCTTAACCCTTGATTTTATCTAGATATTACACGCACACCACAAGATCAAAACTGTATCTATGACCCTCGCTAGATCACTGAATAAAAATGTTGACCTTGACTTTATCTAGCGATTCAATGCCAATCACACATCTAAATCTTGATCAATGGCCTGTGCATAATCTCTGAATCTGAAAAGCATATTCCTTATCATTCTAAGATTAAGAGATAGAGGGTCCACCAAGTACACGTGGCCTTCAGACGCAATGCCTCAAATGTTAGATTGACTACATCTCGGCTTTGAGGCAAAGTGATAGTCATTGGATCAAAGTAAACTTGCTCGTCATATGCATAAAGATAAAGTATTTCAGGGATATAGACTTAGGAAATATTAAAACCCTGCTAGGAAAATACTTTAAGAAATAAAGTGGCCCCGCCCGACAACAATCTAAAGACATGATACAAGACTTAAGATATAAAGGTTTAAGTTACCAAAAGTAACTTAAAATTATAACAAGTCTTTGAGGATTTAGGGTTTTAGCATGAATTTTACAAAAAAAAGACTTAGGGCTTTAGACCATAAATCGGAGGAAAAAGCTTGGAACCATGAAAATATTTGAATCAGAATGAGAAAAGATGATGATATGAAGAAAAAATGTGTGATGATCTTATTTCTAAGGTCACTTGGCTTAATATTTCATATTGGAGTTGTTACAAATATTTTAGTGAAGACTGGTTTCTGGACTATGACAATGACGCTTGACAGAATGAGTCTTTGAGTTTTGGGGATATCTTACAGGCGATGATGATTCAGGTTATGCGAGCTTAAGAGATGAAAAAAAAATATTGAGGAATGTTTTTTATTGATCACAAGGAACTATGAAAATTTGAAAGGGTCTAATAGTGGCTCCGTCTCGGGATGGATGCCTCATGTAGGCATGACAAGGATTCAGGATTTCTGGGATAAGCAAACCATCTACTGGAAAAGAAACTTAACCTAAAACAAAAAAAACAAAGAGATTATATATACAAAATTGTAGTAGAAAATAACTTAGCTATGCCACCTATTCACTGATATGAAGGAATCAAATCAGTCATGATGGTCTGAAACCATCACCAAATGTTCAATCTAGTTTTCCCTTATCATAGACAAATGTTTTTGCTCCCCGCTCTGGAAACAAATTGAAACAACCACTTTCATCTATCTGATCAGATCCATTTCCATGTATCATTAGCTCATCACACATAAAAACATCATCATATCGATCAGTTGAGATTAAAATAAAATCAGACAGATGTGTAAATTGTAATGCATGTGGCATATGCATGTCATATTCATTAGATAAAGAAAAATCATAACAAATGTAATTCTCAGCATTTTTTAACTCAATGCCACACCTTGGAGAGTCATCATCTGACTGAAAAAGAAGGCACTTACATTCTGCCATATTGTTGGATCCCTTGTTTAGTATTTTGTCATTGGTTTGCATACAAATAGTAGAATTCCTTAAAGAACTTTCTTGTACATCAATAAATTTATATAAACCAATATCTTGTATGTTGGAAGGAGAGCATGTATTCATTAGGTAACTGCACATGCTGAGTAGTTTCAAGACCATTATAGAAATGGTTTAATGAATGGTTGAGAATCATTGCTTGGAATGGAAGGCTTGGATTGAACTTTTATCTTAGAAATTCCTGGAAATGTAATGTCCTCTGGCCTCAAATCAATATTAGCCATCAAATCTATCATTTTTCTGACCTTTACCTTTCCAATCAATTCCAAATGCATCATAATTATCCAATTCTTCCCAAACAACACTTTCATGCTACTTGAGTCTTTGATTCTTTCAAATATACCTGGCTCTTGTTTGATAGATTTCCAACTTAGAATTTCCAACCGCCCTGAGATTTTTGATCTTGTGTCTTAAGGCTAACCTTAAACCTATCAACAGGGATTCATACTCTACAATATTATTTGTGCATGTGACTAGCAAAGTAGATGATAACCTAAAGGTTTTACCGCTAGGATCTACCAATAAAACTCTTGCACCAGCTCCACCTTTTGGGATTACATCATTAAAGTACATAGTCCACAAATCATTTTGTTCCACCAGATTATCTTTGTCCTCAAATAAAAACAAATGTGGGACTTCATTTTCAACCTTAATGGCTTGGACCTGCAAGGATCCAATATCAATATCCAAGAAACAATTCATGGCTTCATCTTCACTCTCCTCAATCATATGAGGGGTTCTAGTTTCTATGGATACCTTAACATTTTGACCAGCAATATTAAAGGTTGCAAATGACAAGTCACGTTGAACACTTCCTCCCATTAAAGCACTCCATTTTCTGGACAATAGCATACCATATTGGGGAGGGATGTCAACCACAAGGAAACTCATTGTTAGTACCTTCTCTAGATATACAACAAGTCTATAAGGTAGATCCTTAATAGTACCTATGATAGGTACCTCACTTGAATCCATTGCTTGACATCTTCCATGAGGGCTATCTACCTGCACTCTCATTGCCTTCATTATCTCTATAGGCATAACAATATTGGATGATCCTGAATCAATCATACAATGTTTTAGCATCTTACCATTAATAACTAGAGTCAAGAAAAATGGATCCACAGCTCCCAAAGGAGTGTTGACATGATTCGTATTTAAGAAAATCTGAGGGATTTCAGAAATAATCTCTTGTGATTCCTTTTCCTTTTTATCAAGTTTTTTCTTGATATTCCCCTTTTTCTCACTCATTTTTTGCTTCAAACTGCATGTGGAATAAACATTATTTACCCATGAGAGGAATTTCTCCTTATGTTCTTCTATTCTCATCATTTCTAAAAAGATAACCCTAACTATCATTTGTGATAATAATTGGCCCATATCAATAGAAGTAAATTTTATGTCAGAGATGCCCTGCTTCATAATAACAACATTTTCATCTTTAACTTGATTATCCAAGTTTGGGTCAATTGTTTTATTATCCTTTTGCAAAGAAGAGACATTTATCTCTGGCATCTTTGCCTTTATCTTATGGACATCATTTGAACTATGTAACTTATCCTCTTTTCTAACATTTATTTTCTTTACACCCTCAGCAATATTTTCTTTCTCTAATGTCTTCTTAGGGCTCGCTCTTATTTCCTTAATAAACATTCCATCTGGTCTACCATCTGCATTACCAACTGACATATTTCTCATATTATAGCTACTCTTTGCCTGAGTAACCATGTCTGCAGTGATTTGAGCAATCCCTACATCTGAAGGTTTTCTTAATACAAAAGGCTTGTTTCCCCTTGCAGCATTACATGTTATGTCATCAATTCCTGCCTCCCCTTCATCTGATGAAGATAGCTCCTGACTTTGACCTTGGTCATCAGTTTCTTCACTTCTTAAGTCTGCAAAAGCCATTATATTCCCAACATCATCATATAGTTCTTCTTCTTCTTTTCTTTCTTGTTGGGTCTGACTGGTAGACATACATAGAAAAACATCACAATTATCAGGATTATGGGGTAATTGACGAACCTCACACCAATAATCCTCATAAAAAGTGTTAACTAAATTTCTCTATAGAGGATCGAGAGTCCTATCATCAGGCTTGTCCTTCCTTTGTGGGATAATAGGCTTCCCATCTTTGAATTGGGTAGTATATGAGTATTTTTGCATCCTAGGCTGCTGACTGACATTGTTATAGGATGGCCTATTTTTATTTTGATTCCTATTATCCCTATTTTATGATTCTTTCTGATTTATCCTAGTAAACTTCCCATCTTCCCTTTTACTCATTTTTTTTTATACTCGTCTGTTTAATTTTATATTGACAACAGTCTTATAAGCTTCAATAAGGCTTCTTGGATTCTTTTCTCAGAGAGAATAACCCATTGAGGAACCAAAAGCATTTAAATAGGTGACAAGGCATACCTCCTCATTAAGCCTCATTTTTTAAAAAAATCCTATGCATAGCCTTTTGGAATCTTGTATTGAATTCAACAACTCCCTCATTAGAATTCTTTTTGATGTTGTTAAATTCATTCAATAGAAATCCCTTGCTGGTCTTATCACCATATTGATCCTGAAAATAATCTTTTAATGCATTCATAGATCCCACTGAATTATGAGGTAATGCATCAAACCAATCCCTATCATCCTTAACTAGATATAGAACAAAAAGCTTTATAATTGCATCCTCATGTTTAATATCATAATCATCCATGGTATGTGTAAACTTATTTAGATGTTCCTCACATGTGATTACATTATTTCCAGCAAATTTAGGAATTTTATCCCTAATTTCATTTGGAACTAAATTAGGATAGCCAGGAATATTATGAAATGAAAATTATTTGTACCTTTCTTCATAAATGGGTCTTCTTTCAGAATAATTATTCATTTGAGAAGTATATGCCCCGACATGAAATGTTGTATCTCCTTCAGCACCAAGATGAGAAGACCTCGAGGACTGCATGAGAAAGTCAATTTTCTTCTTCATCTCTAGAGTAGCAGCGTCAACTTGTGCCTTCTCAAGCATTTTTGCCATGATTTCTTTCTCTCTTTTATATTTTTCAAGATCAATTTCCAATTTAGACATTCGATCTACTGGAGCTTTGAGAGTCTTGGGCTCATTTATTTTAACCCTTTTCATTCCATGCTTGCCCTTATCCTTAGGGCCTTGATAGTCAACCACTTGATGAATGATGGGTTCCTCTTTGAATCTCTAAGTTTTTTCAAAACAATCCATTTCATCCATGTTTAGCAATTGTGTCCTTAATTGATCATTTCTAATCATCTTTTGTCTTAGCATATCTTCATTTTCTTTTTGCCTTTGTCATCTAAGGACAAACTTATTTTGGATTTATTCTCTCAATTCAACAGCCTCTTCATCAAGATCTTCTGAATATGGGAGAGTGGTGTCAGATTCCTCCTCCTCTCTTTCATCTGGAGAGATACGATCTTTATAGGAACCTAGTCCCAGGTATGCAGCCTCTTCATATTTAGATGCACTTCCTTCTTGGCTGCGTTGGACTAGTCTTTCTTCTCTAATGCCCTCCCCTTGTCTTTCATTTTGAGGAAATATTTTAATATCTTTTCCTTTTCTTGGGTAATCAGCATTAGATGTAGTTGGGATATCATCCCCCAACCTATCTTCTAGATATCCCTTTGCCCGAGATCTAGTATTTATGTAACTCATATTGGAAAGTGTGTGACAAAATGATATTTTATTTACTCAGTACTATTGCAGAGAAACTCCAAATTCGCCACCCAACACTAGTTGGGATCACAACACTAACTAGTATGAATAATTGCAACTAGAGAACTCCAAGATAAAATAAGGACAAAGTACCAAATTTGAGTAACTCTATGCTTCCAATGATCAACTTACTGGTAAGTTATGACAATTTACTACATGTCCCCAGTAGAGTCGCCATCATGTTGGTGTTTAAAACTGTTATGATTTGAAAGCAACCAATATACCTTGAGACTAATATTAGGAATGGTTAGCTCCAAGTATGAGAGCTCTGCAAGGTAACTGGACCAACTATAGGACAAGACTTCTCTCTACTCTTCTGGCTCTGCAAAACCAAGGTGGGTGCACCTAATCCAGATAAATATTTAAGTTTCTCAAATCTTTACAACTCTGGATGTTTACAACAGATAAATGGATAGTAAGTGCTAAATGGTAACCACACACTTATTGACTCTTCACTACCATGTAAGACAACAACAAACAACTGCAAAACATAAAAGGAAATGAAATGGTTTTTGATGTAAATTCAGTGACAGAAAATAGCCAAACCTATCAGATATACATCTCAAGAGAATGTACTAGTTCTTTGATCAGTGCCTTATTCATTGGGTAAACTCCTAAATACAATACTAAAACTAAAACAACCTCCTAGTATAGACTCAAAGCCATAAACATAGAATCTCTCATACTACACACTACAAGATCCTTAAGTAGATAATCCAATAGAATCAATGTAATATCCAAAGCATTTTAATTTGATCTAAGACCAAAGACTTGTGGAATACACATATGTATCAGCAAGACTTATACAGTAAGCCAGAAAACTTACAACTCAATAGATAACACAAAGGAGAGACTTAAAATCTGAGAAGACTTATATTAATTATGATAAAATCTTGTTTTTGCATCAATATGACAAGGAAATACATAATAAGATAATATGAAAAATATCATAAAACTTTCTACTCTGTCTTAATATAATCTGAAAAACATTTGTTATATCCTAGACTAGAAACAAGTATAAGCCTAATGCTTTCTACTTTCCCAATTCTCTAGCCCTTACTAAATGGTCTTGAAATTTCCTTTAAAGGAACAGGAATGCAACAAGCTTCAGACTATTTAGGGTTAGGGTTTTCAACCAATCAATGCAAGCATTAAAAATTTCAATTCTGTGATCAAATTGATACCTTATCTTTCTCTTTAATCTATGCAAATCTGATCTAAAATCAATTGTCATAGTCCATGGATGTAAACATAGTACCCTGAAGTCTAAAATCTTAAGCCATGACGCAGAGAGCAACTCAACATAAATGCAGAAGAGACTAGTGCCACTACAAGAATTTGTCCATTTGATTATAAACCTCTATCTATCAATTATGATTATGAATGCATCTTATCATATCAGATTTTAACCCCTACATTGTTTAACAGTTGTGCAAAGTCAATCCATAAGATCAAATTGGAGCAATAATGGATCTGAGATAAAATATCAGTCGACCGCCATTAAACCGTTCAAGAAAACATTTAAATATTTGAAATTTAGTTATAACAGCCATAGGTGGTGCGGAAAGAGATTTGGATAACTAATATCAAATCTCTTTTTAACTTTAAAACATAGTCGTAGATCTTTTAAGTCATTTGGGCACTCAGATCAAATTCTGCTAGGTGTTGCATAGACACGATGGCTCTATCATTATCTATCATTCATCTTCTTCATAAGGCTTAGCACCTATTGCACGATCTATCTAAACTTTCTTTATCTTTAACTCATCCCTTGCTCCGGCCCCATGATCATAGGAGGACAGGTGTCAACTAGGCGCAATGCCTTGAAATTTAATCTCTTTGCATCTCTGCTTCAATTCTTCGCGCTGACCTTAAGATCCCCTGAAACTTGAAATCCCTTTACCTTAATTACCTTGTCGTTGATCCAGAGCCACTTGGGACATGTGGTGCAAGGGTGCAAGGGTGCAATGCCTTGAATATTATCTAACAAGCATCTTGTCATTGATGAAAAGCTCTAACCGTAGGATCAAATTTAACTTGTCTGAAATTTACCTTATTCTTTCTGACTTTAGCCCGGCCCCATCATGGACATGTGGCATAATGACACAATGCATTGAACGATAAAAAGCTTCATCTTTGTGATCGAGGGATAGCATAGGTCGTAGATATTCCTCCAACTTGTTGTCCTTTTAATCTCCCTTTGAAGACTCAGGACCATGATGTCACAAACTGCCAGGTGTCACTTGGGCGCAATGACTCAATGGTTAACTATCTTCATCTTTGGAATAGAGTCTTAATGTTGATTGTCTGATCAATGTCACATCTGAACTTGACTCATAATCTACCTTTAACTCTGAGTAATTCATTTCTTCATGTCTCTAAGTCACTGAATAGAACCTTAACCCTTGAGTTTATCTGGAGATTACATGCACACCACAGGATCAAAACTTCATCTACGACCCTCACTATATCACTGAATAAAAATGATGACCTTGACTTTATCTAGTGATTCAATGCCAACCGCACATCTAAATCTTGATCAATGACATGTGCATAATCTCTGAATCTAAAAATCATATTCCTTATCATTCTAAGATTAAGAGATATAGGGTCCACCAAGTACACATGGCCTTCAGGCGCAATGCCTCAAACATTAGATTGAATGCATCTCAGTTTTGAGGTGACTATCGTTGGATCGAAACAAACTTTCTCATCATATGCATAAAGATAAATTATTTCGGGGATATAGACTTAGGAAATATTAAAACCCCGCTAGGAAAATACTTTAAGAATAAAGTGGCCCCACCCGATGACAACCTAAAGACATGATACAAGACTTAAGACATAAAGGTTTAAGTTACCAAAAGTAACTTCAAATTATAACGAGTCTTTGAGCATTTAGGGTTTTAGCATGAATTTTACAGAAAAAAGACTTAGGGCTTTAGGCCAGAGACCTGAGGAAAAGGCTTGGAACCATGAAAATATTTAAATCTAAATGATTGAAGATGATGATATGAAGAAGGATGTGTGATGATCTTATTTCTAAGGTTGCTTGGCTTAATATTGCATATTGGAGTTGTTACAGATGGTTTAGTGAAGATTGGTTTCTGGACTATGATAGTGACACTTGACAGAATGAGTCTCTGTGTTTTGGGGATATCTTATAGGCGATGATGATTTAGGTTATGTGAGCTTAAGAGATGACAGGAAGAATATTGAGGAATTTTTGTTATTGATCACAAGGAACCATGAAAATTTGAAAGGGTCTAACACCTTATAAGAGACTGGTGGATGATAGTAAGAAGTATTTTGTAATGATCACCTTTGCAAAAATTCCAAGAGTAGAGAAAAAAGTAGCAGATGTAATGGAAACATTGGCTTTACTTCTACAAGTACCTGACCAAAATGCAAGATATGAGTTCTTGGTGGAAGAATTGGTAAAACATGCCTATGACCATATTGAATCTCAAACTATATGTCTAATTGTTGGTCTTGACTCCCCATGGTATGGTCCTATATATACTTACCTAAAATACAACACCTTAGTTTGAACCAATCCTGGAATGAAAACAGAAACTTCATACACCAAGTTTCACATTATGTCCTAATATCTGACATAGTGTATCATAAAGTTCTTAATGGGATATTTCTTAGATGTTTAGAGGGTAAGGACTATAAAATAACCTTGCAAGATGTTCATGAGGGTATTTTTGGGTCACACTCAAGTACCTTATATAATAAACTCATTAGGATGGGGTATTATTGGCAAAGGATGGAAAAAAATTCATGCTAGTTTGTGAAGATTTACCAAAAGTGTCAATTTCATGAAAACCTAATACATGTGACAGCACAAGAATTACATACATTGACTACACCTTGGCCCTTTTATTAATGAGGTTTTTATTTGATTGGATTGATATATCCTTCTTCCTCAAATGGTCACAAATACATCATTATATCAATAGAATATTTCACCAAATGGGTGTTGTACCTTTATCAACTGCCATAGGCAAACAAATATCAATGTTTATCTTAAATTACATAATTTGTAGATATGATATCCCATATTCCATCATAACAGATAATGGGAAAAAATTCAAGAACAAGGATGTAAAGGAGTTATGTGAGAAATTTCATATCATTCAACATTTCTCTTCAATTTATTACCCACGATGGAATGGAAAAGCAAAATATTCCAATAAAAAAATCCTCAAAATTTTTAAAAGGACGGTTGATGACTTAGGTAGAGATTGGCATATCAAGTTGAATCCATTATTATGCGCTTATAGAACTAGTATCAAAACACCTACCAGACCTACACCTTTTTTATTAGTCTATGGAGCTAAATAAATTTTACCTTTGGAGGTATAAATACCATCACTTAGAGTTTCCTTACATGGCATTTGGCAGATGAATATTATAGAGTTTCTAGGTTGCAAGAACTAGAATTGCTTGAGGAACGTCAACACCAAGCATATGAACACTTAAAAGTTTACTAAAAGAGGATTTCAAGGAACCAAAATAAAATTATCAAACCTATAGGTTTTCAAGTTTGTGACCTAGTACTAAGAGAAAAGCCAAGGAATCAACTAGAAAGGGAAAAGAAAGGCAAATTTGAAGCAAATTGACTAGGACCCTTTGTCATCACATCATCTTATGGAAAAGGAACTTAAAAACTAACCACATGTGAGGGAGATGAGATCCAAGAACCTATAAACAACATCCATCTTAAAAGTTTCTATACATAATCACTCAAAAAGTATTAGTTGAAAGAATATTAGTTTGTACAAAAAAACTGGACCTAAGAAGAGTAAAAAACTATAAATATGGATCCTAAAGAAATAAAAACAATGGAAAAAGTCCTAAAAATCATTATATTGGTTAAAACCTGGAAAATAGGCACCTTTATAATGGAGAGAGAGAGAGAGAGAGGGGGCGGGGGAGTTAAATGAAATAAAAAAAAATGCAATGAATCCAAGTAACAAAAACCTAGGAAACAAACGTTACTTACTTTAAGTTGAGCTCCTTTATCTATCAAGCATTGCTTTTGCATTTCTGCCATCCTTGTATATACCCAGCTACATTTCATCATCCATGTACATATTCATAATAAACCCTCAAATTTTTATAGCTCAATTATCTAAGCAAGATTTTATCATGGTTTGGAAATGGTCTTAGTCCATCATCACGGTCAAATTAAACTAGGAGCAAAAACCAAACTTAATAAGCTCATAATTAAAACAGACACAAGCAGAACATAAATGTGGTTAATCAAGATCAAGAATCATGACACTTGAATTTTTAAATCAATCCAAACCATCAAATTTCAAATATCCAAACATTCAATCAAACTCCAAAATAGCAAAATACAATTTCAAACATCAAATCAAATGGCATAAACATGATCAAAATGGTAAAAAGAGATAAAATTCTTCTGAAAATATGGATCAAATAATAAAAGAAAAGATATTAAAATGTTTGTTTCTTGATTTTTGACAAATCATGTCATTTTAGAAACTCAAGGATGTCTTTTGACAAGAGGATAAATGATTAAGCAATATATTTTCTTGGTTTTCTGCTTGTAAGATTGATTCATAGAAGTATGCAAATCTATCTAAAGACATGATCATCAAAGAATCATTGAGGATACTTGCACATGAAAAGGATTAATTCTTTGTCTGTTTTCACAAAAGGATGCCTAGGTCATATAAGTATTTCATACTTTAATGTCAGCATGCACTTGCAACACTGAATCTATCGATAGTGGTATTCATATCATCATGGTTGAAAATCTAACTAGTGAGGGTTGTACCAATTTTAATGATCCAAAAAAAATCTCAATGATGATCATAGAAAAATAAATTGATCTGATGAAAAATGACAATGGTTTAGTGGAATTTTCATATTCCATTCATGTTAGATTAAATCTTGCATCGGTAATCATTATGGGATTTCTCAGGGGAGAATCAATAATCCAAGTCAAATCATCAAAATTCTTTTTTATCTAGAATATATTGGACTTTAACAAAAATAGTGCATATAATTTCCATTTAGATTCATTTAACTCATTCCATTTAATTATGTATATGAGTAGGTCACTAATCATTATCATTGAGTACATATCATTTTCATTTAGGATCATTCATCTAAATTAGGTACATATCATTTGCATGTTAAGATCATTTCATTAATCATTAAATGAATTGCATAAAATTATCCATTAGTCATTATCATTTAGGTACATTTATTATATCTTAGTCATTATCATTTAAGTGCATTTATTATTCATTATTCATTATCATTTAGGTGCATCTTAACTCATTTAGTTGCATTTCATAACTCATTAAAATTATTAAGTTCATTAACATTATTCATTCCATCACATCATTATTGCATAAAATTACATGTACATAAGCATTACATCATCATACATAAAAATCACAAAATCGTTACATCCATAAAAATAAATCATCATATAAGCATAGATTATTAATCAAAGTAATTCATTTATATAATCATTTAGTTTAACTAAGTAATCTATCTATGCATCCATAAGAGTAAATATCCATGTGCATCCATACATAAGAATACAAAGTAAACTAAAGTGCATCCATACATTATGCATACAAAATACAAAAATATGCATATAAATAGAACCATATAGAATTGCATCCATCTGCATCATGTATGTAGATCATCAAAAATCATAAAGTCCAATATATAATGATATTAAAGGAGGAAAAAAATAGCATAAGTATCAAGAAGGGTGAGAGAGTTATATCAAGTGTCCATATCAAAGCACATCATCAAAGTTCTCAAATCATGGTACATTAGGAATTGAAGGTATATCAATATACATCCTCAAAATATGATAATCAAGGTGCAATATAAGTATTTCCATCACCTATGCATGTATCTACACCTACACCTGAAGGGGGGCCACCATTATTACTAGCACCTGGATCACCTGGTGGTCTAGGTGAGGGACCTTTGGATACTTGTGGCCCTATCTATTTGGGTGTCTGGCTAGTTTGACCCTTCTATATAACCCAAAACTGGGCTACCTTTGTGGGTAAACTCTGAATAACACTCATAGCCTATGTAATCTGACCCTGTAATGTTGTCATCACTACCTGCAATATCTGAATATCCTAACTTGGAGCAATAGGAGAAACATGAATAGTAGGAGAAATAGGAACAACAAGAATAATGTGTCTACCCACACGAGGTATGTGAGCCACCCATCCCTGAACCACTATGACTCTCTATCTCATAGGAACCTGGCCTCCATCTCAGCCACCACCCTAGCTACCATCCCTACCTCCAAATTGGCCACCATACCAACCACCACCTCTATCAATGTATCCTCCAGCACCACCCATACCTTTGAGAGTAGTAATGACCACTCCACCTCTACCTTGAACCACTCTAGGAGTAGCTCGACCAGCACCACCAACAACCCTACCACTAGCTCTACCACCTCAGAGACCCCTAGCTCTTCCTCCTATAACTCTATCACCCTTTTTTTCCAATATCCCCCACCACCACCACCATCATCCTTAGAGTCATCTAAATCAAGATCATCAATATCAGGCAATGGCTCTGTCAAATTTATGAATCTCAGGAAGTAATGCATTGCAAACCAATGTCCATACTTTTTCGTAGTCCCTGCATCTAGAGTGTATGATCTATAGTCCCATAGCATAGGACTAAGTCCCTCAATCTCCTCACAAGTAGTCTTGTAATTAGGAAATGATCCCCATAATGATCTCTTTGTCCACACTCGAGCATAGTTCACAAGACCCAGTGGTATCTCCTGTACTCGGCCAAATTGTCATAAAACATGCATAAAGAGAAATATCTCAAGGGTAAATGGAGTATGACCAATCAACCATCATGGCATAAACATGTATTTAACCTCAGTTGGATCCTCTACCAATGGCTCACATCCAATATATGGATGCTAGAAAACTAAATCAAGGTAATTGAGCACGCGTCAGCAAAACTCTAATTTGCCCAAATGAGGTTGGATGATAACTCTGTGATATGCATAGATGTAAGGTTGTCCCACCAGGAAAATCTATCCTAAAATTGATTTATTCACTTGGAGATGCTCTCAATCCCATACTTTTAAAATTACTACTCCTACAAAAAGTATTACACTCCACCTATACACCACCTGATGTAAGTCATGATATATATGCGCTAAAATACAAGCTCCTCATGCAAATCTACAAGGATGTGCAATCATGTCCTCCAGGATCCAACCCAAACCAATGTTGTATCCTTGTGCTCTCCTATCAGGCATCAAAAATCCACCAATGAAAGCTGCCAAAACTAAAGGAAGACGATCATAGATTTGTCTCATCACTCTCCATTGAATGGTCTGATCAACAATCATGTCCTCATGTAACACTTGTCTATATGCCTCACCGTAATACACCTAGCTATAATATGCAAGCTCACCCATCACTAGAATCCACAAAGACATCCTTAGGCGTAATGTTCATCTCTCAGAAAGTGCTATCAATAAGTCTTGATTCACATGGAATCGGGGCATATCGAGCAAACACCAAAGACCAC
Organism: Thuja plicata; assembly: GCA_018584345.1. Classification (NCBI taxonomy): domain Eukaryota; kingdom Viridiplantae; phylum Streptophyta; class Pinopsida; order Cupressales; family Cupressaceae; genus Thuja; species Thuja plicata. The sequence goes on from MU225416.1 coordinate 1,706,895, forward strand.
ATCTACCAATAACACATTGATCATCCATTGTCAGCTTAGGAATCATCTCAAAAGGCAAAGGAAACTAACCTCTCATGTTAAGTTTCCAAAAGGAAGCCTATTTAAAATTCAAACATATATCACTTAGTCAAATTATCAAGTTGATCATCAAGTGTCAATTAATTATCCTACCATCTACTTCCTCAAGTGATATTTGCTACAATCTTGTTGAGTGCATCAAATTTTGTTCCTCTAGATCTTAAGGATGAAAAAACATCAACCTATCTATCCTATTGAATTGATATCAAAATAATATCAACTACTTGACTATACTAATATTAAACAAATTGACTTCGAAACAATATCAAAACATCAGTAAACTATCTGAGAACATCATCAACATCACTAGAATCAAGAAATCAATCATCAAAACTAAGTTGGCAATAAATAAATGCAATTTTGGGGGTATAGGCGACATTTTATGTTGCATAGGCAATAAAATGCCTAGGCGTTGCAAGAAATTGCATCAGCAACATAAAATTGGGCACAGGCAATGCAACAAATCATAGGCGACATTGTTGTTGCATAAGCAAAAACACAATTACAGGGGGTGACATTAAAATTTGCAAGAGGACATTTATATCTATAGTTTGATGCAAGAAAGTGTAGAGACAATGAAATAAATTGCATAGGCAAGAAAAATAAGTTTAAAAATAGCATTAAAATTTGCTAAACTGACCTTGAAATTCTTTTAAAATGATGGATACAAGGCAAGGATCAATCACTCACTGGAGGTCTATACGCTAGCAGCCTCTGAAAGTGTCTACCCTTCTTGAATTAGAGATCCTGGATTGATATGACCATCTTCATTGCGAGGAGGTAAAAAAGAGCTCAGATAGGAAAAGACAAAAGAGAGAGTGAAAATAAGTGGGTAAAAAGTAAATTTTAACCAATATATCTATATTGTGTACCTTTAAAGGGTTATTTTTACCAATTAATTAAAAATGATCCATTTAGTCAAAAAAATTATCGGAGCATCATTCAAACTCCAAATTTTATATTGGGAAACAAATTGAAATTGAAATCTAATTAAAATTTTGAAAAATTCATTAAAATTCTAAAATTTATCACTAATCATTCAAAATCATTTTAATTCATTTCCCAAGGGGGAATACAATCATTAGAATGCAAAATCATCAAAATCAAGGACATTGAACATCAAACATTCAAAATCACAATCGGGGCATCAAAATCAACTAGATATTAAAATCAGAGTTTAATATCAACGTTCTAACATCATGGGGGCAACATCATATCACCAAAATGACCATATCAACATCTTGACATCAAATCATCACAATCAGACATCGAACACCATATTTTCTTTGAACCAACGCACTTCACACATTGATTCAAAAAGGGGCAAATGTATACACCTAAAAATGGTCAAAGAAAACATTAATTAAATTCCAGCCATTTGGATTAATTAAAATAAAAAATTAATTAATTATTCGATTATATAGTTCATGAATTAATTAAATCCAATCTACTAAATCATACATGAATAATTAAAATAATTCTTTTGAATTGATTCCTCCTAAATTCTCTCACCTACCACTACATGAAAAAAAAAATTAACCAATGGGAAAAGAGGAAAAAGGGTATATTGATCATAAATAAGCTCGCTATCTTGACCATTCAATCTTGAGAATCAATCTTGTCCATCTAAAGGGGATACATCATCAACACCTAATCCTAATCATACCTTCACTATGGCTACCTAAACTCACCCCTATACCTTGGGAAATCCTATAAATAGGATGCACAATCAGAGTTAAACAACCATCATCATTTCATAGCAAGTGCATTATAGTCATTTTCATCATTATGAGTATTTTTATTTTAGCAATTTTAGATTAGAATAATTTAGAATCATAGAGTAATGGATGAATTGCATCTTAATTTCATGTTCTTGATTATTTAGCATAGCATTTAGCATAATTTCATATAGATCTAGCTTGCATCTTCATTGTCTCATATTCTAGGTTGTCATTTGAGGATAATTACTTGCATCTAAGAGCAATATTCAAATCCTTAGAATTAGAGAGTGATGGAACACTCATAGTCTTTCATGTCTATGCTTAATCTAGTGTTATCATTTGATTTGATTTGAAAGATTATATTAATGGTTCATTGTAGGTTTGTATAATTCATCTTACACACACAAAAGTTAACACTAAAACTAAATGGACTCTTGGAGACAATTATTTAGACATGTAATCAAAGATATTACAGGGGTCCAAACTACAGGTCCCCTTATGCTTTTACATATGAGTGAGACTTGATCTTAAGGGGGCATTTTTATTCAATACTGAAGGGGAAGATAACATTGTATTTTCTTTTAGACATGATCTTTTGTATAGGGATGTAGAGCCTTTAAAATCTATAATTTTTTTAAGGAAGTAAAGTATATTTTTGAATCTTTGTGTTCATTTATATTTCCTTGTGATTGTCATCTTTCTTTGTAATTTGTAATGACTCCTTAATTTTTCACCTATTATATTAGAGTGTGGGTATGTTCATTAAGGGATCTGTTAGTTTTAATTTGTTCAAATCATGTAAAAATAATTATTTCTTTTTTCTTTGAAATCCATTTTGGGTGCTGAGTGGATGACATTTTTGTCATTTGTCTCTATTTCCCTTTGTCTCTAAACTCATATTCACATCTTTGTCATAGCTATGCACAGGTGTTAGTTTTCCTTTCCCACTTTATAATTAAAAGCATACCCCAAAAATATAAAGTACATCATAAGAGGGACTTGTACCTCTTAAATATAAAGGAAAATTATTAGTTTAATAGTGATTTCTCCCACATTTACTTATAGTTTGTCTTTACATCTAGGTTGAATTGAGTCAACTTGTTGGTTATTTTGAAAAGATAATTTTGTTTACTAATGTAAGGCAAAGATTTGGTAAATATTTATAAATTTTGATTAGTAGGTACCATAAACTTATTTCCATTATCATTCACACCATCCACCCTACACCATTTGAATCAATAAGGTCTTAGATCATGTTTCAAATGAGTGCATTTCTTGTATCATGCTTGGGTTGATGATGTTATTGACAAAAGTATTTTTTATCAAAAGAAGGTGGCAAAGGTTTGGAAGGGTGTATAGAATTGACACGAGGAAGATTGTCATATTATTAATCAGTTGAAGCGTGTTTCTATGTAAATATTCAAATTGAGGTGTAAAGTTGTATAATTATATTTAGAAGCAAAATGAGCTACAATATGGTTTGTTTTGGATGACACTTGAGAATCAATATAATTAGAATAATTGTTTATATTTATCTTGATAAGTCTCTTGGATTGTTTTCTAAAGTTTTTAAAGTTTTGATGGCACACTCATTCCTATCAACCAAATTCAATAATGAGGTGGGATTATAATGACTCACTTGAATTTGATAATAATGAAGCATTGTGAAAACTTGTGTGTGAGATGTGAAATCACAAAAAAATCTTATCTCTAATATATTTTTGTAAATTGTGAGTAAAGAACCCTTTGAACATCACCATCATAAATAAGATAAGTAATTTGTGCATACAAATGTTTATATCAACCAATGAAATAGGTTTCTTTTTCTTTAACACCTTGTATAAAATGTACTAAATCAATCAAAGTACCTCTTGGACCAATATTATTTTGAAAATGTTGAATGAAAGCATCAACAACTATTCAAAAGTTTCAATTTAAAAGTAGACAAGGAAAAAAACCATTCCAAAGCTTTATCTTACAAGGAACATGAGAAAATGTTTGCAAGAAGTTTTTGGTCATAGTGAAATCCACTATACAAAGTTTGATTTTTTTTCACGAGTGTGGGGATCACCTTTTCCATCATACTTCTCCAAACGGGGAACCTCGATGTGTTGTGGAAGAGGAATATTAAGGATGTCAATAAAAAGTGGAATAGAGGTGGAATATGTAGGAATAATAGATTTTTATTAGGTCATGGTAGCTAATTGATTTTATAAAAATGATTCATTTAGCATCAAATGGTTTATGGTGGCTTCAACGGATGAATTAGACTAAGAAATATTTGATTTTGATGGAGGATTATAAGGTAAACCATTATGGTGGGTAGGTAAAGGAGATGATTGCAAAATAAATAGAAGATTTTTTAAAGGTGTAATATAATCATATAGATTAATAGGATTCCCCACATTGCTAACATGTGTAGCATTAAAATTTTGTGTAGAGGTAGCTATGTTACACACACATAGTCACATTAGGAAGACTTGTGGTAATAGGTGTAACCACCCTAATTTGGTATGCTCTAACCATAGATCCTATTTTCCCTAAGTCTGATCATACCCCCAATTATGTCAAGACAATTCTTCAATTTATTGGCATAATTCATTTAAATAAAATTTAATCTCCTAAGTAATTTAATCACTAAATTACATTAATTGCCTTAGCCAATCAACTTAAATCAATTCAATTCTATCAAAAACATGGCTAAGGTAATTAATTAAAAGGAATTAAATAAAATCCTAATTACACCTCATCACTTGCAAAAGGAAAGTCAATCCCCTAGCCTAATTAATTTAATTAATTGGCTATAGTCCTGATTAATTATCAAAAGTAACCAAAAACTTAAATAATTAATTTCCCTATTATTGAATGAATATATTATTTATATAATTCAATTCATTAATAGTCCCTTTAATCCCTAACCTAACCTATCTCAACCACCTTAACCCTAGGTTCAAACTAATCCCAACCTCTTCACCCATGCTAAGCCTAATTATAATCCTAATCCCATCTTAACCCTCTCCCTAATGATGTCACATTCCTAATCATTGGATTAGGAATTCAACTCATTCCCCAAATTTCACTTTCTCAAGCTTGGGCTTATACCCTCACCATGCCTCATTAATGCTCTCATAAATGCATCATTAATGTTTAAACCCCTCACCCATGCCTCATTAATGATATCCCTCATTAAGGCTCTTACACCTTCATTAATGGTCTTACCTCTCCTCTCACTCCTGATTCCTTCTATACATAGAATGAGTTTTAATCTCAATGGGCCCCTGATTTTGGATTGTTGAAAGCATTATTATGTTGTTCATATTATTAGAGATCTATATTGCATTTTAGCTTTCTTATTTTGCATTGTTATAATCTTCAATTCTAGAACTAAAATGAACCATTTCTTGAATATTTAGGCTTTTTTTCATTGAATCTTCCATTCTAGGTTGTATATGTCACTGATTAATGCATAATCTGAGGATAATTATTGTATTCTTCATACTCCTCTTAGATAGGAAGCAATAATTCAGTTTTAGTGTTTAATTTTATGGCTTATTCTATGTTTTTCACTAATATAATGACTTATTGAAGTGTTGTGTTACAACTTGCAGGAACCACAAAATACACACCACAATAGGCATAGGGATACCAACTTGATTTGGAAGATTGGAATATTCAAACACTTCGACATAACTAGCCATCTCCATAGTGTTTTCATCCACTCTAAGAACAATACCACATAAAACTTCTACACCACCTTAATCATTTTGAATAAACCTCCTTAAACCTTCAATCAAGGGGATTGTCACTCCACCAAAGCATTATTGACTAATGAATTATTAAAGACTTTCCAATTTCTTATCAGTATTCCCCAATTTTTCATTAGACATTTGAGTAGAAGTGTTATCCTCATCATGATAAGTATGAAGGGAAGGATTATAAACAATGTTAAGCATGGTAGGTGTTGGGTTAAGAGAAGAGGATTCACCCAAGATCTTAGGGGGTAGATTAGTCAGCTTATGATCAATAGTAGTAGTGTTTAAACCTTGGAAATATATAAATTTACAACTTCTTATCGAAATATTAGATTCACAAAAATAGATAATGAAACTCATGCACATTAAAGACAAGGATAATTAATATGATATATGTATTTTAAATAATTGTTAATGATAATTCAAGTAGTTATAGAAATGAAATAAATGATTAAATAATATAATAGAGTAGGTAAATGATTAATTAACTACCTATTTAAGATATATGATCTTTTATAATCAAAGTACATATAGATCAAAACTAAAAATCAAAAGCCTTGCAAGCATAAGACACGTTGGGTTCACAAAAAATGTGATGTTGTGGAATAGGGTTGACTAGTCTAAATATTCAAACTAGGAATCAAACACATTCACGTCAACTTAAATTAAAGAATAATCTAATTGGTCTAACTTCAAACAAATTGGAATTGGTAAGAGTTGTGTACAAATGGGAAGAGATTGAATTATTCTTTGTTTTGTGTTTGATATGAGTTGATAAGATAGACCAAGGACTAGGTATAATGATGTAAATTTGAAAATAATTAGCATAAATAATAACGTACAAAACAAATATGAAAACTTTGAGTACATAACTACAAAAGGGAATTGGAAAGGAAATTATCACCGAAATAAAGGCCTAAAAATTCAAGAGTATATGGCTAGATGATCTCATCTTGAAGGTGTTTGATATAGACATTGAATTTCAATTCTAAATTAGATGTTGCACTGATCATCTCGCTGAAAATTTGTCAAAAAAACATTAGAAATTATGGGGTCAAGTGACAGTGTTTAATATTTGTTGCTCCTTCTAAGTCTAAATCTCTTCGTCTTATTCTAATCTTTCTAAATTTTCAATCATCTAGAAAAATGGATTTGGGTTGAATAGGGGCTTCCTATGTCAAGCATCGGGTAGGAATTAACCTCCCTACAGTGAATGATGTATAAAAGAGAGATTTGTTGATATTGTTTTGCTGGCATTATTGTCATTTATGTGGAAACTCATGTATCGGTTGGATGTGCTTTGGGTGAAGAACATAACTGACCTATCTTATGCAATATTATATGGTAATAGATATTGTGGATGATTATCCTTAGTTTGAAAATGATCGTATATCTTTTTGGTACATCTATAGTGTTTAGTGGATGATATTTTTATTCTGAATTCTCTCTGGGTATCCATGTTATTCGGTTATTCATGAAGTTTATCAAGAGTTTTGGTATAATAGTTATATTCAAAATTTGGATTATTTCTTCTCGGTGCTATTCTTTGGTTGGTACTGAATTTTGTGGTAGTAAAGACATGGTATTGTTTGTGGCATTCCCATCGGCCCTAGAATATATTTATATTTTGGTACTTAACCTATGCAATATGGCTATCTTCTGTAATACTTATTATTGGGTCCCATGGTAGTGTGGTATGTATTTCCCATATGTGTGTTATATATTTTAGGTCTGGTGCTAGCAAATAGATCTTCATTGTATATCTCACAATATATTTTATTTTGTACTTGTATGTGTCAAAATCTAACCTGTTTGGAACGTGTGTAAACAAGCAAATGTTAGTTTAAATCAACATGCATTACACAAAGATTTAAAACACAACCTCTGATTGAACTAAAATGGAAGCACCCAAATTCCATTTGATTTGTTCATTATGGATATTTGTGGGTGTGCTCTCCAAACACAATAGTAAGTTCCCCAATGCAATCTCAAATGGTTTGAAGCCTAAATGAAAGCTAATGGAGACCAAGACCTAGCAAAACTAGGATGACGAACTAGTTTGTAACAATGATCAAATGATGAAGATTGAAATGCAAAGATTTTCAAGGTGATTATATTTTCAAATGTAATCTACAAACTAGCAAGATTTAAAACTAAGATGATTTAACATGTTATTCTATGCAAGGATCAAACTATGAAAATGAAACTAACATAAAATATTTAAAGTGATCTAGAACCATTTTAGCATGATAATAATGCAACTATAATGGATTGATTTTCTCTTGGCAAGGCTCCTATTTATATATTTTTGGAGAATTTACTCCTTTGGGACTATCTTATGAATTAGCTTTGGAAGAAATCCTTGAGAACAATCTCATCACATTGCCTTAAGTAACTTCATGTGGATTTGTATTTACTCTAAAGTAGCCAACAATTTGCATCATCCAACAAGTCATCATTAAGATCAATCTTTCCTTTTCTCTATAATCATGAGCCATCCATATCCTCATATTCTTAAAAAAGGTTACTTTAGATTAAATTTCCATTGGATAAAGCATTTACTCATTTTGGACTATTGTATGAATCAATTTTGGAAGAACTCCTTGAGAACAATATCATCATGTTGCCTCAAGTCACTTCATGTGGATTTGTATTTTTGAGCAACTATTGTACATATAATAGACATAATTAACATGAAACTTGTAATTGCATGGAATTGAAGCATAAAATCCAAGATCTCATTGATGATGACATTATTGAAGTACAAAATCATAATGATTCATCTAATTAAGAACAAGATACTACTCTCAAGCAAGATCTAAACCATGAACCTATGTCTAGCAATAGTCCTCATGCAACCTCTAGTTCTTCCACCATTCCTTCATCCCCTAAAGCAGTAAAACTAGTCAAAATCTCTCCATCAAACAATGAGCATAATGATGATACTTTCCATGTTTACTATATATACCCTCAAGGTTTGCCTCTAAAAAAAATCCAAGCTAATTTACAACATGCTTCAAGTTTCTTCCATGCTTCAAAGATCACAAACCCCAAGATTTCATGTTCTTGAATGCCTTTCATACCTATTCAAAATGATCCTTCACCATCCCTTCAAGAATCCTCCATGCATATACAAACTCCTAATGTGTCCTTAGAAGTGGCTCCATGTCAAGAGAGTAATCCAAAGTGTGAAGAAACAAGTATCAATAAATATCAAGATCAAGATGTTATCCATTCCTATCCAATATTTGATGAAGGTCCCATATCCATAGAGTCTTACGATGATCCCCTCATACATTTACACTTCTTCCAAGATGATATCCCTCCATGTCAAGCACAAAGTATCCCTCCAAACTTCATGTCTTATCCACCTCTGATCCACATGGATATTCACCAAAAATTGAAGTGTTCTAAAAACTCAATAAATCAACACCATTTTGAAGATCTCATCGATATGAATCCAATGCAACTTGAACGGAGTCAAACGGAGTCTGTATGAAGAAGTTATGACTAGTCAAAGTTGCAAAAGAAAAGGTTGACTTGATGATGTCAGCAAGTACAGTCAGAATGGGATGCTGACATGGCAGGTGACATGGTACTGTTAGTGATGTGGCAGAGTGCATAGTTAGCATAATCTTGGGATTACACTTGTCATCCGATGGCAAATTGTATTGTGCCACGTGACCCAATGATTGGGTGCCACATGGCAGCAATCGGTCTTAAACAAAACCTTTTATTTGTTTTGTAAGTTGGGGATTCGAAACCGTGACCTCTATTTTGCAAACACTCCTCCTAACCAATGCGGCACATGTATTCATTGATTCAATTATGGCACTTATTGTAATGAACTCCCATGACCCTAGGTGCCCATCCACCAACATGTCTTGTATAACAGAGATTCCTTTCAAATTCCAAAGTTTAGTAGAGAAACTTTGAGTAAGAGCCAAAGGTTTACCATTATCACACAGCCCCCACCAAATAGATTTGTCCTTAACAGTAAAAAATGGAGGACCCCCCACAGCTCCCCTCTCTAAAATGAATTGTCTCACCTGAATCCAAGCTTTCTAGAAGGATTGGAAAATTTTTGAGCCAGACAATTTCATACTATACTCTCCCATAATTATATCACATATTAAAACATTCTTCCACTGTTTCCCTTTTCTAATGATAGATCTCTCAATACTACTCCTTATGAGAACTTTCCAAGGTTCATTGCCCCAAAGGGCTTTAATATTCCATTTGGATGCCAAAGAAACTCCATGAACTTTAATGTCCTTCAGCCCCATCCCTCCATGCCTTCTTTCCTGACAGCACCATTCCCATTTCACACAATGTCTTTTCCTATTTCCTTTTCCATCAAACCATAGGAAATCCCTAAGGATCCTTTCTAACATATTAGCTTGGGGATTAGAAAACATCCATGTAGAGGCATAATATATGTGATGAGAAGAAAGAACTTTTTGAATAATTTGAACTCTACCAGCAATGGATAGTGACTGAGTCTGCCATTTGATGTGTTTTTTTATTAATTTTGTCATAGACCCAGTCCCACATATTACCAAAGTTAGGCTCCACGGAGAGGGGTATGCCAAGATACCTAACAATTTTGTTGGGCCCAACCCATTGCCAACCTTTTCCTTCTAACCATATAGGGGGTCATTTGACTAGCCTAAAATAGTTGATTTATGAGGAGAGACTTTAGAGCCTGAGACTTTGTACAAGAAATTGATCCTTTCGACAACATTGTCAAAATTGCTTTCTGATAAACCTAGAAACATTGTTATATCATCTGCAAATTGAACATTTATGAGTTCTTCCCTATTAGGGAGAGAAATACCTTTAGTGGGAGGTCCCATACTCTGTGCCCTTAAGATATAGTATATAGCATCAGCAACAATAACAAACAGTGAAGGGGCTATTAGGCACCCTTGTCTAATAGATCTTTGGAGACTTATAGGTTCAGATAGGACCCCATTAACATCAATGACTGTGGATGCATCCTTGAAAAGGATGCTAATCCATTTATAGTATAGATCTGGGAAGCCAAAATCTTTTAGCATGCCAAGTACAAAATCCCACTCTACTCTGTCATAAGCTTTTTCAAAGTCTAACAGCACCATCGCCGCCTCTTGTCCCTCTACTCTAGCCCAGTGTATTTATTCCCAACTTGTAACAAGATTTTTCAAAATGTACCTACCTTGATTAAAACCAATCTGTGTATAAGAATGAATTTTCTCAATAAGGGAGCAATTCTCCTAGCTAAGACTTTGGCCAGAATTTTGTAAGAGAGGTTTAATAAAGTAATAGGTCTCCAGTTTTTCACTAGAGTTATGTCACCTATTTTAGGTAGTAACTTGACAACCCCCTTGTTAATGCAATCTCCTTGAGATCCTTTTTTGAAAGCTTCTTCATAGACTTTCAGAAGTTCAGGCCCCACCTAATCTTTGTTCCTCTTGTAGAATTCCACAAGGAGCTGTAACCACCCTAATTTGGTCTGCTCTGACCATGGACCCTATTTTTCCTAAGTGTGATCATACCCCTAATTATGTCAATACAATTATTCAATTTACTGGCATAATTCATTTAAATCAAATTTAATCTCCTAAGTGATCTAATCACTAAATTACATTAATTGCCTTAGCCAATCAAATCAAATCAAATCAATTCTATCAAAACAAATCAAAAACATGGCTAAGGTAATTAAATAAAGTCCTAATTACACCTCATCACTTGCAAAAGGAAAGCCAATCCCCTAGCCTAATTAATTGGCTATAGTCCTAATTAATTATCAAAAGCAACCAAAAGCTTAAATAATTATAAATTTCCCCTATTATTGAATGAATATATTATTTATATAATTCATTTTATTAATATTCCCTTTAACCCCTAACCTTACCTATCTCAACCACCTTAACCCTAGGTTTGATCTAATCTCAACCTCTTCACCCATGCTAAGCCTAATTCTAATCTTAATCTCATCTTAACCCACTCCCTAGTGATGTCACATTCCTAATCTTTTGAGTAGGAATTCAACTCATTCTAAAAATTCCACTTTCTCAAGCTCCCTTACTGACCAAATTTGGTCTGGTCTGACCATGGACCCTATTTTCCCTAAGTGTGATCATACCCTCAATTATGTCAAGACAATTCTTCAATTTACTGGCATAATTCATTTAAATCAAATTTAATCTCCTAAGTGATCTAATCACTAAATTACATTAATTGCCTTAGCCAATCAAATCAATTCTATCAAAACAAATAAAAAACATGGCTAAGGTAATTAATTACAAGGAATTAAATAAAATCCTAATTACACCTCATCACTTGCAAAAGGAAAGTCAATCCCCTAGCCTAATTAATTTAATTAATTGGCTATAGTCCTAATTAATTATCAAAAGCAACCAAAAGCTTAAATAATTAATTTCCCCTATTATTGAATAAATATATTATTTATATAATTCATTTCATTAATATTCCCTTTAACCCCTAATCTAACCTATCTCAACCACCTTAACCCTGGGTTCGATCTAATCCCAACCTCTTCACCCATGCTAAGCCTAATTATAATCTTAATCCCATCTTAACCCCTCCCTAATGATGTCACATTCCTAATCTTTTGAGTAGGAATTCAGCTCATTCCAAAAAGTCCACTTTTTCAAGCTCCCCTTCCTCAAAGTCCACTTTCTCAAGCTTGGACTTACACCCCTTACCATGATTCATTAATACTCTCATAAATGCATCATTAATTCCTATACCCTCACCATGCCTCGTAAATATTATCCCTCGTTAAGGCTCTTACACATGCTTTTAATGGCCTTATCTCTCCTCTCACTCCTAATTTCTTTTATAAATAGAATGATTTTTAAGCTCAATGGGCCCCTAATTTTGGATTGTTGAAAATATTGTTATGTTGTTCATATTGGTAGATATCTATATTGCATTATTAGCTTTCATTCCATGCATTGTTATAATCTTCATTTTTAGAGCTTAAAATGTATATTTCTTGAGCATAGATTAGTTTCATTTAAATCTTTCATTCTAGGTTGTATATGTCACTGACAAATGCATAATCTGAGGGTAATTATAGCATTTTTCACACTCCTCCTAGATAGGAAGAAATGGGTCAATTTTAGTGATTGATATGCTTGTTGATCCTTGTTTTTCACTAATACAATGACTTATTGAAGTGTTGTGTTGCATCTAACAGGTACACAAAATAACACACACAGGAGCCCATCCAACCCTGGTGCTTTTCCATTAGCAAAGGAGTCAATGGTTGCAATTATTTCATTAAGAGAGAGAGAGAGAGACTTGCTGAGAGCTACACTATCATGTTCTGTGAGTTTTTTAGGGATAATTTTTAGCATTGTCTTAAAGCTCCTTGGCTATCTTTGGAGACCTCCGAAGTGAACAACTCAATGTAGAATTGGTGAAAGGCACTCTTAATGTATTATGGATCATTAGTGATCCCATCCTCCAATTGAATTTCTTTTATCATATCCCTCCTTTGTTTGTCTCTGATGATATTGAAGAAATACACAAAACCTTTATCGCCCTCATTAATCCAGTTCATTCGGGCTTTGATTTTCTGCCCTTGTGTCTTGTATCTCTGAATAAGTCTCAAACTATGTTTAGTAGTAGCTAGTTGGGCTTCCATTAAGGGGTCATTGCCTATATTTTTCAGCTCCCTCTCTATGTCATTCAACCTGTTCTACCAGAAGGACTCATCTATGTTTCTGTCCATTGCAAGCTTCTTACCAATAACTTGAAAAATACTCTTCCAACAGTTCACCAGTCTTTCCCATAATGTAATAGCATCTTCTAGAGGATTACAGATCTTGGTTAGGTTGGTGACCATTTCAATGGCATATATTTTATCTGGATCATCTAGCAAAGAAATAATGAGTTTAAAGGAATTACTTCTCTTCTTATCAACTCCATATTCTGTACTCCTTTCAAATCTAATGTAGGACTGAATAGGTGAATGATCTGAAATAGATGCTGGGAAGACCACCACTGGACCATGGCTACCTTCTGTTATGAAAGAGAATGCAGATACATCCCCATAGAATCTATCAAGTCTACAATATACTCTCTGATTACCTTTTTGATTGTTGCACCATGTAAACCAAATATTAGAAAATTGCTTATGCATATGCTTCATGGGATCAAGAAGATTAAATTTCCTTTTGAACTTTTTCCAAAAGAACAACTCATTGCCTTTCCATACATGGTCCAAACCTGCCATTTTGTCTAACCTATGTTCTACCATATTAAATTTCCCTATGAAAAGCTAAGGATGTTTGGGAAGATGCATAGAGCACCATTCCCAAAGTTTTTTTTTCTCTCTCTCTATAACAATTAGCTGTATAGATATTACAAATCCCAAAAACCTATAAGTCACATTTAAGGGTCACCCAAATGACCCTCTGGCAAGGTGAACATCCATTGATTTCAATTTGATCCTCCCACTTAGGGTTAATGAGGATAGTTACTCCTCCTTTACCTCTTTCATGGTTGGAATGAAAGCCAATTGCTTTATCCCACAGAAATTTAAGAATAGTGTGGGCTTGAAAGCCTACTACTTTGATCTCTTGTAAGAAGATAACATCTTTAAGATCCAATTGGTTACACCATCTCCTAACTGTATACTTTCTATCTAGCATCTCTAACCCACAAACATTCCAGTTGTGGATGTGCATCATGGTTAATTACTTTGATTAGGGTTTTGTGCTTTTGCACAGTCTATTAATGCAATATGGGAGGTTCTTCTTACCTTTGCTACTATTAGACAAGGAGTGTCTTTCTCCTGTATTTCTTTTCTTTCTAACAACCTCAATGAACTACTCCTCTTTATTGAAGGCTACAATTTGCATTGACTCGGGAGAGACAGATGATTCCACAGGGAGTGGTTGTTGATCCTTCATATTTTGCTTAATGCTATCAGCCTTTTCATTTATATATAGAATGGCTAATTGTTGGGAATTAAACTTGGGGGGGCTTGCATTATCTTTAGGGGTATCTGCAGACATTACACTTGATGGGTGGGCATCTAGGGGAGAAGGGTTCTTTTCCTCCAAAGGATCATGGGTATGAAAAAATTCAAATTCTTCATCAACTAAAGGATTCGAGAGTGTGACAAACTTGTTATTATCCACAAAATTGATGTGTTTGTTCTTACTATCAATAGCAGATTGTTGTCTTTCTGTGGGTAGTGTAACCACCCTAATTTGGTTTGCTCTGACCATAGACCCTATTTTCCCTAAGTGTGATCATACCCCTAATTATGTCAAGACAATTCTTTAATTAATTGACAGGATTCATTTAAATCAAATTTAATCTCCTAAGTGATCTTATCACTAAATTATATTAATTTCCTTAGCCAATTAAATCAAATCAATTCAATTAAATAAAAAACAAATCAAAAATATGGCTAAAGTAATTAATAAAAGGTAATTAAATAAATCCTAATTACAACTCCATATTTGCAAAAGGGAAAGACGATTCCCTACCCAATAAGAGTTAAATCACTTGGATCACCTCACATGGATCACCAAAGATTCAAACTCCACCTCTCTTCCACTTTCAATCCTAACCTCTCATTCCTCAAATTCTTCTATAAATGGAATGAATTTTAAGCTCAATGGCCCCCTAATCCTTCATTGTTGAGTTGCAAACTTATGTTGCTCATATTTTTAGAGATCTTAATACCTTTTAGCTCAATTTTCTTAGAAATTGTTATTATCTTTCATTTGGAGCTTTAAAATGAACATTTCTTGAGAATTTTAGATTAAAATTCTTCAAATCTTCCATTCTAAGCAGTATATGTCACTGATTTATGCATAATCTAAGGGCAATTATAGTATATTTCACACTCTTCTTAGATAGGGAGCAATAGATCAACTTTAGTGATTGATATGAATTCTAACTCTTATTTTTCATGTCATTTCACTAATATAATAACTTATTGAAGTGTTGTGTTACAGCTAGCAGATCCAAAAAATAACACACACTATTTTGGTGCCCACCGTGGGGCAGATCCTCAGATTTTACCTCACCTTCTGATCATTTTGGACTGATTTTTCTTCTCTGTTTTCAAGTACAGAGTCACATTTAGTCACCAAGGCTCGCATGCAGGAAATTGCATCGCATTTAGGAAATTGGATCGCATCCCAAATTTCAAAACTCACATAAGGGTAATCCCATATCGCTTCTAGTAAAGGCTCATATCTCGTATATTCTGTGTCACCATTTGTGCAAATCATCGCATTCAGGAAAGGGTCTCGCATACAAGATATCTAGGATCGCATCTAGGAAAGGCAATCACATTTGGTTATTTGATTTGAAAGTTGAAATGTCTAACCACTAATCTTGTGACCTTGTCTACTTCTATCCTTCAAACAACCTAACTATTGATTGCAGGTTGTTGTTAGAGCCTTTTTTCTCAAAAAGGTGGAAATAAATTACTAATTTGTGGTTTGCAGGTGGTTGAATGGTTTAATTTGATTTCATTTGTTCAAAGTTTTAAAAGTAAATACATTTCCCAATCACTTACTAAATTGACCAGAGGACTATGCTCTTTTCCTTTAAGGAAAATTAGAAACTCAAAAGTTGGTTTAGGATTTGAGAAGAATTTGTGGAAAAATTGAACAAGGCAAACATCACATTATATAATTTTGTTTGGGAAAGTAATTGAACAAAACAAAACATTAAATATTGTAGCTAAATAAACAAGTTCAATTGTATACTTCTTTTGGATAGTAATTGAACCAAGAAAAGCACTAAATCTTGTGGGAAAAAGAACAAGCAAATTCATTTTCTAATTTTGGGAAAAGAAATTGAACAAGAAAATCACCTAATTTGGGGAAATTGAACACCACAAAATTTGCTTTTCAAGTACTTTATGTTTTCTTAAATTAAGAATTTAACATCAAACTTAAGCTTATCACTTAGTCTCGCTAGAGAATTTTCTCTTCTTTCCAAGTGGAGGAATCAAAGACTCGTCATGGGAGATTGAGTTTTGAGTGAAGTAGTTTGAGGAAATGAACTTGCTTGGTGTGTTTGTGGGATAAAATGGAATGGGATAGGAGATTATGCTCTTCTTATTTTAAAGAATCAGAAATCTAGACTCCTAATCTCACCAATCCTTTTTCATTGCTTTCAAAACATTAGAGGGCCTGCCAGTTGAGGAAAAATTCTCTCGGGATGACCCAAGAGAGGATAGGTTTTACACTAACCCTTCCAACTCACTATAAATAATTGCTTCCTTGTAAGAAAAATCCTTGGAAGATGTAATCGGTTTTGTTCCTGGAATTCTGATATCATTCCTTGAACATGCTTGAGTGTGTGTAGAGCAAAGCCGCTTGAATCTTGCTTGTGAGACTACACACATTTGAGTATTCATAGGGCTATACACCTCAATTTTGCCTTGTGCAATTCTATGGGAGACGGTTGTGAACGGATGCCCCAACATAATAAACACTTGTAGTCAAATTACCTGATTCATCTCCGAAAGGGTGATAATCTTTGTGCAAGGCAAATAGTAATTGACCCAAGATACTCGTCATTTCATGCCCTCACTTGCATTTGGAGTTGGCTAATACGACATCATGACTGGAGCCATTGCATGCTTGGTGATGGTCATATTCTAATTAGCATGTGAGTGTGTACCTGAGTCTACAAGAAAATATTTTCATTCTATGCTTAGAAACTAGCAAATAGGGAAAGTGTTTTGTCACCCTTAACAAAGGAACATTGCTTGATGTGCTTTAAACTCACTAAAAAGATAAATCCTTGAAATAAGAAATAATTTTCATCTCCTGACATACATGCAGTTTTCAACTCACTGGAAAGTCTCAGAAAACCCTTACTGTCAAACAATATTTCACGTACTTCGAGACAAAATAGACAAAACATGAAAAACCATTAGAGGTTCATTTCTGGTTTGTCCTAGGTTGCATCTGGTTGCATAAGCTCACATCCAGGAAAAAAGCTTACTTTTGGTCATTCCTGCCTCGCATTTAGGGAGGTTACTCGCATTCTGCATTTCAAAGCTCACATCTGGTTTAGCACACCCTCGCATCTAGTGTGTCACATCTAGGATAGTGGGAACTTGCAAACTTGTCTCTCAAAGAAATTCAGTATATTTGGATACCCTTTTAGCTCTTCAGTCTGGTCCTGTTTCTTTTGTTGGTCCACTAGTCGTTGTTTCAAAACTTTCTTAGAAGACTACCTTGCATGTTCTTTTTGGCTCTCATAATTGGTGTCAAAACATGTGGTCTACCCATTTACCAAAAAATCTTGATTCTTAGCTCACTATCAGGGAATTCTAACCCTTTTACGCTAAAGTCATTCACTTCTAACAAACACAAACAAACTACTACTTGGACACACTTACTTGGACAATTTGAGACTCTACTTGACACTATTGGAAACCTTTGACAAAGTTGAGATTCAACTTTCATGGTTAAAATAAGATGCAACAAGTATATTACTAACGAATCAGAAGTACCTCCTAGATTACTACAATTTAAACAAGGAGAAACATCTTGTAATCCCCTATTTGATACAGAATCACCCGCAATGGATGCTCCTCGGAACGAATGGAGTAGAGCTTTTGAAGACTACAACAATGACCAAAACCAAAGAAATGAAGACAATAGTAGCAAAGAAAAACTACATATCAACCATCCTTTGTTTGACTCAGATAACTTGATGGAGACGTACTCGAGGAAGAGTATAAAAGACTCAGACAAAGTAGAAAATTCCAAAGGACATTGGAAAAGATCATTGGTGAAGACAAGGAAAAATACTTTCTACATCTAGCATCCCTTGGAGTCAAACTCCCTAAATATTATGATATTGAAAGACTAAAATAGAAAGACGTACCAACACCTATTTCTATTCTCACCAAAAAATTGACCTTGATGCAAGTCAGACTTGCAACACTCAAACAAGAAAAGGTCAAACCAACAAAAAAATACTCTTTGGACCACATTTGTCCATTTCCTTTTGACAAGAGTATCAACATGATTCTATTTCCTCCTAACATGGCAAGGCCCAAATATGAAAAGTATATGGGAGAGACTAATCCACATGACCATGTGAGAGAGTTTTGTTCTCTAAGCATAGAGTGCATGCACGGACCTACCTACCTAATGAGGCTATTTCCAGGAAGCTTAGGCGGAAATGCTATGGAGTGGTTCTCCAAACTCACACCAAGGCTAAAATCTTTTGAGTTAATTCAATGTTTTATCCAACATTACTCCTACAATATACAACATAATGTAACCATGATGGACCTATGTAACACAAATCAAAGGACCAGTGAATCCTTTACACACTTTTTACAAAGGTGGAGGAAAATCTTTGCTAGGTACTCAAGAGCTATTCCTGAATCAGAAAAGATGGAAATCTTTATTAACAACTTGATACCTGAATTAAACTATTCTTTGCAAATGCAAAATTCACCTAGATTTGATAGGATGATAAAAAATATCATCTATATTGAAGAGTTCATGGTTAAGAAAGGAGAAATGACACTCCAAAGTGATAGTAAATCTACCAACTACAACAACAATCCTAAGTGGTGGAAACAAAACAAGAATGTTGTTAATGATGGAGTGGTAGATGCATTAATCCTAAACCAGCAATGTTCAATTTAATGAACAACTTACAAGCAAACAAAGAGGACAAGGTAACAACCACAATACCTAAAGCAAACAATGAGAACAACAATAATAGACCATGGACTTCTAGACCTCAAAGAACATTCACTCCTTTAGGAGAACCTCTTGAGACAGTTTTGAAGACACTCTCAGACAACAAAGTTCTTACAATCTTAGATTCAAAACCATGGGAACCAAAAGTCAAACTGAGATGGTGGGATGACAATTCTTATTGTGTCTTTCACAAAAAAAAGGGACATAAGACTAATAACTATGTTAAGGTTAAACACATTATACAATACCTTATTAAAGGAGGAAAGATCAAAGTGGATGGACACACCACTAATGAAGGCCATACAACATTTAACAAACTGTTCCCTAACTATGAGAAAGGGGAAGATTCTAAAGGAAATGGAAACAAAGTGAATTACACTTACTCCAATAATGATAATGTGATCAACATGTTGGAAATTAAATACGAATCAATCAGTGTGATCACTATTAAAGGTGTGTGACTCAAGGTCAAGCACAAGTCACAATCAAAGGAGCTAGCTCCTCATCAAAGCAAGCGACATCCTCAAAAGTATATTTTGTCACCATTCTCAAACTAGCAGCAACAAGATAAATAGTTACCATGCCTTCTGCAAACTATAACTTGGTGGATCATTGCAAACAACCTTTCCTCAAATTTCTATATTTGAGTTAATCAAAATCTCTTCAGTGCATAGGAAAGTCCTTGAACAAGCCCTACATTCTGCAAACGTTCCAAAAGACATTGATGTAGACAAGTTCTAGGCAATGGTTAATTATATCTCAGCACTACACTATCTCTCTTTTTTAGAAGAAGATGACAAATCCTTAACTCATCCGCATAACCAACCCCTACACATTGAAGTCCTAATTCACAAATCCCATGTTAGATGTGTAGTGATAGATGGAGGTGTTGGGTTGAACATTTGTACTCTCAACCTAATAAAGAAGCTGGGTCTTTCAGAACAAACCATTGATTCAAGAAGTAAGATAACTATAAAGGCTTATGATGAAGAAGAAAGGTCATCCAAAGGACTCATTGTTCTACTAATCAGAATAGGACCAGTTGAAAGAAATGTGATCTGTCAAGTTTTGGATCTACCCTTGGCCTACAACATACTATTAGGGAGACCTTGGATTCATGAAATGCAAGTAGTGCCATCTACTTACCACCAATGTATCAAATTCTCACATAATGGGGTGGAAGTAACAATTCCTGTAGATGCCAGTTACACTTGCAATAATGTTAAAGTAGATAGTATGGTTACTCATAATAAGGAAGTCCCAAAAGAATCCATACCTGAAACTACTAAAGACATGGTGATGAGAATATTTGGAAAGACATTAAAACTTGAAGAAACTAGCATGGGAGAATACAAACTAGACATGACTCCATCATTGACAGAACTTTCTGTATCTCCAAGATCTTATGGAAAACCTTCCTCATCATTCACACCTACTACATCTAAAGAACTAGACATTCATAAAGCAACTAGTATGGTTAGAGCCTCTACTTCTCAAGAGGATGAAAAAGAAGAAAAAGCAGTCTTGGCTTGGCTCTGTAAAGGAGAAGAAAAAGAAAATAAGTTAAAACATGTGGAGATATCCCCAGAAAAGTATGGTAAAGGATATGAACTTCTCAAACAAATGGGATATAAAGGGAAGGGACCTTTAGGAGATAAAGGAAAAGGACTTTTGAACCTATACACATGGAATTCAAAAACAACAAAAGACAAAACAAGATTAGGTTTCAATAACAAATCTGAAAACCCTACTTCAAGAGATGGTCCAATATTTGATGAAGGAAGTGACGATGAAGAAAAAGAAAAATCATTAAAACCATGGACCTATGAGAGATTATTGCATATTGGTACAGAGTATCTCAAACATTAAGGAGAAATATATGTACCTACTTTTGTAACACAACAATAGACTCATGTTCCTTTATTATCACAAGCTACTATTCCAGAAGTAGAGGAAACAATAGAAGACTCTCCAGAAGTCCCATTGATAGAAGAAACTCCTAAATAAATACCCAAACAACAAGATTTACATCCTAACTAGGGGAAGTTGGTCACAATTTCACATGTCCTAGATTTACCTCACTTTGATCTACAAGTAGCTAATAGGGTACATCAGATAACTATTGTTGAGTTTCTAAACAGATCAGATGATGAAATAACAGACTCACATGATTATGAATGGGATCACTTTTCTGATGCTACCATAGACATTGAAGTAGATATGATTCACAAATTTGCACCGATATTGGAAAGAGGAGAGAGTTCTAACACTTCCCCTAACACTGTTGTTGTTCCAGAATCAGATGAGATACCACTACCTAGGATTTTTGATGAGGAAAATGGTGTTTTACTAGGTCTAGAGGACATTCTAAGACTACAAGAAATGAGTTCTATCTTGATGAGAGATGAAGAAGAAATCTCAACTGATGAGTCGCTAGAGTTAGGTCTGCATATTACTAATAACAACCCTATTAATGACAATTTAACTCTTAATGATCTAAACATTGTAGAAGCTAACTTAACGAAACATGTCTTGTCAGTTAATATTGTGATGTTGACCCAATGTTGTCCTTACCAAACTTTGAATCATTATCCTTGATAAACCCTAACCTAATTGACTGGACTAATTTAGATCCTACTCCTATCATGAACTTCCCTAATGACTACACTTTGGCCTATTATCTAAATGCTTGTGAACCTTATCCTTCTTCCACCAATGTAAGGAGCATGAACATGATAGAGGAGGATATCAAGTTTCTTAGTCACAAATTGAAAAATAAAAAGAAACAAAGAACTGATGGTGAAAACCACATTGTGGTAGTATCAGACTCTAAAAAACTAAAACTAAAAGATGTATATGATGGTGAAAACCTCCCAGAGGTGCCAAAAGATGAGATTCTTGATATCCTCCCTGAGCACTTTCAAGAAAGATCTTCAGTTTTGACAGAACCTACACAACCGGTTAACATGGGATTAGTAGAAATTCCTCAATTTGTTCACTTAGCACAATCCTTATCAAAAGAGGAGAAGATACAATTCACTGAGTTCCTGAAAGAGAAAAAGATCAACTTTGCATGGTCTTACACTGATATGCCTAGACTTGATCCTGAATTAATAATGCATCATTTATCTATAGCTCCTAGGATCAAACCCGTGAAACAAAAATTAAGAAAGATGCATCCTCGTGTTGCATTACTGGTGAAAGCAGAACTAGAAAACTACTAAAATTTGGATTCATAAGAGTCGTCACATATGCAGGATGGATTTCGAATGTGGTACTAGTATCTAAAATAGATAAATCTATTAGGATTTGCATAGAATTTAGAGACTTAAACAAAGTGTGTCCTAAAGATGATTTCCCATTGTTGAACATTGATATGATCATAGATCTTACAGCAAGCTATCAGATGTACTCACTCATGGATGGATTCTCAGGCTATAACTAGATTAAGGTTACTCTTGAAGACCAAGAAAAGATAGCATTCACATGCACATGGGGAAATTTTTGCTGGAACATTATACCATTTGGATTAAAGAATGTTGGCACTACATACCAAAGAGCTATGACAACAATCTTCCATGATATGATACATAAAAACATGGAGGACTACGTGGATGATACCTTAAGCAAATCAAAAATAAGAGCTACTCATATTGAAGACTTGCAGAAGATATTATATCGCATGGAGTAATTTCAACTCGGGCTTAATTTAAATAAATGTGACTTTGGAGTCCAATTAGGGAAGTTACTAGGGTTTATTGTATCAGCAAAAGGAATTGAGGTGGACCCTGAAAAAGTTAAAGCTATATTGGAAATGTCACCTCCACACAATATTAGACAAATGAGGACACTGCAAGGAAGACTCTAGTCAATCAGGAGATTTATGTCACAACTTGCAGACAGAGCACAACCTTTTACTAAACTGCTACATAAGGGTGATACCTTCAAATGGGACAAACATTGTGAAAACAACTTCAAAGAATTAAAGGATTACTTGGATACTCCTCCCATTCTAATGGTGCCCATTCATGGAAAGTCATTCCTCCTATATATCTTAACTATGGCTACATCGCTGGGAGTATTGTTGGCTCAAGGAGATGAAAATAAAAAGGAAAGAGAAATCTATTGGAATTAATGGAAGTAGTACTGAGAGGGGAGGGGTGAATCATTACCTCTAAAACTTTTGACACCTTTCACACTTCATCATTAGTAATCATTCATTATAGTAATACTAACCATTACTGTTGTTCTTTCTTATGTATGTATTGTTCATTCATAATCTTTAATAGTTTGCAACATTCATAGAAACATTCATGAAGATGGTAAACACATAACACAAGATATGATATCGCAGAAAACTCCTGTTAGGAAGTAAAAACTGCGGTGGGGATGGCACCCACAAAACTTCACTATCTGCAGAATGGAAGGGAGTCAATTAAGGCTTATAATTTGATCAATTCTGATGATCTACCCTATTAAGAGTATTAAGGTGGAGACCTATTAAGATCTACTCTGTTAAGAGCTTTAGCAACACTGATTTAAGTGTGCACTCAGTTATGAGATTAACAATAGGACGGTTAAGCCCACCTTTCTTGAAAGGATTTCATTAGTGTACTACACTTGTTAGAATGAGTATAAATGTTGACCTGGTTGTATGCAATCTACAATTGCTAATTACAGATCCATTAAATCTCTTACAATTATAATATCACCTTAAGTGATTGATGAATATCTTTTCTCTGCTTGTCGGTAGCCTATGTTCCTATTCTTTAAAACTGATTTGATTATGTTTCTGTCCTTCTGCATGAATTCTTTGTCTAGTCTCTAGTTTCTCTCCATGGCTACTATCTTCATTGAACAACAACTATTTTCAATAGATTGAGCACCTATTTATACAAGTATTTGACCTATCTTAGAATTCACGCATTACAATGTTAACTCTTAGATCCAAGGTTTACAACTTGACCTTGATCTTTAGTTTGCATGTTTTAAATCAGTAAAACTAATTAAAACAATAGTAAATACCTTGCTTCCTCCTCACATAATGGATTTAAAAGTAAATCAAGAAGCTATAAATACAACTTCAGTGATTTATCTGACATGGAAAGTCAGATCCACTTTTTGCGGGACGTAACTGACTGTTGGTTCTTGGTCTTCAATTTGAACTTGAAGTCTGTCGGCGTTCCTTTGTTTGAACTATTCATTGGGTTCCCTTTGTCTGTCGGGTTCCTCTTTGTGCTCATTCCGTCAGGTTGCACTGTTGTTACTTGTCGGGTTTCCTTGAACCTTTTTTTCATCGGATAACACTTAACAGTGTTTATCGGGTAACCTTAGCGTCAGGTAGTGCAGTGCCCTGTCTATCGGTGTTGTGTAAACCGATGGTGCAGATCATGTTTTTCTCTAAGTATACTAATAGAAAAATATAATGCCTTCAATCTCCCCCTTTGACATTAGTATCAAAAACTGATATGTGCATAATACTAAAGTATTTTAGTATGTATACACCATGTTTATATCCTTGTCATCATATGACTCCCCATAATTGTATGCATCGGTATAGTGTATGTATATGTACATGTATACTATTCATTCTCTGTATGTACATTATTTCCCCTTTCTTTTACTATAGATATGATTTCCTCCTTTTAACTGAGGTGAGTGAACATATCATATTCCCCCTTTCTTTGATACTGATGACAAAAATGTACAACTTATAATATGTTGTTGCAAGAGTGTAAGTGTTGGTAATAGCTTAGCTTGGAGCTCATTTACTTTATCTTTGTACTTCATCTCTGCAAATTTTATGTCTTGTCTTTGTTTTCGAGCTTGTTTGATTTGCTCATTATGCAATTTAATTGCTTCTTCATTATTGGTGAGACTTTGTGCACTTGTCTTAAGATCAACATCAATTTTTGTTGTCTGGTCTATATACTCCTGAGTGAGTTGATCTAGAGTGCACAATTTCTATATTAAGGTAATAGCTTTTGATATGATTGGTTCAATTGTACTTACCAATTTAGATAGCTTGACCTTTTTCAGTGCCACTTCTTGGCTTATCTTTTCGGCTAACTTGAACTCATACTTTTTGTTCAAGTCTCTCTTCCATAACTTTCTTAGAATTAATGTGCTGAGATGTTATTGCATCTGTTAGTATGATCAGTTGATCAAGCATTGGAGCTTTTTTATCAATATCTATATAAGGTACGATCTGTTGAAGTATTTATCTTGCTACTTCTAGTACCTTGGCCCCTTTTGCTGGTCTCTTCAGTTTGTCTTGAATAGCCTTTCTTTCACAGAGCCTTGCATACTTTTTTAATGTAGTTGGATCCAATGTCCTTGGATCACAAACTGGAATCTCAATTATTTCATCCAGAGTTACTGGATTCTTATTATTTCCTTTCTTCTTCTTTGAGATTTGTGGGGAAGCAGATGTATGAACTACCATAGCTAGTTCATTTGTTCTCTCTAAATTACTTGGTGAAGGCTTTATAGAAGATGCTTCTTGTGTCTTCTACTCAGGTGGCACATGTTGGTTATGTGAAGACATCTCTTCATTAACTTTGGGTGTTTCTGCAGAATGTGCTTCTGATTTATTCTCCATCTTATCCTTCTTTTCTTCTTCACCTTTCTCTGTTTGTTTGTCCCCTTTTTCCTTTTGAGTTTCCTCCTTATTTTGATCAGTAGAAGTATCTTTTTGATCATCAAATGCAACTTTCTCTGCAATTGTATCAGTGGTTTATTTAGCTTCTCCATCACCCTTGTCCTCGGGTGTTCTTATTTCCTTTTTAGTAGATTCATCATTGCCCTCTAGTATGTTTATTTCCTTCATTAAGACAAGCATGTTACTTTGAGTTGTAGCTTGGGCTTTGTCAATAGTGGTGTCTTGCTTGTTGGTTTGAGCCTTGTCAGCAGTGACATCCTCATCTTTTTGTGTTTCTTTTATAGGGTCTGGTACTTTTGAGTCCATGATTGAAGTATCATGTACTGTCTCATCAGCAGCATCAATTATTGTACAATCTTATGTCTTCAATCTTTGTTGTTGTTCTTGATCCTTAAGTGTGATAAATATGACATCATCTTTCTTCTGTGGATCTTTGTCAGAGTCATAGTTAGTGATATCTTGGATAATATCATCCATGACTATGTCTACGTTAATAGGCTCATTATCACTTTCAGTATTTTCCAGAGCAATGTGTTGAGGACTTGCATTATCTGTCTCCTCCTCTCTATGAGGTGTGTTGGTGAGAAGTAATTGTTTCTCACCACTTTTTGACTCTTCTGGTAGATCTAGGAGTTGTCTCCATTTATTTTCAGTCATAGTATCCATATCAGTGAACTTATTTTCTAGCACTTTGTAAGCTCTTATCTTGGCAACAAATTTTCCTGAGTGCTTTTTAAGTATTTCTTTCATATCTTCAACTTTTGATTCAGCAGGCATCAGTCTTACAAGTACCCTTTCCCTTGCTTCTCTCTTTGTTTGCAAGGCATATGACCATTTTTGGTATATATTTTTACCAAGCTCGTTAGGTATTTGATTGACAAATTCTGTAGGTGCATATTTGTTCTTGATCATTGACTTTATGACTACCTCCTGTATCTTATTCTTGCCCTCTGGGTTTAGTGAATCCCATTGTCTAATTTTCTTATCAGTAATTGTACCATGTGTAGCAATGGATTTGGAAGCTTCATCCACTGTTTGATTTCTGAAGTTCTTTTCTACATCAGGCTCATCATCTTTTGTGTCACTTATGTCAGCCTTTGTCCTAACCAACCTTTTCAACTTCTTTGGAGGTATTTTTTTGACAGTTTTTTGCCTTGTTCTCTTAGCTAGTTTCTTCCTTATGTAGGTCCTTACTTGACCTTTTTTAAGGGGTGTTGTATCGGTTGCAGCAATTTGACTCCTTGTCCTCTGCTTCTTTGTAGGAGGTGGAGGTGTATCAGATTCAATATTTTTAGAATTTGATTTCTTTTCTTATTGTTCCTCGCCGATGGTGTTGTTAGGGATTTTTCTTGTATGAATCACAGTGCTTGAAATGAATACTTGAACACCATGCCTTCTAATATTGATTCAGAGGCAAGAAAAGCCTAATTGCTAAGGACTGGATAAGATCCTTCTTCATTTTTGAGCTCCACATATACTCAGGCAGGTTTTACCTTTTATGATTGTTGTATACACAGTATGCTATAGTGTGGACACTGATTTGCTATGTACCTTTGTTAAACCAACTTATAAATTACTTTGCAAATGACCAAGCATAACCAGATGCAAGATTTAACCACACAAACCATGGTCTTAAATATAGCAAAAACCAGTGATACAAGGATTTTCATCCTTCTTCCTTTTATTGTAGGAGGGATAACCTAATGATTCACTCTCCAAGGAATCACTAAAGTGGACACTGTCCTG
>MU225416.1:1781716-1798518 GCA_018584345.1 Thuja plicata
TCAATTCCCTAGCCAATAAGAGTTAAATCACTTGGATCACCTCACATGGATCACCAAAGATTCAATCTCCACCTCTCTTCCACTTTCAATCCTAACCTCTCATTCCTCAAATTCTTCTATAAAGGGATTGAATTTTAAGCTCAATGGCCCCCTAATCCTTCATTGTTGAATTGCAAACTTATGTTGCTCATATCCTTAGAGATCTTAATGCCTTTTAGCTCATTTTTCTTTGAAACTATTATAATCTTTCATTTGGAGCTTTAAAATGAATATTTCTTGAGCATTTTAGATTAAAATCCTTCAAATATTCCATTCTGAGCATGTATATGTCACTGATTTATGCATAATCTGAGGGCAATTATAGCATATTTCACACTCTTTTTAGATAGGGAGCAATAGGTCAATTTTAGTGATTGATATGCATTCTAACTCTTATTTTTCATGTTATTTCACTAATATAATGACTTATTGAAGTGTTGTGTTGTAGCTAGCAGAACCACAAAATAACACACACAGGTAGGACCTTATCTATATTTGAATCATTATTTTTAGGTTGGTTCTGGTTATTATTAGCTTCTTTCGCGTCACCAAAGTTCTTATCACAAGCAATATCAATACCATTTTTATCAGCATTATTCACTATATTGAATTTTTCTCTCTGTAAATGCTTTAGGGCCGGGAAGTCTCTCTTTGTGTGCACGTTGCATCTATAGTGAAAGCATGCACTTAGGTTTCCTAGAAGGGATATTTTGTGACAAAATAATTCACCTTTGAATTCAAGGGAGATACAGTCTAGAAAGTCAATTTCTGGTGCTAGGGCAACCAAAACTCTAGCATTCAGATGGGGAAGAGTAACTCGTGACTGCTCAATTTGCAGAACCGAACCCAAAGGTTTCAAAATCTATGCAATAAATGGCCAAAATTCCACATGGAGGTTTTTAATCTCTACCCAGTTGGGTTTCTACCTAGCAACTACTTTCTCAAAATTACCTTTCAGTGACCATGGGTAAACCCTAAACATGGAGCGACCAACATTCCAAAACTTATTTTCTAACACTCTTTCCTACATATTGTGGTTCTTTAAAAAAACAACAAATAATCCTTTTTTAATCATTCTACAATATGTAACATATATACCAAGTTTTTTGCCCCATACCGAGGCCAACCATTCATCAAAAAACTTGTGAGATGGCATCGCTTCTTTATCTAAGCAAACAAAGAAAATTGCAATGCTTTTAATCCTATTCTATTCAAATTTTATAGCATTAACCATGTCTTCTTTAGGTGACAGACAGAGGGTATTCAGACCCAGAGAAGGAGACCTACCACTTCCTCCTTGGTCGCCACTAGGTTCGACATTTCCTCCACTGACTCGTCCACTTCCATCAGCTGCGGCCTATCCCAAATCTCCATGCTCGATGTCCACCACCTTTCTGTTGAAAACTTCAATAAATTCTGCACTAGCCAAGGAAGATGAAGAACTATCAGCCACTACTTGTTTATACGATAGTTTCTCACTTGGGTTTTTCGTAATAACATCATCTGTGTGTTTCTAACTCCCCTCATTAATACTTGCATCCACTTCAGCCATAATGACCTCAATATCATTCTGTGGGATATCTCCATTATTGCTCGGCCCTCCCATCACATGCACGAACCAGGTTAGGGGCCCATTAAAACCCCAAACTCAGAGGCAAAAATAAGGGCACAAAACCAATAAAAAATCATTACATAAGAAAGAGAAAGAAGCACACAAGGCAATTAAATGACACCAAGGAAAACATCAAAAGGACACGAGACACAATAAAGGCATGCAGAAAACATGCATACATCAACCACAATAATGGCAACAAGGTGCAGATCCCCGTTCCCCCTTAAACCATCCATATAAAGATAATTTTTAAAGATAAGAGCCTTCAAAATATAGCTCACTCTAAAGATATTGATATCCCTTTCACACCTTATCTCCCTTTATTCAAACGTAACCATATGCCTTCATCATCCTTTGAATCCATTCTTGGTCCTTATATCTCAAAGATAAAGCCTTCATCCCTTCCATCCATATTGGGTCAATATATCCCTCCATCAATCATTCCTAGCTCGTCATCCACTTACCCTGTCAGGTATCAAGATCAACAAAGACACACATACTTGAGAAAATTCCAAAAACCTATCCATACGAACCCTCTATATCATTCATATCCATCCATGAACCCCAAAACCTTTGGAAGAAACTTGGATGTCAAACATAAAAATAAAAAATCCAAGAATCCACATATGTACAAAGATCAATGTGTCCAATCTAATCGACATGTGAACACCAAGCAAAAATAAATATCCAAAAGGCCGCAAATATCTACCAAGAAAGAACCAAAAGGCTACAAAGGTCCACCAAGAAAAAAGAAGAATCAAATAAAATGTGGGTTCCTAAATACCTCATTAAATAAATGCATTCTAAATCATCACAAAGGAAAGAAAAATCAAAGACTATGTGGATTCCCAAGCCGCTTTTGCAAGACTTTGCACACAAAAGAAAAATCAAAGTTGACATTCAAGCTTCCAAAGGTTTTTTCTCCACCCCCTTTCAACATTTTCCATCTTCCAAATATATTTTGGGTCCTCGTGCCCCAAAATCCATTACCTCATATACTTCATAACCTTTTCCATCGATTTTGGGTCCTTGTGTTCCAAAATACACAATCTTTCCTCCATCCAAATTTCAATCTTCCCAATCCATTTTTCCTCCATCATTTCACGACCCTTCAAAGTGTGTGTCAAAGTTGATATGGACAACATTTCCATCCACAATATACATTCTTCTTATCCTCCTATCCATAATCCAACACCTACTTTCCATCCTTCCATCCCTCTTATCCAATCTATGGCATAAAACCTTAACCACCATCTACTTTTATCCTCTATATCTATCCTTTACCATCACCTTATCAATATCTTTATCCATCCTTTCAATATCCATGGTTAATTATAATTTACCTTTAATAGGGGTATTATCCAGAGAGCACGGGGTATAAATTCCTCCATTTCCTATCACACATTTACTATCTTCCAAAAAGTCAGAAAAAACAAAAGAAAAAAAAAAGTAAATAGAAACCATTCGTCCTGTGGTGAAAACCACTTCTTGTGGCACCTTGGGAAAGTACCATGATG
Organism: Thuja plicata; assembly: GCA_018584345.1. NCBI lineage: Eukaryota > Viridiplantae > Streptophyta > Pinopsida > Cupressales > Cupressaceae > Thuja > Thuja plicata. The sequence continues at coordinate 1,784,885 of MU225416.1, forward strand.
AAAACTTGGCAAACAGGTGTCATGCACATTCCACTTTCTTGTACTCAATACTTGGGTACAAGTTCCATCCATAATCATTTTATCCTACATTATTCATCGTATCCTGCACCATCCCTTATTTACCATTTATCTCACTTACATCTGTATTCCCTCTTTCACCTTTTATCTTGACAAGGTTGAACATATCCATGAGCATCATGTATCCCAACATTTGTTATCCTTTCCATCATCCTATTCACTTATCGTATCCATGTCACCCTATCATGATCTTTCTTATCCCAAATCAACTCTCATTATTCCTAAGCATCTTGAAAATAATTCCAAAACATCCACTCATGGATTCCATCGACCCTTATCATGATTGTGCTATTGTATCCACATCCTATCCAAAATGACCCTTTGGGCTTGATCAAAAATGAAGGACGTAAAATGTGAAAACATGTTCTCAAAAACCTCTTGACGTGTCCACTCTTTTGGACGCACATGCCTTTCATTACACCATATAATTAACCTACATGCTATCTAAACCCATAGTATTAGCCTATATTTCCATAACCATTTTTCCCTGGCTTGGGTAATCACAAACGAGGCTATCCTTGCGGGTCACACTACACATGCTTCATCCATCATTGTATATACATTTTTTATCCAAAAACTTGCTCGTCCATCCATCATGCTCTAGACCTTTTTAGACATCGAGAGCAAACAAATGTGATCATGCTTGAGAATTATTAATCAATTTTCAAAAATCTTTAAAAATATAAAAATATAAAATTCTAAAAATCCAAAAATAAAGAATAAAAATCATAAAATTTTAATGAATCCACCAAGCTGCATTTCCTAACAGAGATTTCATCATGGTTTGAAATTTTCCTTGATCCATTATCATTGTTAAATCTAACTGAGGGCACAATTCAAACTCAAGGAGCTCATCAAAGCAACATACACAAGTAGGAATCCAACACACTTCATTAAAATTCAAGAATCAAAACCTTGGACACCTTTCGACTGATCCAAACATCAAATTTCAAACATTCAAACGTTGGACCAATATCAAATTCGAAGATAAAATACATCAAAAAGATAAGCTACAACATCAAAATCAAACAATGTGAACAAGGATCAAAATGGATGAAGTTCTTTTTTTGAGAAAATGGATCAACAAATAAAAAGCAAAGATAGTTCAAAGACATTTATTGATTTTTTTTTAATCGTGTATTTTTAGCAATTGGGACTACATAAGAAATGGTGGAGACATGATATTTTCTCAATTTCTGCTTGTGAGGTTGATTCTTAGAAATATGCAAGTTAGTCTAATGACATGATCATCAATGAATCATCGAGGAAATTTGTATATGAAAGGGATAAAATCTTTGTCTGTTTACGCAAATAAATACCTTGGCCATTTAGATTTCTCACATCTTAATGCCAAAATCCACTTGCAACATTGAATCTGACGAAAGCGGTATTCATACCACCATGGTTTGAAAATCTAACTAGTGAGGGTTGTACCAATCTCAATGATTCACAAAACCTTAATTATGATACTAGTCACATTGAATAAGATAAAACTAGTATTCATACCACCATCATTTTCAAATCTAGCCAGTGAGGGTTGTACCACTTTCAAGTTCCAAAAGGCTCAATGATGAAAATAGAAAAATAAACCAATCTAATGATAAGTGACAATATTAGTTGCATTTTCATTCATTTTAGATTAATCTTGCATTATAGTTGTTATGGGATTTCTCAAAGGGGGTGAAAAGTTAATCGAGGTTACATCATCAAAATTATCCTTGAGATTGAATCTATTAGACTTTAACAAGCAAAAAAAATAATACTTATCATTTTCATTTAGGTGTATTTCATTTTCATATCAAAACCATTTCATTATGCATTAGATTGATTTCATACCATTATGCATTATATAAGTTGCCTATTAGGAGCATTACATTAATCATTAACATCATTGCATCAATGCATGGCAATCATTACATAAGCACTTTCATACATTAACCATCTAAACAATGCATCCATCTAAACGTCCATACATAAACATGCAAGCAACATCACATGCATACATCTGCATCCATCTGCATCATGCATATCTAGATCATCAAAATCATAAAGTCCAACATATCATGACATCAAAAGGAGATAAAGTCATTAAGTATCAAGGGTGAGAGTGTCCAAGTACATCAATATATAATCAAAGTCCTAATCAATATCATAAAATTTCAAGTATCCATCATCAAAAATCATGCTCAATCTAATCATCAAAGGTACATAAATATCCTCAAGATATAAATACATGTATACATCATCACAATTTGATATCATTGTTACATCCTAAATCTATAGGATTGTTGATTTTGTATTAATCTAATGGACACCAAATCATAAAGAATACAAGTAGGCCTATAAAACCAAACATCAATTAGTCAATCATTTATCACTCATCTTAATGAGTCAAGCACCCAATATCATCCATCATATCCACTCAATTGAGGTTTCTATCAATCTTACCGAGCACATCTATTTTCGGTCCTCTAGATTGTGAGGTCAAAGCATCATATCCTATCATATGACATCGAAAAATGTTGACTCGTTCATTAAAAAGGCATGTAATCTAGTCTTTGAGACACATCAAATTTCAAAATTGTAACACAAATTCAACCAAAATAGTAAAAAAATCACAAAATATCATTAAATTGAGGCATCTGCCCCATGGTGGGTGTCATTTTTGTATCAATAAATACCTTCATAGGATTAGTTCAATAAAATCAACTCAAAAATAGGAAATATGTAAGTTGATTAGAAATTTGAATTGAAAAAAATGATAAACATCCTATGATTCTCTAGCTAGAAGGACAATGTGAATGCTCTCATTTCTGCAAAGCATTCCTAAAGTGACAACCTCTAAAATGAGAGTGCTAAATGATCTATATGATACAAATTATGCCTAAAACATGATGAATTATGATATGAAAATTAATCTAATTATGTTATTAACACCAAATTACTCTAAACAGTGGATGTAGATTTGACTATAATGATTATGCAAATGATATTAGATGTAAAATGATGATTTGCATTAAGAAATGCATTCTATTTATAGAATTTTCCCAAGGGTAGGGGGTAGAGTGAGTTAACCATTATTAGATGAGAGAGGTTGAGTTGTGTTTCAAATAGGGAGACAAGATGACAAAATGGGTGGTGATGATAGAAAAGGCTAAATGAGTGGCTAAGATAGCAGAGCTTGGAGTGATCCATGTGCTTTCAATCCTCACTTTTCAATAGATAATTGATTTTTGTCCCCTTTGTTGAAAATAAGAAATAATTAATTAAATTAGCCATGTAGGGGAATTAGAAGGGTTGGATTTTATTTATTTAATTTAAACTATATAACTAATTGATTTAATCAATTGCATATTTTAGTTAATCCCTTTTGGCTTGTATTTAATTAATTAATGTCTTTATGAATTAATCCATGATGTTGACCTGATTAGACCACTTTGACTTTGGTTAACCAAATTAGGGTGTCTACATAACCATAGCAATTTCATGATCATGCCTATGTTGTAACCAATAGTTTCACCTAAGTGCATAAAAGCTTAAGTTTTGAGCATTTCAATCCCTTTTATCTTTCTTTTATGAGTTCTTTGGCTTTCTCCTTGTCCCAACATGTGTAAAAATTTCCTCTATTATGTTAAAAATGTGTGAAAGACTTTTTGGAGACACTCATTTGTAACCATATTTAGAATATAAATCCTTATATACTCTACATATCCTTCATGCAACCAAGACATTTTTATCACCATAGCAATTTCATGATCATACCTATGTTGTAACCAATAGATTCACCTAAGTGCATGGAAGCCTAAGTTTTGAGCATTCCAAGCCCTTGTATCTTTCCTTTATGAGTTCTTTGGTTTTCTCCTTGTCCCAACATGTCTAAAAATTTCCTCTATTATATTAAAAATGCGTGAAAGGCTTTTTGGAGACACTCATTTGTAACCATATTTAGAATAAAGTATTGTATACTCTACATATCCTTCATGCAACCAATACATTGTATGCTTCTTTACAACCTCACTCAATTGGTATCTCATTCACCATTTGTCTCAACTCATTTGTGTAATCAATTATATTTTATATATAGATTATTTCCTTGCATCTTATGCTGTATTAACATTATAGTAGTTGTATTTCCGCTTATTTCTTTACTTGATTATTGTCTCATGACTTCTCTAATGTATCTTTGAGAAGTTTTTCATATCTACGATGTAATGTCATTTGTAATTGTAAACATAGATGGTGTTATTATAATGACACATTTTGGTTTCATTTTTGTTTTGCTTCATCAACTTGTTCTTGACCAATTACCTCAAGTTGAAGATCAAGATATAGTTAGCTTTGATAAATTTAATTTAAATTTGATTTATGACCTTTTAAGTCTCTTCAATAATCTCAATATTCATGAAAGGTCATGTTGCAACACTCTCTTGTGGAAGGTATATTTCTTGATTGATCCTTTGAAGTTTGCAGCTTCATTATTGGTTTGTTAGCATCTCAATATGGTATCTAAGTTATGGCCTTGTTAAGCCCTTCTTGTATCAAAGGGTTGAGCTATTACTAGATGAGATATTTTCATTAAAAGTTTATTTTGGCTACCATGGAGGGAATTTGAGCTTACCATTTGATTCCATAATGCTGAAGAAAGTTAGAATTGGCTTTTCTTACGTCCATATCCAACCATTTTTGTCTAACTTTTGAGGTTTTTAAGTTGTGTTGGTTACCGTTTTTTATAGCTAGTTGGTATTTTTGAGAGAATTGAGCCATATCCAACCCTTCCATTGCATCTAAAAGGCCCAAAAGGCCCAGAAACACCTATAAATTCATCAAAATCTTATATATATTTTTTGTGCACTAGAGGTTTTTTTTTTATCTTATTTCACTAATAGTAAAAATTCATATAATTTTATGGACTACTTATAGGTTGTATGATCTATACAAATAAGGTGAGCCTCAACCTATTTTGAAAAATAATTGGCACATTTCAGCAATTTCTTGGCCTAATTGAGCAAAAATAGCCTATTTCGGCTTTCTTTTGCATAATCATCATGTTGCCAGGTCCATTGATACACTACTATGATTTTATGACTGAGCGAACATTTGAATTTTTTTAATTTTATTTTGTCAACTTTGCATGTTATCTAGGGATTTATTTTATTTATTGTTGGCATATATATTGTTTTGGTTTGAGAGATATTATTATTGGTGGAACATTTAAATATTGATGGCATGTTCTTATATTTTGGAGGCTTCTTATTACCTTGGGGGTCACATCAACTTCTAAAATATATTTTCTAACTTGTCAGTTTGAATGACAAGTCTCATCTGCCTCCCACTGGGATCCATCACTTACCGAACAATGCACTTGACCAGGGTTTCTCTAATCATCATAGACTACATGCTAGTGCAATAACCCATCACCAAGGCACCACCATCACTCCTTGAGTGGCTATATCTAATGGATATTTATTCTAAAGTGGCCTTTTTGTTTGAAGAATATGAAGATATGGATGGCTCATGATTATAGAGAAAAGGAAAGATTGATCTTAATGAGGACTTGTTGGATGATGTGTCCTTTTCTTCTTTCATGTCTTGGATTTGTGATTGCAAAGAATGAATTTGCTTTGTGAGTCTAGACCATACATTCTCAGTCATGGTATGATTGTCTTGATGTTCTTGTCCAGGTGATTGAGGAGGCGTGGTCTTTTGAGGATAAGGTACTTCTTCCCTATGGAAGGTTTCATCTTCTTGTAAAGACAATTTGATATGATGACATCTTGTACAAAATGACATGAAAATGAGGTTTTTGGATCTTTGTTGCAATAGTATCCTTTTGAGAAGAATGATGATGTTTATGAACTTTGGACCCTTTAATGGATGTTGTTTTCTTTGAGACCATGTATCATCAAGAATAGAAATCACAAATATACATGTTTTCTAACCTTTAAAAATCTACACACAAAAGTGTATATTCTCGATTTTGTTTAACAAGGTCTCCACAAGAAAACACTGCAATCAATCTACCTATGATCAATTTGGTTCAACCTGGCTTGAAAAGGTAGGCTTGCTAATTTAAATGGGTTTTAATCAAGGATTCCATTTAAAAATATCTTATGGATGCATTACAAGTCCTCATGGTAGCGTAAACACTATTTAGGTCCTAGAGACCACTAGAGGAGACCAGGCATAAGATACTTTTGCCCTTCGAAGCATTAACTTGAAGAAGGTATTTGTTTATAGTAGATCAAAAAAAGATGGCTTTATCTCTGTTTCCACTTTAGGTTGTCCCTATCACCGGATATATTAAAGCAAATCTTGGGAGGTAAGCCTTCTAAGTTTCAAATCTAACTAGCATGTCATAAAAGCAATGAAATGAAATAAAAAGTAGGTCTAGAAGTTTGATCACCCTAAGAAGGATGCGAGTATATCCCTATTACTTTCCACTTCCAAACACAATTGACAATTTTGTTCTTTCCAAGCCTTTTGACCTATGGAGTTAGAGCATGTTTGACATTTTTATCAACTTAAAAAGTTGAGAGCATAGGCCTAATGCTTTTCATTCACAAACAAAGAAGCTTTATTTTTAGTGTTTTTTCATTCCTTAACCTTTCTTTCTATTGTCAAATTTGGCATGTTTGGAATTTTGATCATCTTTAAAAGATGAGAGCATATGCTTAAAACCTTATTTGACAAACAATAATAGGTTTCTATTTAGGCTAGATTTCAACTTTTGAAAAGTCACAAGTTAAGCAAATGACTTGAAATTAAAAGGCTTTAGGACCCACCTTGTTCGAAGCTTATATGCACATTTTTTAGAATGTTTTATTTTTCAATACACACCTCAGTGATCATTCCCGCTCCTAAGAATCCCCTTAACAAACATTAATCCAACACAATCCAAGCCAAAGTGAAGGAAATCTAAAGATACATGAAAATTTACTCAAAATACATACAAATTGACTCAAATTTTTAAATGATAAAGGCTTAATTCAATGAAGAAAAAGGAAAATTAACTTTGTATCCATTAACAACTTTCAAATAATGTTCATAAGCTTTGATTTAAACTTTCTAAGATATTTCCATTATGAACCTTCTTTGCATACTTATTTAACCTTTTAGCTTCCTTCTCCTTATGATAATCCAGAATCCTGAATGCTAGCTTCTTCACTTTCTTCAAATTTGACATCTGCAAAATATTTCAAGTCAAACTAGTTTAAAGATTTGCAGATTTAACATAAAAATGCATATGCTCTAAAAGAATGCTTGTAAGCGTTGAAATAATGCTTGTAAGTGCTAAAAGAATGTTTGTAAGCGTTGAAAGAATGTTTGTAAGCATTGAAAGAATGTTTGTAAGTGCTAAAAGAATGTTTGTAAGAGCTGAAAGAATATTTGTAAGCGCTGAAAGAATATAAGACAAGAGACAGAAGAAATATTGCATGTGCTAAAAGAATTTGTATAGGCACCAAAATTTGATCTATACGTGCTTAAATTTACTACACACGCACTGAAATTTGCTTCCCATGTGCCAAACTTCTATGCATACGCACTCCTGTACCCACAAATCTCAAATCTGCAACACAAATTCAACAAAAATGGTAAAAAAATCATAAAATTTTGTTAGGAGGCATCAGCCCCACGGTAGGCGCCATTTGTGTATCAAGAAATACCTTCATAGGATTAGTTCAATCAAATCAACTCAAAAACATGAAAGATGTAAGCTAATTAGAGATTTGAATTGAAGAAATCAATAAACATCCTATGGTTCTCTAGTTAGAAGGACAATATGAGTGCTCTCAGATTTGCAAAGCATTCCTAAAGTGGAAACATCTAAAATGAGAGTGGTAAATGATCTATATGATGCAAATTATGCCTAAAACAAAATGAATTGTGATTTTAAATGTATCTAATTATGCTATTGAATTCAAAGGTTTGCATTAAGAAATGCATTCTATTTATAATATTTCCCCAAGGGTAGGGGGTAGAGTGAGTTAACCATGATTAGATGAGATAGCTTGAGTTGTGTTTCAAATAGGGAGACAAGATGACAAAATGGATGGTGAGGATAGAAAAGGCCAAATGAGTGGCTAAGATAGCAAATCTTAAAGTGATCCATGTGCTTTCAACCCTCTCTTATCACTAGCTAATTGATTTTTGTCCCTTTTTTTGAAAATAAGAATTAATTAATTTAAAAAATGAATTAAATTAACCATGTAGGGGAATTAGATGGGCTGGATTTGATTTATTTAATTTGAACTATATAACTAATTGATTTAATCCCTTTTGGTTTGTATTTAATTAATTAATGACTTTAATAATTAACTATTGATGTTGACTTGATTAGACAACTTTGACTTTAGTTGTCCAAATTAGGGTGTCTACAAATGCCCCTCTTTGAAGCAATGTGTGCAAAATGTTGTTTCAAATAATACTCAATGTTTGATGTCTTGATGTTCAATCTTATGTCCAATTTTGATGTAGATAATGATGCTTGATACTGATTTGATGTCTTAAGTTTGATACAAATTTGATTGATGTTGATGTTTGATACAGATTTGATATCTGTATGTTTCTATGGCATAATATTATTTGATTACAAAGGGTCCTAACCAATTTTCCTCAAATTTCCCCTTCTTCTCTCGATTTTATTGATTTCTTAGGTTTTCTCGAAGAACGAGATCACTGACTTAAAATTCTTGAGGTTTGATCTATTTGTTATAGTTCCGAGATATCCTCTTTTGGTAGACTTGGAGATGATTATAAGCTTGATTTTGGTATTCTTCTAGCAACTCTAGCTCTTCCAATCTGGAGACTTTATATTCCTCATCTGTCAGTATACCATGTAATGAGACTCTTAAGGATGGAATTTCCACTTCTAATTGTAAAACTACCTCAGTTCCATATACTAATGAAAATGATGTTGCTCTATTTGGTGTTCTTATGCTTGTTCTATAGGCCCACAATGCTAGATTTAAATGTATGTGCCAATCTATGTGAGAATCATCAACTATTTTCTTGAGTATTATAAGGATGTTTTTATTGGAAGCCTCAGCTTGACCATTTCCTCGAGGGTAATATATTGAGGAAAAGTGTTGATGGACATTGAATTTTTCACATAATTCCTTAACATCTTGTTTTTAAACTATTTTCTAAATTATCTGTTGTTATGGCATGTGGAATACCATATCTGCATATTATATGATTTAGGATAAACATGGATATTTGTTTTCATGTAGCAGTTGATAGGGGCACAACTTCCACCCACTTTGTAAAGTACTTAGTGTCAGTTTTGATATACTTATTACCATTAGAAGAAGGGGGATATATCATCCTAGTCAAATCAAACCTCCATTGATAGAAAGGCCAAGGTGTAGTAAATGGATGGAATTATTGGGCTGGTACATGTATCAAGTTTCTATGGTATTGGTACTTTTGAAAATCTTAACAAATTGACATGCATCCTTTTCCATGGTTCGCCAATAATAACCAATCCTAAGAAGTTTCTTCGCTAAGGTAAGCCCACTCGAGTGTGACCCACAGATACCTTTGTGAACATCATGTAAGGCAGTTTTAGATTCCTTACTCTCTAGACATCTAAGTAACATTTCGTCAATACCTTTACGATACAATGTGTTAGCAATAAGGATGAAATGTGAGGCTTGGCGTATAAGGATTCTTTTCTCATTTCAGGTTTGGTTCGAGGGTAAGGTGTTACCTTTGAGATAGGTGTAAATAGGACCATACCAAGTAGAGTCATGTCCTACAAGTAAGAAAATGATTTGGGAATCGAGATGGTTGTATGCCATTTTTACCAATTCCTCCACCAAGAACTCATATTTGTCATCTTGATTATATACTTGCAAAAGTGAGGCTAGTGTTTCCATGGAATTAGGTGATAACTATGATGGTTACATAATCATCGTGACATTTTTATAGTTGTGACAACTACACAAATCATTATGGTGGTTTAGCAATCACTATATATTTATACACGATTAGTTTTTGGATTTAACTATGTAAGATTTGTTTAGTATTGTAAAGATAAATGATGTAAATGTAAAGAGGTAATGGGTACAAGAGACTTGCATATATAAATAATACCCTTTTACATATAAAAATTTGGGGAAGGTAAGATTCTCCTCTTAGCCCCAAATTCACAAAGGAGAGATCCAAATTGATTAACCACAAGAAAATGGTCAATGCACAAATGAATCAATCGATTAGAAATAAGAAGAAAGAGGAAAACCTTACATTCCATTTTGGAGGAGAGTGTGTAATAGATTTGAAAAGATTAAAATCTTAATTGAAATGAATTGAAGACAAATACTAACCTTAAAGTATAGCATATATGGAAATTGTTGTTTTCTGGTGTCTGTATCGAGTTTCTGGAAATTCTACGATCAGATCCAGAATAGAAACACAAAGATGGATAAAACCCAGAAATCTTTTTCTTTTCTGAGCAAGGTTGACCTTGACCCAAATATGGGGGCACAATTGCACCCCTTTATTTCAACCTTGACCTGCATTGATCTGATGGAAAATCTGTTCGCAGATCCTGAAAGTTTGCAGAAAAGGGTATTCGAATCTGCTCTGTAATTTGTTGTTTCGTACCTTTACTTGCAAGAAAAATGGTTTTTTTTTGTTGGGGGGGGGGGGGGGGTTTGCCTTGTTCAACCCCTAGTTTTGGAATTAACCTTAAAATAGAATTGAAATTGCAGTAATAAACAAAGTAAATAGAACAATTCACCTTGCTTATATTGAAACCCTTATGGAGGATTCAAATCCTTGAATCCACAAGTATGGATGCTCCAAATGGATGTAGAATTGTAGGATGTAGGATGTCTCAAATAAATTGCCTTTAGATCTTCAACACCAATCTTGAATGGATCTTGGGATAGGAAGAAGCTTGAATGGATATGGATGGAGAAATCTTCAACAAGAGGGATCCATAGAGCTTGAATCCTTCAATTGCTACTAATGGATATCCTTGACGAATTGAATGCTTGAAAGTAGATGATCGCTTCGATAGATTATGCATAGATTATCCTTCTTGTTTGTGGATTATCATTATTCTTAGATTCTTAGAAAATGAGAGGAGAAGGCTTCCTTATATACTAGTCTAGGGCACAAACTTCTAGAGAGGCCGACATATGAGAATTAAATTCCAATTAGGCTCATACCCCTAGAAGTGGACCTATATTAAATATATTTTTATGAGTCCTTACTTCAGAGCCCGAAATAACCAATCCAAAAGCGGGAAATAATTTTTTCCAAACCTCGACATCTGGAAATCTTTGAAATTTGAAATTTAGACCCTGGGTCAGGGTCAAGGTCGACCTTGACCTAGGTCAAGGTCGAGTTTAAACTTGACCCTGAGGTTAAGAACCTCAAAATCTCAGAGCAGGATATTAAAAAAAGGTAGGAGAGAAGTGTAAAATAGGGTAGGATAGGGGAAAAACCATATCCAAGTCAAAGACCCATTCAAGGCGTTTGATATGACCCCAAACCACTTACTCGGAGGGCTAAACCAGTCCTAAATGGAAGTGCTTCCATTTTTCAATGATACATGTAGCCCCCACTTTAGCAAGAGTATGGACTCAATGCAAACTCTTGGTAAAGGAGATCACAAAGAAAAGATAATCTTATTGAAATCAAAGGGACAAAGAAATCCTCAAGCCCCCATGGATTCAAGTCTTTGTCAACCCCAAGATTACAATAAGAGAGACATCACCAGTCAAAGAAAAAGAGAGAGAGGGTATGATTACCTCGCCCAATGAGAACCTATGTCCCATTGTGAATCACACAAGGAAATAGTACAACTGGAAAGATGGAGTTGAACCGCCTAGTGAATATGGCTACTCACTATTCAACCCATCAAGGATTCACCCTTAGGAATATTCTATTCCAAAAGAGCAAAGCCAAAACTAGAGAGATCTAGTCTTAAGGACACCTTCTGACCTTAAGTGATCAAAACTTTGTAAATTGAAACTAGAGGGATCAACAGATCCTATAAGGTAAAAATCCATGCTTTAAGGATTAGTCTCTAATCCATAAAGGGAAAAAATAATTTAAGTTTGAAAATATTTTGGAAGTGTGTGTGTGCAAAAAGTGAGTAGAGTGTATGCCCCCATGTTAAAGACATTGCTAACACTTTAACAGGAGCAATGGCTTTAACGGAAACATAAACAACTCTATTGATTACGTTTCCACTACAAGATGCCCCCAAGTGAAGACAAATCAAGGGAAATGCCACATAAACATACAGAGAACATAGAAGGGATCTACCTATCGTGGGATTAGTATGATCATAATATTATAAGATTATATATATATGATATTATTACAAATGAATTAACATTATTCCCCAAAGAAAGTAGAACCACAATCACAATGGAGGAAAGAAAATGCAAGAGTTACAAAGAAGAGTCTTTTCGGACCACAACATGGAGACCAAAAAGAATTAGTGCTACCATGTCGCAAATCCAAGCGGACTACACAAGGAAAACATTTACAAACAATAGCACATGCACAACATAATATGAAAACAACATATAAAAGAATAGAGATACATATAGAGGAATAGTACAATAGGTTTGATTCCTTTATCACCTTACACCAACAAAGTAACAAGGGTCATATAAAAAGAATCTAACAAACATTTAGCAAACACATTACGTGAGAAGCACAATACAACAGGAAAATACATAAAAGGCGACCATGGAGGACAAGCCAATCAAGCACATCGCCTACTCTCCCCATCTCGGTCTATATCATTTAGGGAAGGTGGGCAACTCACAAGATGGACTATATCCAACACACTAGGAATAATAGCCAGTTCCAAACAAGGATCCTCTTGAGAATCACGGTGTTCAATACTAGGTGTAAATATCAATTGTGTTGAAACCATATTAGGTATATCAATATGAATATCAATAGTCTCATATTCATCATTAGCATCAATATGATAATCAAGAGTATCTTCTTCATCAAGATTAATCAAAATAGAATCTAAGATACGAATAGAATCATCATAATCATTCATCTTAGCATCATTATCAACATTAACTTCTTCCAACACATTAGGCATAGGCTGGTCAAAATAAGGTAAAGAAATTTGAAGAACAGAGGCATGAGCCTTAGCTTGAGCCCGACCCTTCTTACGATGTTCATTGGCAGATTGGTTATATTTTGTCTTATTTGAAATATGTTGAGAACTAGGAGGAACAACAACCGGTTCCTTCACAGGTTCTATGGGAGGATCAGTAGGATTCTCAGTAGGCTGAAAAGCAACACTAGGAGCTTGATTAACAGAACTAGAAGCAATGGATAAAGGAGGTATGGAAGACGTAGGCAAAAGACCACGGTTAAGATCCATTTGAGGCATGCTTAACTCAATAATATTGCGATGTTTATAGGCTTGATACGAGCGAAAAAGGTGTATGCAATGAAAATCCCTGTAGCTGCACAGCAAGTCAAAACATGCATATACAAGATATATCAAATATTAAAAGCATGCAAGAAACTTGAAATACAACTAAATTTTCACTACAACCTCCGATGAG
>MU225416.1:1798618-1834392 GCA_018584345.1 Thuja plicata
CCCCCCCCCCCCCCCTCTCTCTCTCTCTCTCTCTCCCTCCCATTCTTCTATAAATAGAAGCCTGTTTTGAGAGCAAATAAGCCTTTATCTTAGATCAGAAATACATTGTTATGCTGTTAGATTCACTCTAGACTTACATTTCATCTATTATCTCATGCTATTTTATTGTTTTCATTTCATGTTTTAAAGCTAGATTGTATGCTTTTTCTCATTTTTAGCTTAAATTTAGATCAAATCCTTCATACTAGGACATTATTGGTCACTGATTTGGAGCATATTCAGAGGGCTAGATATGCAACTGATTACACTCTTTCTAGTTAGAAGGCAATAGGTCGATATTAGTGGTTTTACATGTTTTGACTAACCTTTCAAGCTAATGCAATGACCTATTGAGTGTTTGTGTCATTTTCAACAGGTACCCATTTACACACACATAAAATATACCAATAAATTTAGTCAATTTTTCTTTAATATTTTGTTTACAATGCATCAAATCAGTTAAGGACACTTGCAGACCAATGTTATTTTGGAACTGTTGGATAAAGGCATTAGAAAGTTTTGGAAAAGAATCAATAGAATAAGGAAGCAAGGAACAATGCCATTGCAAGGCCTTATCATGAAAAGTTCTAACAAACAACTTGGCTAAAATCCTATGGTCGTGAGCATAGTCACTATAAAGGATTTGAAATGTTTTAACATGAGTGACAGGATCTCCCTTACCATTGTAATTCTCAAGATGAGGCATATCGTCTTGCTGAGGGACAAGAGCATGAATAATGTCGAGGGATAAAGGACTACTCATGTCACATGTAGGAATACTAAACTTGGATTGAGTTAAGGACACAAGTTGTTGTTGTAAAGAGGACACAGTTTGAGTCAGACTAATGATTGTGGAATCATTAGAAGAAATAGGAGGCATAGAAACATTAGGAACACTAGGAAAAGTGTAGGAAGCGACAGGAATGGAAGACACACAACTGGTGGAACACTTGGAACCACAGTTGGAAGAGGGTTGGAATAGGTAAAAGGAACACTATGGTAAGAAGGCTGTGAGGTAGGTAGAGACACTGGTGGAACACTCACAGGAAGATATGGAAGTGGAAGATTCGAAGCTAGTGGATTGGAATATGGAAGAGATGTAGTCACTAAAGGAGGAGTGTAAGTAGGAATGCTAGGTAAAGGAATGGAAGAAGGTTCCACACTAGTGACAGGAGGAGTGAATCCTAGATCTTGAGCTTCTTGAGATAAAGGTTTGACATTTAAATGCACAAGATGAGTGATGCCACACAAGAGATTAACACCTTGATCACTATCACGAAGGACTTTCTTAAGGGCCTCTATAGCTTGGATATAATCTTGATTATGGTTTTCTTGAATAATCCAATCTCCCATTTTATCAAGTTCAGTTGAACATTTCTGGACTTGTTCAGGAGGACCTCTTAAAGCATCATCCTCATCATGAGATGAGTGAGAATAGTTATGCTACGTAGACGGATTAGAATCATGAGCGATCAAATTGTCATCCGGGATCCTAAGGAAAGGAGAGGAAGACTCAGAATCAAAGGAACCCATAAGTCCACGACTTCTTCTAACCAGAATATTATAAGTAGGACTAGAGGTAGTAAAGCTCATACACCAATGCAATGCAAATGAACTAAATTAGGAAAACACAAGGCATGAGCAAATAAATTTTTTTGTATTTTGCTTTATATGATTTAAAAAAATAAATTGAAATGTAAATACAAGAACATAAAAGAAGGCTAATCTAATATGCATGCAAGATCTAACATGAAATGTAAATCTCACACCACAAAAGAAAGAGTTGTCGTAAGCGGGTTAACCAAAATGTAAAGGATGAAAATGATGATGTGTAAAGAGGTAATGGGTACAAGAGACTTGCACATCTAAATAATACCCCTTTACATATAAAAACTTGGGGAAGGTAAGATTCTCCTCTTAGCCCCAAATTCACAAAGGAAAGATCCAAATTGATTAACCACAAGAAAATGGTCAATGCACAAATGAATCAATTGATTAGAAATAAGAAGAAAGAGGAAACCCTTAGATTCCATTTTGGAGGAGAGTGTGTAATAGATCTGAAAAGATTAAAATCTTAATTGAAATGAATTGAAACCAAATACTAACCTTTAATTATAGCTGATCTGGAAATTGCTATTTTCTGGTGTCTATATCGAGTTTCTGGAAATTCTGCAAACAGATCTGGAACAGAAACACAAAGACGGAGAAAACCCATAAATATTTTTATTTTCTGAGCAAGGTCGACCTTGACCCAAATACGGGGGCACAATTGCACCCCTTTATGTCGACCCTGACCTCCACTGCTTCGACGAAAAATCTGTTCGCAAATCCTGAAAGTTTGCTGAAAAGGGTATCCAAATCTGCTTTGTAATTTGTTGTTCCATACCTGTACCTGCAATAAAAATGGTTTTGTTTGTTGGGGGAGGGGTTTGCCTTGGTCAAACCCTAGTTTTGGAATTAACCTTAAAATAGAATTGAAATTGCAGTAATAAAGAAAGTAAATAGAACAATTCACCTTGCTTATGTTGAAACCCTTGTGGAGGATTCAAATCCTTGAATCCACAAGTATGGATGCTCCAAATGGATGTAGAATTGTAGGATGCAAGATGTCTCAAATCAATTGTCTTTAGATCTTCAACACCAATCTTGAATGGATCTTGGGATAGGAAGAAGCTTGAATGGATATGGATGGAGAAATCTTCAACAAGAGGGCTCCATAGAGCTTGAATCCTTCAATGGCTACTAATGGATCTCCTTGATGAATTGAATCTTGAATGCTTGAATGCTTGAATTCTTGAAAGTAGATGATCGCTTCGATAGATTATGCATAGATTATCCTTCTTGCTTGTGGATTATCATTATTCTTAGATTCTTAGAAAATGAGAGGAGAAGGCTTCCTTATATACCAGTACAGGGCACAAACTTCTAGAGAGGTTGACAAATGAGAATTAAATTCCAATTAGGCTCACACCCCTAGAAGTGGACCTATATTAAATATCTTTTTAAGATTCGTTACTTTGGAGCCCGAAACAGCCGACCCGGAAGCAGGAAATAATTCTTTCCAAACCTCGACATCCATAAATCTTTGAAATTTGAAATTTAGACCCTGGTTCAGGGTCGAGGTTGACCTTGACCGAGAAGGTCGACCTTAACCCTGAGGTCAAGAACCTCAAAATCTCAGAGTAGGATACCAGAAACAGGTAGGAGAGAAGTGGAAAACATGGTAGGACAAGGAAAAAACTAGATCCAAGTCAAAGACCCATTAAAGGCATTTGACATGACCCAAAACCACTTACTCGGAGGGATAAACCAGTCCTAAATGGAAGTACTTCCATTTTTTGACGATATAAGTATCAATGTTTCATGTCACACTGCATGATACATCATCATGATAGTAGAGAGATAAAAGATTTAATGTAGAAACTAATTGTGCCTATTACTATGGACAATGGAATTTTAATGTCTCTACCTAGTTATAATTGACAATTTTATCAATATACATATAACAAAAGAGTTTTAGGTGCAAACATATTAGGAATATAAAACTATGCAAAAGAGGAAGTTAACTCCTTTAAAAAAGACAAACGAGAGTAATGATTCATTAATCATTAAATTGTAAAATTTAACCTTTGTGTAATACAAACATAGATACATATAGATCTAAATATTTAGAATGCGTGAAAATAATTGATCACCTTTTATATAGAAACATATCACTTATCTATTAATAGTTAACTTTAAGACATCCTCGTCAAAATAAATAAAAAAGCCCGAAAGGTGACATATTTGGTTAAGGACTTTGGATTCGTCCCATATACAGCTCGAGAGCCCCATTGGTCACTTCAAGATTATATAAGAAGCATTTCCCTATTCTTCTAGAACATTAAAAAATACACTTTTCCAACTTCATTATTATTTTATTCAATATCATTAATTAAAGCTAAATGAGAATAAAAGACACTTTATTTCCCCACAAATCTTTTCTTCCTCCTACCTTTTTATAGGGGAGTGGTGTTATTAGGTAGAGTCCACTTCCTACCCGATGGAAAAATAAAGCGGTAAACCAAAAAAATCTGCTAGGTAATCTCTACTAAGTTCTACCCTACAACCCCTAGACAATATACAACGTTGACAAAATAAAACTAAAAAAAAAAATGTTGGCTTATACAAAAAATCATACCAATACCAATAGACTTGGTGACACAATGATTATGCAAAAGAAGCTGAAAGTAGCTTATTTTTTGCTTGATTAGGCCAACAAATTACTTAAATGTGCCATTTTTTTTCAAAATAGGTTGGGGAGGCCAAAGTTTTTTCTCACCTTATGCGTACTAATCATACGACCAGTAAGGAGTACATAAAATTGTATGGATTCATACTATCATTGAAATAGGTGAAAAAAACCTCTAGTGGACGAGAAAAATATATCATATTTTGATGAATTGATAGGCGTTTCTAGAGCTTTTGAACCTTCTAGATCCTATAGTAGGGTTAGATTTGGCCCATTTCTCTCTAAACAACCAACTAGCTACCACAATTGGCAACCAACCCAACTTTGAAACCTCAAGAGTTTGACAAAAATGGTCAGATATGGATGAAAGAAAAGCTATTTTTGAGTTTCTCTAGCATTTTGGACTTAATGGTAAGCTCAAATTCCCTCCATGCTAGCCAAAATCAACTTGCAATGAAAATATATCATCTAGCAATAACTCAACTCTCCAATACAAGAAGGGCTTAACAAGGCCATGACTTGGATATCATATTGAGATGCTAACAAACCAATAATGAGCTTGTAGACTTAAAAGGATCAATCAAGAAAGGTACCTTCCACAAGAGAGTGTTGCAACATGAACTTGCATGGATATTGAGATTATTGGATCTAGATTTCAAAGAAAGAAAATCAAATTAAAATTAAAGCAATCAAAGCGAACTAAATCTTGGTCTTTGACTTGAGGTCTTTGGCCAAGAGCAAGTTGATGAAGCAAAATAGAAATGAAACTAAAATACACTATTAGAAAAACACCATTCTTGTTTACAATTACAAATGACATGACATCTTAGATATGAAAAGCTACTTAAAGATACATTAGAGAACTCAAAAGATGATTTAATCAAGTGAAGAAATAAGTGGAAACATAACTACTATAATGTTAATACAACATAAGATGCAAATAAATGAGCTATATATAAAATAGAATTGATTGCACAAACGAGTCAAGACAAATGACGAGGGAGATGCCAATTGAGTGAGGTTGTAAAGAACCATACAATATCTTTGCTGTATGAAGGATATGTAGAGTATACATGACTTTATTCTAAATATGGTTACAAAATGAGTGTCTCCAAAAAGTATTTCATACATTTTTAACATAATGGAGGAAATTTTTAGAGATGTTGGGACAAGGGGAAAGCCAAAGTAATCGTAAAAGAAAGAGACAAGAGCTTGAAATGCTCAAAACTTACACTTCTATGCACTTAGGTGAAACTAATGGTTACAACAAAGGCAAAACATACATACATAACTATGTAAAAGGGGAAGTTAACTCCATTAAAAGATGAACAAGACTGATGCTTTTAATCATCATTATATTGTAAAATTTAACCTCTGTGCAATACAATCATAGATACATATAGATCTAAACATTTAGAAGGGGTGAAAAGGATTTGTCAACTTTTATGTAGAAACACATCACTTATATATTAACAATTACCTTTAGATACCATCATCAAAATGAATAAATAAAAGAGCCTGAAAGAGTGACATAATTGATTAAGGACTTTAGATTCATCTCATACAGGGCTCGAGAGTTGAGAGGTGTAATAGTCACCTCGAGCTTACAAGAGAGGCTCTCTAGAACATACAAAATATACACTTTTTCAACTTTATTATTATTTTATTTGATATATTAATTAGACTTAAATGAGAATAAAAGGCACTTTATTTCCTCACAATAGATTTTCTCCCTCCTAACTTTTTGCTAGGGGAATGTTGTCATTAGGTGAGTCCACTTCCTACCCGAGGGCAAAATAAAGCGGTAAACAAGCGAAAACCCGCTAGGTAATCTCTACTTTCTACCCTCCAACCGAATCTTGTTGCCGCATAAAAAGGAATGCACGTGTACGCCGCTCATTGGGCAATAAATATGGCTTAGATAGGTGTTGATGTCAAGCCGCTGTCGAGGGCTGTCTCATAAATCCCAATATACCGTATTAAATGGGGTGTCAAACGAAGAACCAAAAACATTTACAGAAAAAATCATAAAAAATAAAATGTGCAGGTTGTTAACTTACTCCGATTTAAAAATCAGAAATAATTTGACATGGTAGCCATGCTAGCGGGCAGCATGACACACGTCTTATGCTGCACCAGCTCTGCATCATCGTACGCGCATACATCATTTCTGAGCTTCCACGTATACTAATTGATCGCTTA
Organism: Thuja plicata; assembly: GCA_018584345.1. Taxonomy (NCBI): domain Eukaryota; kingdom Viridiplantae; phylum Streptophyta; class Pinopsida; order Cupressales; family Cupressaceae; genus Thuja; species Thuja plicata. The sequence goes on from MU225416.1 coordinate 1,805,091, forward strand.
TGGCCATGGGCATCATGGGCATGGGGATGGTCATGGGCATGGGATGGTAGTCTAGTCTAGTCCTACCCTGAGACGAAGGCAGAGGAGGAAGAAGAAGCAGTGGTGAAGGAGATTAGGTAGAAGAGGAAAATAAATAAAATATGGAAATTTGATTGTCGTAGAGCAGTCATGTGTGTAGAATTTCGGTTTAATCTGTTGCAGATGGAGTATAGATTCATCTGCTTGGACTTGCTGGCGATGCTTCTTTGACCTTGTTTTTCTTTTTCTACGCTTTGAGATTTAATGAAAGAGTAGGGTTTCAGGTTTTTTTGTTTGACTGTTTTTATCATGGCAAACGAAGCTGCTGTGGAAATAGGAGTAAATGTAGCCTCGGCGAGTCGGAGTTTTGGACTTGAGATGGACGACAATGTGCAGGTTTTGCAGCTGAATGGCCGCTTTAATGAGCAGGTTCAGCAATTGCAGCAGAGTATTCAGTACAGCCAGCAGGTTCCTTTGCAGAATCGGGTCAGTATGGGGCGGGATGAGAAGCATTTGCTGCGGAATCAGCAAAATGGGCTGCAGAACCTGCACGTTGAGGAGTTGCAGCAGAATCAGCTGAGCTTTGATCATAATTCGCAGATTCAGCGAAATATTCTTCAGAATCAGCAGAGCGCCGAGGGAAATGCTCGTATTCAACATAATGCGCATGTTTTAGGGAAGCAGAATCATAACGACGCTGTGCAGGGGGGACTTATTGTGCAAATTTCGTCACCTTCTTCCCCTTCTCCTTCGCTGCAGCACCGCTTGAGCAGTGGTGGTGTGCATGAGAATGGAAGGGAGAGCATGGAGGCTCGTTCGCAGGATTTCCATCGTGATATGAGGGACTTGGAGGATCTGCTTTCGAAGCTGAATCCTATGGCTAAGGAGTTCGTTCCGCCTTCGCTTGTCAGCCATGCGACTGCCTTTTCTGTTGCCAATGCTCTTATGTTTGACAATCATAACACTAACTTCATCAACGGCACAACCAGCGCCTTTATCATTAATAATAATAACACTAGAAGGGTAGGGCATGGAAAAGACATTCTGCGTCTCTGTTCAAGTTTTGGTTTACTTTAGATTTTAATTTTTCACAGTCCATAATGCTTTAGAACATAGCTTATTAAATAAGACCGTCGAAGATTTGAGATGATCCACAAATTAGGCTTTTTATTTGACGGCTTTGCATCTGATTGTGCGTCAGAGGAAAAATAACTATAACGGGAAAAATAGAATGAACAGCAGAACAAGCATAGCTCAGAGAGAAGACAGCATTAGAAGAACAGTATATGTCTCAGACATTGACCAACAGGTAAGTGTACAGATGTTGTTTTCATTAGTGGTTAGTACAAGGGAATTGATTGTATGCTTATTAATTCTGTTAGTTTGTGACTTTCGCTTACATGGGTAAAAGGTTGTGTTTTTTGGCCAATTTAACGTATGAGTCTAGCTTGCACGAGCACACGAGGGGGTTTCTTTTCATTCTTTCTCTAAATATTGTTTAAATTTTGTACACCTGGGGTTTTTCCTCATGGCCAAGCTGCAGAGTTATCCAAATTTTACAAATCCAACTAAACCTCTAGAACAATACGCCTGTAGTGTAACATGATCTGAATGTTTTCACATCCATATGATAAACATCTGGAGAACCCTCCCGGTAATAAAATTTTGACTTCTTTGTTTGGTGCAATTATTTTTATGGCATGTGTGCACAAGTTGCTCCGAAACGTATTCTTTTCAGTTGCACTCTAGAAAATTAACATATTCAGCATATATATCCATGAAGGGATCAATATTTTGCATCAACCAGGAGGGATTGCAAATTTGGGCGCGTTTTTATTATCTGGAAGTATATAATAAAGTGCTTTTAAACGAGTACAATTGATATATGGAATATTTTGTGTTCTCCCTTGTTTTTCCAACTTAAGTCAGTCCAAAATAAGGGTAGAAGTAGAGCTAAGAAACTTTTCTACTACCCCAGTTATGAAAGCTATGGCCATGATAGCGAAAAATTGCCAATTTAAAAAACTACGGCGATTTATCATTTCTTTTAGCTGGCCCTCTCTAACCTTAGACGACGTATATTTTGTGTGCTTATTGTCCTATATCGTGATTCCAATAGAATAATAATGGAAGTCAATGGAATTATCGAAGTTTTATAGGCTACATAGATGCTTTGGGATGTTTGCCTGAATTTTTTGAACTGTCATTTGGTCTATTTTAATTTTTTTTTCACTCTGAATGCTTTTGGCTGAAGGTTTTTTACACTTGTTTTTTGGTTTAAACTGCTGAAATAAGAGAGAGAGCTTTCTTTGTCTTCCTCAGCTATAAAGGAAATCACTTAAATCAGGTTGGCAGCATATAAGTAAAAGTACTTAAACAGGTGCCTTATAGTTGAAAATTGTAACATCAAGGCAAGATGGGTGTAAATGATTATATATGAATGCAATCAACTTGGTAAATGTAACTTTAACATGAACACACTTTGTGTTCCAGTAAAGGCATAGTTTTGGTATTCTCATTTTTGTCTCCAGGCCACTAAAACATTGTTTTGTATGATTATAAAATATTTTGAAAATGAATATTTGACAGTAACTCCAGTTAAAATAATTTTTGAAATCCGCTAAAAATTTACCACTGTGACATCTGAGCATGGGGTAACGGCAAAAATCTTAACAATCTCTGTTTGCTTTTCTTCATATGATTCAGGTGACTGAAGAGCAACTGGCAGCTTTGTTTATCAATTGTGGGCAGGTGACTTTCGTGCTTCATTTCTCATTCATTATTTGCCCTTGTGTTGCAATCTTCATAAAACATTGCAATCAATGAGCATTCCTAAGGCTGGAACCTGTCTTGGTCGAAGGTTGTTGATTGCCGTGTGTGTGGCGATCCGAATTCAGTTCTCCGTTTTGCTTTTGTAGAATTCACTTGTGAGGGTAAGTCTTCATTTGGGACTTAAATGATAAATTGGATCAGCAGGGCCTCTCTTTTGTAACTGTAAATTGAAAGAGAATTTTGCTTCTCTTGTGTAATTGTAAATTGAAAGAGAGTTTTCCGCATGATTTTTAATGTGTAGAGGATGCGAGAGCAGCTTTGAGTCTTGCTGGGACCATGCTGGGATATTACCCTGTCAGGGTCCTACCTTCTAAAACTGCAATAGCCCCAGTAAACCCAACATTTCTTCCCAGGGTGAGTCTGATCTAACTCATTTACAGATTGTGTTTCACTGTCCTAGCATTGCCCTCAGAATTAAGACTAATAAATTGCATAATAATGCTATTATTTCAATTGTAGCAGTCATTCTGTGACTACTATTTGTTCTGTTGTAGAAGGCTCTAATCGTTTTGATAATCATGATTCAGTCAGAAGATGAGCGGGAGATGTGTGCACGAACAATCTATTGTACAAACATTGATAAGAAGGTTAACTGCAAATCCCTTATATTTATTAAAGCTTGGTCTGCAATTGCATAGCTTTTATAGTTGAAATATATGTATTAAATTCCACTATGGGTTGAAGTATGTTGAGCTTGCATATGTAATGATCTACAGTGGGAATTAGAAGTGTTATTGTGTGCCTTGGTCAATATGTTTGTAGGTTTCTCAAGCAGACGTGAAACTTTTCTTTGAGTCACTTTGTGGTGAGGTGGGTACCACTTCTTTCTGATTAAATCATGTATTCCTTCTTGTGCTTATTTCTGGAGATTGAGATGAACAGCTAGTGGATTGAAATATTTCATCAATATATATTCAGGTTTCTCGTTTGAGACTACTAGGAGATTATCATCATTCCACTCGTATAGCATTCGTAGAGTTTATAATGGTAAGTTGCTTATGTACTAATGAAATCCCTCTTGTTTTGTTCTGTTTTTTTGTCCACATTGTTAGTTGTATTTTGTCCCCACATCTCTCAAATATTTGATTATGTTATTGATGTTTCTCAAGGTTTTGAGATTTTTGGCCTTTGGCATACATTTGCATTTCCATTTCAGAACTGATTGCATTTCAATTTTAGAGCTGGTTGCAAGTCCTTTAAAAATGATATGGTTGGCCAATGATCAGAATGACAGACACATGCATTTTACTTTCATAACATTAAGCTATTTGCAAGTATTAAGTTAGCTTTTTCGATTAACGGTTCTTAATTTTTAAATGCACAAATTCTTCCGATTGAGAAACACACAGAGGTGGAAAGTCTTCCAGTGTTATTGATTTGTCAATGTTTATTGAAGAATCTTGTAATGTTGAATTAATCTCTCAAATCTTCTTTTCTTTATTTTTTGGGATATCAATAACTTTGGCCTGCTCATGTTAGAAGTTGGAAGGATCCTCGGTTTCATTCTCATCCTGTTTTAATTCATCACCTATACATTAAAGTTTTTCATTGTGAGATTATCTGTTTATAACTAAATTCTGTTGTGGCATGCATCTTTTCTTTGTTTGTTTTATTTAGAGGAAGTCCATCGAATAGTGGCCTCATACATGACATTTGGAGAGATAGAAATAGGTAGTTAAAATGGTTTGATTAAGTCTCACGTTGGATTACAATGGTTGAATCAAGATATGTTACAGAATTCTTATGTGTGAGTGTTACACTCTAATCATGTCTATCTGCATGGTTGCAACTTCCAGCAATAGAAACATATTGGTCTCCCAGTTCACAAGTTGCAAAATTTATTTTATCAATATAAGTGCATGTACATATTGATATGCAACGCTGAGAAGCTTGAACTAATGGTTTCTTAATCCACAAGCTAAGAAAATTATTTTATCAATATAGTTACATGTACATTTTGATATGGAGTGAGGAAAAGTTTTATTAAGGTGGTTGTGTGCGCAGTTTTTTTTTGATATGGAATGAGGAAAACTTTTAACAATATAACTTGGATTTGTCAAAAACTTAGAAGCCCACAATTTTGCCTTGGGCTAATAACTTGGAAAATAAAAAAATTATATAAATACACAAAATAAACTTAAATAATGTTTGCGATGCACAAGAATGTTTTTTTTTAAATATTGATAAACGAGAACAAATAACAGCAAAATGCAGTCTGGTTACAATAGTGCGACCAAGTTGGTCACATACAAACAACACTAACCAGGCTGTCTAAAGTCTCAAAGCAATATTACATAACATCATATGACAGATCAAACAGTAACAGATTTCATATAACAGATTATAGTTTTAGTAGACAGAATCAAAAAGACATCTACTATAGATTCTTACTCATCATTGGAATCATCCTTCTTTGTGTCCTGAGCTTGTTCATCCTCTCCTGTCACTTTCTCTTTGCCTTTTCCTTTATCCTCTTTCAGTTTGGTTCTACTGAGCTGGAAGGAGTCAAATGCCCCAAGTGGAGGAGAGATCCTCTCCCTACTTGAGATGTCAAAGTTCTGTTGGGTCCATTCAAGATCTTGAACAGCAGCATCTCTCTTCAATTGGTACTCATTCTCTTTGCAATATGCATTCTGGAAGTCCAGATATTCTCCACAGAATTTCAGGTCAACATTCCTGAGATCTTGTGGCCAGAAGTCAGCATCCTTTATGTCATCTTTGTAAATTGTAGCACCTTCCTCCATTACTTTCATGAATCTGTTTGCAGGAAGCTTCAAGGTAAATGTCATCTATTAGTATTCAATGATCAACAAAACAGGGAGTCTACATGTAGACTCAGTAAGGATTCTCAACTTTCCCTAATAAACATGTTCATTTCTTTTCTTCCACAAGAACCAAAGTATATTAGTAGACATCAAAAACCAAAAAAGATTCTGATTTTTGTTTATTCCTTTAACAAAACCCAAAATAATCTCAGACCAATTTTTATGTTCACAACTGACCCAATCTTTTATATTACCCATGAAAAGAGACCAAATACAAACAGCATAGTGACATTGAAAAAAGATATGATAACAGGATTCCAGTTGACCACAGAACAGACATTGGGCAGGTGTGGGACTACTGACCAGCTTATGGAGGAGTAACTGCCATCTAAAACAATTGAGCTTAGGTTCTAGCTTGTTAGACCAACATTGCTGCAGAGCTTTCTTCCAAAGAGACTCATAAAGGTCAAGTTCGCACTTCTATTCAACATGGTTCAGTATGCTGTCAGAATGAGTAAGGAATTGATAAAGGATCTTAGCCTTGACATTGAAAAGGAGGGTGCCATCAGCCCATCTGATATTGGATTAAAAGGTGGCCTCATCAATGATTCTCACTGGCTTTTTCAAACAAGAAATACTCTTACAGTCTAACTCAAAATGGAGAATGTCCTTTTATTATTATCAGACAAGTGAAATTTATGTTTCAGCTGCTCTCAGGTCATAATATGATGCCCAAAGCAAAGATCTTCTAAAGAAGAGATACCATTGTTATTCCATTTCTGAGCAGATTAGCCTTGTAGCAAGGCTAAAGACTTGCCATTATGTTCAACATTCCACCAAATGGACCTGTATCCTCCCATTATCCTTTGGATAAATTAATTGCCTCAATATTATGGAGAGAATTTTTACGCATCTCCCAAGCTCGCCATATACTACGGAACACATTAGATCCTAAGGGGCTTGCGTTAAATTTGCCTAACAGAATATCATGACTGTGCATTCTTTTCCACCTTTTAGCATCTCTAACAGAGGCATTATGATTGTTTTGTCTTATTAAAAGCTTCCATGGCTCATCTCTTTTAAGAGCCTTAACAATCCACTTCACAGCTAATGCAATACCTTGCTTCCTGAGGTCTTTAGGCCTAGACCACCTTGGTTGTTATTAATACAACACCAATCCCATCAAACAACATGCTTTTTGTGACATCCCGTACCATCAATCCAAAAGAACTATCTTAATTATTCTGGTCCTTATTAATTTGGTATCCAACAAAAAATTATGTTGAAGCATAGTAAATGGTATACAAGGACATAATTTTTTGACACACTTGCAATCTCCCTGCCAAGGACAGAAAGTCTCTGTTCCAAGTAAGTTCCCTTTCAATTCTTGAGAACATTCGGTCCCACATTTTAGGAAGAGAAGGGGAGACTGAGAATGGTATCCAAGATACCTTACAGTCATATTACAACCACCCCATTGCCACCCATAGTTACTAATCCAGTCAGGAGGTTTATCATTCCAACTAAGGAGGATAAATTTAGTCTGACACATCTTGGAACCAGAGGCATTACAAAACAGCTAAAGTCTGTTGACCAATTCTTGACATTCTGTTCTTTCAGAATTGGGAAAAGGGCAGTGTCATCTATTGCAATTAATCAGGGGGACATCATTAGGTAAGATAATTCCATCCAACTTAGGAATTAGCCTTTCGGTTCTAAGAATATAATATAACCCTGCAGAGGCAATCACAAATAGTGTCGGGGCTAGTGGACAGCCTTGTCTTATAGATCTGCCTAAAGAGAAAGGTTCAGTGAGTTTCCCATGAATGTCCAACTGAGCATTGGTATCTTTGAACAAGACTTGACCCATGTCGCAATATGTTTTCGACAAACCCAAGGCCTTCATGACAACAATGATGAATGACTGCTCAATTTGGTCATATGCCTTTTCAAAGTCTAGCAGTAGAATACTGACACCCTGTCCACTTCTTTTAGCCCAGTCTAATCCTTCCCAACTGGTTATTAGGTTCTCTAAGATATATCTTTTTTTAATAAAGTTAGTTTGGGTTAGATTGATGATTTGGGGCAGAATATTAGTGAGTCTCCTAGCAAGTGCTTTAGCTAGGATTTTGTAAGATACATTTAGTAATGTTATGTCTCCAATTTTTGATTAGACTGTTATCTCCATTTTTAGGTAACATTCTAATAATGACTCAATTGATCTTTTCTCCCAGAGTACCTTTGTGGATAGTAGTGTTCCACCGCTCGCCGACGATAGGGGGATGGGTTTCTGAGACGGGGGGACAAAGGGCCTAAATTTGGGGATGGCGGCTTGAGGGGGGGGGGGTGTTGTATAGTACTATACATTTAGTACTTGAAATGCTAGTTATGAAAATATGTATAAGAAGTAAAATAGCAAAATACAAATACTTGAACATTGAACTATGAACATTGAATATCAATAGAATATTAAAATACTAAATAAAATTTCAATTTGACAAATGAAATTGTCGAATCAGTGAATGGAAGATTTCTATTATATCAAAAATATCATGAAGATGATTACAATGAGTAGCATGATATCAAAACAAGTACAAAATGGCAAAATGTAGTGAGGGGAGGCCTCTAATCATCCCTGAAGGCAAACTACTCATCACTGGAACTCAATAAAGTGGGTATAAAAACATCAACTTGATTTGACTCGATTTCCCCATCAATTTATTCTTTGGTTTTTAAATTCGAAATTGGGGGTCTTGGGGTAGTAGCCCCTAGTGGAGTCAAGGGGCAACGCCCCTTGTGAGGTCTTGGGGCGGCGACTTGGGCATACTCCCCTCGTGAGGTCTTGGGGCGGCGACTTGGGCATACTCCCCTTGTGAGGTCTTGGGGCGGCGACTTGGGCATACTCCCCATCGCGATACAGGGCGGGGTCGAGGGACAACGCCGCCAGCACCAAACACATTTTCTCTCTTGTGTGGCCTTTGAATTCTTCAATTTTGAAGCATTTTTCTCACAAAATTGATGTTTGGTGCTTGGGCGACAGCAGCGGCTGGGTGGCACTTGGGCGGCGGTGGGGGGGCCCCCGTGTCCTAGGGACGTCCCCGTCCTGGGAACGTAGGGGTCCAGGGGCCAAGACGCATCTCCGTGTAACACTAGTGGATAGCCTCTTGATATAATTCAAATAGATCATCCACAACCCACCCTTTATTAGTTTTGTAAAATTCTGTAGGCAGCCAATCTGCCCCAGGCAACTTACCATTGTGAAAGGAGGCAATGGATTTTTTAATTTCCTCTTTAGTGAACTCTTTGCTTAATTCCTTGGCCATACCTTCTTTTACAAAATTCCTAAGCTTGTTTGACACTTATAATCCCTATCTTCAGCAGTGAAAAGGTTTTGGTAAAATTTTAGAAAAACATTATTGATTTTTGAATTTTCATAGATCGAGATATATTATTATCTTGAATGGGATGTATAACTTCTTTGTTCTGTTTCTGTCACCCTCCTTTATCCATTGCATCCTTGCCCTAATTCTGGCCCCTTGTGCTCTAAATGTCTGAAATGTTCTAATTTTGTGCCTAGTATCTTTAATCAGTTCAATAAGATAACTGTCATGAGGATTATTTTGGAGTTTTGATTCAGTTTCAATAAATTTCTCGTCAAGCATACATTCTTTCTTCCTTTTCTCTATTGCTTCCCTTTTTCCTATAGTCTTTAGTAGTCTCTGAAGGTTGTCAACAAGAGAGTTCCAGTATTGTCTTTTATCCCCTCTACCATTGACTGCTTTGGTAATGCTTCCGAGGGTTGCAATTCCTTCCACATGGTCCTGGTTTTTAAGGAGGCTAGTATTCAATTTAAAGAGTCCTCCATAATGTTTGATTGAAGCATGATTGTTCTTTTTTATCATAATAATGGTTTTGATAGGATGATGGTTTGACAATGCACCTGGGACAACTTTAACACCATTATTATCACTGTTCCCAACAAAACAAATATTATCTCCTTGTCCATAGAATCTATCCAACTTGCAATAAACTCTTCTACCTATATCTTGGTTGTTGCACCATGTATCCTAGATCCCTTTGCTATTATTTTTCATGCCTTCTAAAGGATCTATAATTTTAGCATTTTTTTCGTCCTTCGCCATAGAAAAAAAACTCATTCCCTTTCGAAACCCAAGGATCCCCTACTTTGTTATCCTCTTTATGCACTACCATGTTGAAATCATCCCCTAGAACCAATGGACTCTTTGGGAGAGAGTTGGTCATCCATTGCCACAAGGATGCCTTTTCTTGGTGTTCATTAGGTACATAAATTGCACAGATTCCAAATTTTTCATTCTGTTTAGTTATTTCAAGCCAAAGGCATCTATTGCAAGGGGAGAAACCATGTTTAGAAATAAATTTACTCCACCGTTCATTTACTAAAACTGCTATTCCACCTTTACATTTTTCATGATCAGTATGAAAGGCTTTAGATTCCCCCTCCATATAAATTTCAGATTATTGATTAAGTTGAATCCGACTGCTTTAACTTCCTGAAGTAGGAAGTCCGTATCGCTATTTTTAATTGCAAAACTCCCAAATGACATTTAGTAGGGGATTCAAGGCCTCTTTTGTTCCAACTGACACAATTGATCATGGGTGGTTTTTGGGTGGAGAGTCAGACCTATTGTTCGTGCACAAATTATTGAAACAAACAGGATGTTCATTCCCTTTGCCCTTCTTTCCATCTTTTACTGCACTGTTTGTCCTACTCATAGTTTTCCTCTTCCTCCTACTTCTTCCTGATATACTTCTTTTAATCACTCCTTATCTTTACAGAGAGATTGATTCTGAGTGTTAGTTCAGTTAATGTCTATCATTTTGCCATTATCATCACTATCAGTGAGTCCACCCCCAGTTTCAAGGGGATAGGCAGAGTCTGTTCTGATAACAGATTAGCATCTGTATTTAAGTCCTCTTTAGTAACATCTAAAGATGGTGTATTTTCTTGACCAATGGGCCCAAGATTTTTATTAGCATCATCTATGTCAGCAGTTTGTTTAGCAAGGTGATCATCAACTACAGAGTTAATGCAATTGAAAGTCTCAATTTTGCTAGGCTCTTTATCAATATTATTTAACGAAACCCCATTTTGATCTACTAGGTTCCCAGTACACGAGGAGTTAGGGAAAGTGTTAGTTATTCATTGTCTAACTTTGCTCAGCTCTCTAAGTTTTTGAAGAACAATATCTTGAGCCTTATTCTTTCCAACCTTATCCATTCTTTTGTTTTGATTAGAAGAATCAATTTTAACAGCATCTTCATTATTGTTAACAGCTTGTTCAAACACCTTGTCTGCACTATTAGGGATAACCATGGTTTCCATCCCATCATCCTTCTGCCCATAATCCTCCAAATGGTCTTCTGAAGGTGATTCCAATGGGGCAGGAGGACCAGCAGGCCTCAGAGGGCCAGAGGGCATAACACTAACATTATCAATCTTCCATTTATAATTCTCAGAATGGTTGCCCCCACGAGAGCCACCCTCTGGAGGCCTATTGGGATGGGTAGTATGGTTAGGAGGCTTGGGGTGGGAACCGTTGATGTGAGTTTTATGCCACTACAACATGTGGGATCGAATACTCAATATTCCAAGATGAAATACCAAATCTCCAACTCTCTCTTGAATAAGGATGCTCATATGCTAAACAGTGTTTACGGATTTTGTGATCAAATGAGACAACCTGAAGGTTCCTTCTTATTGTGGACTTAACTCAGTTGTAATGATGTGATATGCTGGGTATCACAAAGGGACTTATGCTGTTCATTGAGTGGATATCAACTACTTCAACTTCTGATTTGCGCCCTTTCATTGAGCTGTCCTGATTTCTTTCCGAATTTGATTCAATCTTGATTGATTTACCTCTTGTTTAACCCTTCTTAAGCCAACTTGCTATCTAAAATTGGAGGTGGGAGGTGAAGTTCTTCTAAGGAGGGGATCAAATGTATCTTGGTTTGGCTCATGATGGAGCCCGAAGGGAGGTCGGAATCCGACCTGCCCTTGGGCTCAAGTCCGAGGTGATGTTTATTCCACTCTCAAATTGCACTTAGATAACTTGACTTTCATGCCTTTCCATTCAATTTCATATCAGATTTCTATCGTTCCTTGCAATTTCAATTTCCGAGTTGCATTTCATTTTGTCATCTTCCCTTCATCAAACTCAGAAATCTTCTTTAGTCTGCCAATCATTTCTTAAATCCTTGCTTCTTGTATCAAAATATTGAATCAACACTTAAAATTCACCTTGCGAATGCTGATTTCATCAAAGAATTCACCCCTCATGCTCTGATTTGTCTTCCATGTTGATCGAATGAGGGGGAGATTGATGCGGAGGCTAGAGGTCTTCAAGCAATCTTCTTGGAAACTATCCCATTCACCCTCACAAATGGATCAACTTCCTTGGACCCAACCCACACAATAGACCTATTAATGTTCATTCAAGAAACTCTTACCACTAGGCTCCACACCTTTAATTAACCATGCTAACCATCACTCCATTCCATATACTCCCTTGATCATGCTTTAATCAGTTTTCAAAGGTTTTGTGACTGTCCTCACAACATCCCTTCAACACATGGTCAACATACTTAACATTGCATCCCAACCTTGGATCACCTCTTGACATTTGTTCCCCTATCACCCTCTCGATGGAGAACATTCATTTACATTGTTTTCAAACAGAAAAACACTCACACACATTCCTTCTTTGGATTCCCAAACAATAAGGATTCTTACTATCCTGTACTTTGCTTACATAGCAACCATCACTTGAGACAGTCACTCCAAACCCTTTCAATTCAGTGTCCCTTCACCCTTAATGTTTTGAGACACCCTTACCTCCCTCCTAAGACCCTATTCAACTTCTCTAGACCCTATCCAAACATACCATACTCCTTTCATCCATTAAACACAAACTTGGAAACAAATACTCAAAAATATACCTTCTTGCTGTCTCCTGGATAGACCTGCACACAGAGATGTATAACTCTTGAACCAGACCTTCATTCCTCAATCCAACCGCTGATATTTGGCGCAATTTGGCCCCAAATAACATATCAAAAGCTGAGCGAAATCCAATAGTGAGTTTGGCAGATATGACTCCGCACTGAGACTCTTTTTTTCTGAGACAATCTTTCATTCCTCCTTCAACACCTTTTATCTTTCTCCATTCGAACTCGTGCCATCCAGTCACTTCCAGGACCTTACAATGGTGGTTTCATCTTGTCCTCCACCTATATGGTAGGATTCAATCTTTAAAAACCCTCCTTGTGGCTAGATTACTCTTTGCTACTCCTATGGCACTCTTTTAGTGTACTTTCCAAGCATACACTCACTGTCCGAGAGTACTACTCAATCTGCTGACTTGTCACCTGCACCAAAATGGTTGTTATACATAACCAAGACATAACAAAGTCTCCTTCCTCGAAACACAGAAGTACATGGAGCGTTTAGGACTCTGTACACATGACGGAAGCAAGAAATTCATGCAAGAAACTTCACTGTCTCAGTGCAGTCAGCAAGAACACCACCCAAAGACTTAAAACTGATTCATATCAATATAAAATAATGGAAAACAATACTCCTCCACCATGCATAAGAGTTACTAGACAAAACATCCATAAAAATACCAAAATATATTAAGTTTTGCTCTCTATTTACAATAACTCTGTGCAGCCCATACACAGTTGAATGCCAACATTGCATTCTCCTCCTCTCTGCTTGGATCAGTCTTCTATATCCTTAAAAGACTTCATTTTTCCCCTATAACCAATCCCAACTGTTGGAACCGACTACAAACAGTTCTAACTAACTGTCCTATAATGCTGCCACTACAAACATAATGCATAAAAATCTTGTCAAGTTGACAACTAAGTTGTCAACTCGACAACTAGACTCAAATGACTCCTAATATATTTGATAAGGGTCTTTTAATGACCTCTAACCATTAACAAAATCCTACATCTTCTCTTCTTTAAACCTTTCACATCCTACAAACCCCATGTTCCCTGATTATCCTTTTAGGCATTATATGGCATATAAATACATTATTACAATTCTTCCTTTATGGATTGCATTTTATTGCATCTAGGGGTCCTAAGGACCTATTTACAAAGTTGTGAGACCTATTAGGTCTTTGGAGTCATTATGAGCTCAAGAGCAATTAAGTGACCCCCTTGTCTTCATGAGGTGCTCTGCACCAGAGATGACTGGGCATAGAGCCCCAAGAGAGGTCGGATTCCGACCTGCTCTAGCTTCGTCAAAATCTGTTAAGTGTTGGACTAACTTCTCATATTTCTAACTGATTTCGCCTTGACTTCCACAAGCTTTTTCACAATTTCCCAATCAGCAAATTGACTTCGTCTTCTTAGAATTCTGCCATCAGCAAGAGGTTGATCAAATTCATTTCTATTATCAGCTATAATTGATTGCCTTGTTTCTCAATTTGTATCATTCCTTGGTCTGATATCTCAACTTCCCTCATGGATCAGATTGCAGGTGGTGCTGTTCAAAGTGCAAGAAGGGGGTTAGGGGGGGTTGTCAATGAATGGCTAATGGTATGGAGACCCAAAGCAGGTTGGAATCCGACCTGCTTTTGGGATCAGCCAAGGGCCAAAATTTTTCTAAGTGTTTGATCTTTCTCCTTTAAACTTGACCTTATCTTGACTTTCTGGACTTGCAATCCAATCGTTTCTCTGTCTCATTTCTTCTTCGTTTCTCATTCATCCAATACTCTGATTTTCAGCAACTTGCACTTTCATGGATCAATCTTCTTGATTTTCAAACCAACTCTCCATCTTGTCATCATGTCATTGTTCAACTCTCATTAACTTCTCAAATGACAAAGTGCGGTTATTGATCACAAGTAAACATGGTTTCAATACAGGTCATGATCACAGAGCCCCAGAGCAGGTCGGAATCTGACTTGCTCGTGGGGTCGTGAGCACCAAGGGAGGTCGGATTCCGAACCTCTCTTGGGCTCGACCAAGAGGCAAAACTCGCACAAGTCATTGATTTCTTGTTCAGACTTCGTTGTTATCTAACCATTTTGACTTGCAATTCAATACTTCAACGCATGGCGTGAGGCATGGAGCACCACAATAGGTCGGATTTCAACTTGCTCTTGGGCTCACTCTAAGGGTCAAAATTTTTCTAAGTGTCAACTCGCTGCTTGGAGGGCAAAATATTTTATATGAAATATAACATTTAAGTATAAGAATTTTCCTTTCTTATACTTCAAGTTATATTTTATATAAATACTGTAGGATGTTTGAGAGTGGTTTCAAGTCTCTAGGAGTTATAATGGAGATTCTAGATTTTGGCAGATCCTAATTTTTAGACTTAGCCAAATTACAGTTATCAACATGCTTCCATCAGTATTCTTTTCCTGGTTAAAACTTCATCTCTTCTTTCTTTGCATCTTCACTCCATCCTTTTACACTTTGGTAAATTTATTTCATCACAAATCTCTCAACTTCAATTCCACCTCCTTTGACTAGCCTGGTCTAGCTCTCACTCATATCCCTGACTGACTTGACTCCCTAACGAGCCAAAGTTGCTCAACCTCATCTCTTAGGCTTGGAGACTTGAAAACTGCCACTAAACTAAGACTACCTGGGACAACTACCCCACTGCCAAGCGAAAAGAGGCCCTCCCATTTGTAATGGGGTGAAAACCTCACAACATCTTGCACCCACCAAAAGAAATGTTCGTGAACATTTCAAGGATGAAACATGTTTGGAACCAAGAACCTTCGATTAATTCCCTTTTCACCTATCAAACAACCAGGAAATGCACTCAAAATGGAAGAAACCACGAATTGAGCTAAGAGCCTTTATCTTTGATTACCCACATGTGTGCAAGTGTATTCATTCCCAGTTCAACAAGACCATTGAAAGTTTCTAAGATCCATTGTAGTTAGCTATTTTGAGCATAGATTAAAATATGGCAGATATATCGCCGATAAGTAAACTAATCGCGATAAGTTGGAGGCTGCGATAAAACACGTAAATTTATCACGGAGTACATATCGCAGATAAGTTTCAAACTTATCGCCGAAAAAACATGAACTTATCGCCAAAATATCGGCGACATTTCGCCAAAATATCTGCCACAGTTTGCTAATAGGGATTGACGGCCCAAAAAGCAAGTATTTCACATTTTCTTGTTTGCAAATTGGTGTTTGGGAGAGGAAAAAGGGGTTTTAAGGGGAAAAAATATGATTTGCAGCGTTTTAGAGCAATTTGCAAAAAAAAAACATTTCAAATTAAATTAAAGCAATTTTTTAAGTTCCCGATATTTTTGTCGATAAGTTGCTGATTTATCTCTGATATTTTCCCAATTTTTTTTTTTGCCCTTGGCGATAAGTTGCCGATAACGATATTTTGAACTATGATTTGACATCCATACTTCAAAAACATCCTGGATAGAGCTTCGCTGCTAGTCAAGCTTCCATAGCCCCGACGAGTTTATCGTTGTGATTTTACCATGGATAGCTTCTACTTTTGACAAATTTGCATTGAATAGTACTTGTAGAGATATCCGTACCCCAAAGCCAACATGCCTTGAATTTTCCTTTTCTTCATTTTCTCAAATTTTAAATACCAAGGTCTGAGTTCCGAATTCAGGATTAATGAGGAGCACACCCATTGCCCAAACCAACTCACTTCCCTATCATGAATTTTTTCTTTCTTTTGATATTGCTTTTTCTTTTTCATATTTCATTTTGGCCCATAAGTAGTGAAGCTCATAATGGGTTTGGAGAAACCACAGTGGCATTGAAGCAGGTGTAATATCTTTTCACTAACTGCAACTTCTCCTCAAAGACTCCAGTGACTCAGAGCAATTAAGTGAGCTTTTTCTTTTTCATATTTCATTTTGGCCCATAAGTAGTGAAGCTCATAATGGGGTTGGAGAAACCACAGTGCGTTGAAGCAGGTGTAGTATCTTTTCACTAACTGCAACTTCTCCTCAAAGACTCCAGTGACTCATAGCAATTAAGTGAGTAAAATGTTATAACGGAAAGACTCAGGTACTCAAAACACAATGTAAGATTCCACTCCAAATTTAGGACAAATCCTTTTCGCATGATGGGGTTATTAAGAATGATCTCCAATTCATGAAGGCCCCATGAAGAGATATCCAGGAAATAAACTGAACAAATCTACTGGGAGAACACCATACTTCAAGATCCATTGTAGTTAGCTATTTTGACATCCATACTTCAAAAACATCCTGGATAGAGTCTCGCTACTAGTCAAGCTTCCATAGCCCCGACGAGTTTATCGTTGTGATTTTACCATGGATATTCCTCTACTTTTGACAAATTTGCATTGAATAGTACTTGTAGAGATATCCGCACCCCAAAGCCAACATGCCTTGAATTTTCCTTTTCTTCATTTTCTCAATTTTTGAATACCAAGGTCCGAGAGCCGAATTCAGGATTAATGAGGAGCACACCCATTGCCCAAACCAACTCACTTCCCTATCATTAATTTTTTCTTTCTTTTGATATTGCTTTTTCTTTTTCATATTTCATTTTGGCCCATAAGTAGTGAAGCTCATAATGGGTTTGGAGAAACCACAGTGGCGTTGAAGCAGGTGTAATATCTTTTCACTAACTGCAACTTCTCCTCAAAGACTCCAGTGACTCAGAGCAATTAAGTGAGTAAAATGTTGTAACCGAAAGACTCAGGTACTCAAAACACAATGTATGATTCCACTCCAAATTTAGGACAAATCCTTTTCGCATGATGGAGTTATTAAGAATGATCTCCAATTCATGAAGGCCCCATGAAGAGATATCCAGGAAATAAACTGAACAAATCTACTGGGAGAACACCAAAGTGTGCTGTAGGATACATCGTCTTTTTCACTAATTGGGATCCCTCAAACTAAACTATTCAAAGCAAGAACACCTAAACAACTAAGCCACTAAACAACTAAACTTCTTGGGTCAAATGATTCATGGCAAATCTACTCTCTAGGCTCCTAAGACAACTAAACTAACTGATAGAAAGGAAACCTATTCTAACTTTCTTGAACCAAATAGTTCAAGACAAACCTACTCTAATAATATACAGAACACTTAAAGGAACAACACTCTAATGGCCCACATATGTACTCAATCTAACATGGTTTCTCAAAATGTTTAGAGCAACAAGGCTTGGGTGATGGTTCTCAATCTGACAAATTCATCTTTGTACTCTGAGAAATTTTTTATCACCTCACACTCAAATTCAAGAAACATATCATGTAAGATTATCGATTGAGGTGATTCATATGGGCCACGGTCAATCCAAATGTAACTTGTCTTTCCTAGATCACCATAATCAAAATAATAACTTTCAAAACTTTCAACAGTAATAGCAGGGATAGAGACAACCTGGTGTGTTTTGAGTGAAATTTTTGGTTCAAATCCTCGTTGATCCTCAACAGCTTTAGGAGGTTGAAGTTGATGGTGAATCATACTTCTGAGTGATCAAAGCAGGATCGATCTTGAAATCGGGTTTATGGAATATCTCCTCCACTTTTTTATCTTTGTGCAACATGAACCATGCATCCTTGTGTGATTTTGTCAGCATGTCTTCGAAAATCAAGGATTC
This sequence comes from Thuja plicata, assembly GCA_018584345.1. Taxonomy (NCBI): domain Eukaryota; kingdom Viridiplantae; phylum Streptophyta; class Pinopsida; order Cupressales; family Cupressaceae; genus Thuja; species Thuja plicata. Next base: position 1,823,348 of record MU225416.1, read on the forward strand.
TTTGATGATTTGATCTTCAAATAGTTCTTCATTCTTTTCTTCTATGGGAGCATATTGGTCTTCACTTATCATATCTCATTCATGCAATCCTCCGATTTTCAGCCTTGCATTTTCATGGATGTGTTTCAGACCTGTTCAACCCTCTACCAGCCTGGTACTGCTCAACACACTTCTAAACAAGCCCTTAGTAGGTATGGACAGCAAGAAGAAATTGATAGGCAACTATAACACTTCAAACACAACCTCACATAACTCAAATCGATCCCTTTTTATGACTGTAACTCCTTTAATTAGAAATGAACAGTGAAATGATGCAATCATATTTACCTTAATACAAGCACCAACTGAACCTCTAGATTGTATCTTTCAACAGCATAGAGATTGTTGCTTATGAGGGATTTTATCCTCAAAAACCCTTGAAAAGAGCTTTCAAAAGCCTTTTATAACATCCTCAGGAGAGTCCATACACCTCGCCAACCAATGTGGGATAAATAGAGATATATTCTTTTTAAAATATATGTCTCCAAGTACCTCTAATAAAGGGGAATTTTTAATATTTAAATAACTTTACTTTAAACTTAAGTCCCCATATCAATAAAGTTAAATATTTTAATTTAACTTTATAACTTAACTTTATTGATAAATAAATTAATAATCACAAATGATTATTAAAATCTTTATTCGCTATTAACTATTACCATCGACATGATATTATCCACGAACCACTGATGATACTGACCTGACCCAACTGACTTATTATAAATAGTATCTCAAAACCCCACCAAAACACCTTAGAATCACCTGCAACTGAAACTACTTAGGCCAAATATACTCAAGATCCCTTAAATGTCCTGGTTAGCCTACGGGACCATGGAGAAATAGGCTAACAAAAAACTCATACATGTGCTAGAAGGGAGACATTACATATGGGTCAAACTTGGGTCAAGTCCTCAAAAAAATGACATCTAATTGATAAACCTATGGTTTAAATGCAATTGACTGAAAAAGTGCAGTTTTCCCTAGGTTTTTCAGTTTTGGCATGAAATAATAATTGCAAATTTTCCCCATGTTTTTGTGAGAGTTCACATTTTTAATATGTTGTGTTTTTCCTGTTTTATAATTGTGTAATTGAATTCCATTTGCACTTTTAGTTTGTCATGCCGTTGCCATGTAAAGTCAACGCTGTTATGTTTGGAGACATGTCTTTGGGAAGCAAGCAATTGAGGATGTAGGTCCTAGTCAAGGGTGCCTAAACTTGCGACCTTAACACACCAAATAATTCAGACAATGGAATACATAAACCATGAACATCATTTAAACATAATATAAACTCAGAATTGTGCAGAAATGATATTTTCTATTGATCATTAGAAGTATGTCATGTTGCTTGTCTATAAATTTAGGCCTTTTAAGCTTTACAATACTCTCATGATCTACATTCTAGCCAACTCACTCTCTTTAGGAAAAAGATCTTCATTCAACACCAGCTCTCTAGGTTAACTTTGTATGAATGTATCCATCTTTCTATCTATATATGTGTATAGATGTTTCTTAAGAAAATCAGTTACGTAATCCCAATGATGACCTCCCATCATTGAAACATTACAATACATGTCTTGCTTAATTCTCCCTCAAGTTCATCCTTCTCGTTAGTCAGTTAGACTCCACGTATTCTACATTGAATAATCTGCCATACCACATTTTGAAAGTTGGCCTATGATTGGTCCCAATGCTCTTTTTTGTTGTTAGGATCTCCCCTACAAATAAAAGTTAAAACAAATAGAACATTAACATGTGAAAAGAAAACAATGCCTAGAAATAGTTGCAAATATGCTTATAGTGATAACAAGAATTGTAGGTCTCTTCAAAGGAGCAAACCCTTGAGATTAAAGCTCTTTTAAAAAAGACAATATCTTATTTCTTACAACATCCATATAAAGTCCTCATAAAGAGTGACTTATGAAGTACAACCAATATGGGATAAATCCACATGATGTAATATCAACAAAATAACTATATTATGATTACTACAATGCTCATAATAGTGAGACTTGAGGGTCCTAACATGTCCTACCCCTTTGGAAAATCTTGTCCTTAAGGCTTGAATTGGGGAAATTGCTTTTGAATTTGGTGGAGAGGTTCCCAAGTGATGTTTTCTAGTTGCAATCCTTGCCACTAAACGAAAACTTTTATTATGTTGGGTATGAAGTGAATGCAATTGTCGGTCTAACTCAAGGATGATAGATCTTGCTTCCAATTTAGAGGCGAGAACGAAATGCAGACATATTGGCCAAGGACCACATTTATGTTTCAAAAAAATAAATTAAGGAATGATGGAGATTGTGATGATGTTTTATGTAGGGGCTTACTCCCCTCTTGCTCCAAACCCCACTATGAAGTGTTTGAGTGTGCTATAAATGCTTCCACATTATGCCCAATTGTAGTTATTTATGCCATTGCGCTCATTACTTCTAGATGCATGAAAGCTCTTGTATTAAGTTGCTTGGGTCTCTCATACATAAATGCTTTGCCCTTCCTCTATAATGGTATTTCATGTAGGGGCTTACTCCCCTCTTGCTCCAAACCCCACTATGAAGTATTTGAGTGTGCTATAAATGCTTCCACATTATGCCCAATTGTAGATATTTATGCCATTGCACTCATTACTTCTAGATGCATGAAAACTCTTGTTTTAAATTGCTTGGGTCTCTCATATATAAATGCTTTGCCCTTCCATCTATAATGGTGTTGTGATTTTGGTGCAGGTGCTTCAATCCACATAAAGATTATAGTGGCAACTTGTCATGGTAATTGCTTGATTTTATTTAAAGAATGAAATTTACATATATAGGCAATTACATTTACGATGTTTCCTATAGAAACAATTGATAACCGAAGACTAATTTAGAAGCCATTTAAATAGACTAATATTACATTATTGACCATTAACTAAATAGATAGGTAAATACTATTCTAATACCCTCCCTTGATGGTCAATCTGTCAACTACACCAAGTTGCCACCTAAATTTTACAAACTTATCCAGGCCTAGAGACTTGGTGAGAATGTTTGCAGTCTGATACTCAGTTGGAACATACTGCAACTGTACTGATGCGTCTTCAACTAGATTGCAGATGTAATGATAGTGAAGCTCAACATTCTTGGTCAGCTCATGGAAGACAAGATTTTTGGCAAAGTTTGAGCACCCCTTGATTATCACAAAAGAGAGGTGAAGGACATGCTTGAGTCATGTGTATATCAGAAAGCATTCTTCGAACTTCAAAGCCAAACTGCCTCACAAGCTGCTTTAACAATCCCTTGATATTTTGCTTTAGTTGACAAAAGAGCTACCACCTACTGTTTCTTGCTAGTCCATGTGACTGCAACTGTTCCCTGTTGATGTGAGTTTTGTTCCACTACAACATATAGAATCAAACACTTAGTATCTCGAGATGAAACACCAAATCTCCAACTCTTTCTTGAATAAGGTCATCTCTCATGCTAAGCTTGCAAAGTAAGATCATGAAATGACTTCAAGGTTCCTTCAATTGTGGAAACCCGCTTAGTGAAATAATGTAATTTGTTGGTAATCACTTAGGGGACTTAGTTGTTCAATCAATGGATATCAACTATTTGCACCTCTAAAGATTTAGCTTCACAATGTGCAATGAAAATGTAGTTTTGATTTTCCAATTCTGCAACCCTCTACCTAAACTCCAACTTAACTTCTACTTCTACTAACTATGAATGGAAGCAAGCATGGATGACTTGGACTTTACTAAATGCGGTTTTATCAACAACTTCCACCCACCTAGTGCAAGCTTCTAAGGAATACTCTAATAGTTTTCATATCAATATCTCCTCTTCAATCCCATCAATGGATGCAAACTAAAGATTGAATATCAATTGAAGTTAAGTGCAATCACTAGCTTACCACACAAGGCACTCTTACCATCAACAAGAGGCTAGTAGCCTACTTTATATTTGAGTCAAACAAGTAAACATCCACAATTTCTTACATTCAACTAAGGCTACTTCAACATGAAATAAAATCTATCCCAAGTGAAAGATTGAAGAAACCATTCAACACTTCAAAGCAATATTAAGTAATCCACTATGAGAACCAACAATGAATTATCCATCACTTTGATAAGCATTATAGCAACAATTTGATCAAGTCTCTCCCTTAGCTAGCCTAATCTAATCTCCTAAACTATTGAGTTACAAATGAGGAGGCGTTGGCCTTTTATAGATGTTCAATTACAACGAAGGGCCTAGATCAATTCTAGATTAAGGGCCAAGATTAATTCCTACAAACCCTAATCAGGGTTGCCAAATTGTCAACCAATTACACGAGGGCACCAATTCATGGCCCAATAAGAAATTTACAATGATTTTTCCAACCAATGAGAAAATAGGACACTTGGCATGATGTGATTAACTGTGCTTGAAATTGGAATCTTTTGATTGGAGAAGACAACTTGGCGCCACCTCATCATCCTTATCTTGTAGATCTATTAGAAAACATGTGCTTTGAATCCTGGCTTGTGGAATGTATCTATTAAAACTGCAAATATTTCTTGCTCGATTGTTAGAAAGTAACTCTTGATGAAGAAAATCTCGACACTCAACCTTCCTAACTTTGATTAACTCTTTTGAAATTATTAGCTCCATCATCTTAAGTTTTCCCATGATTTTGACTCGGATCTTCAAATTTCTTGATGATGTCTTTCATGTAGCTTGGATTTGTGAGCTCGATCTTCAAATTTCTTGATGATGTCTTCATGTAGCTTGGATGTGTCCTTTGATAGCCTTGATATTGAATCTTCCTCTCATTTGGAATTCTCAATCCTTGAGTTTGAGTTTGATCTTGCTTGAAGTCCTTGAACTTGAGCTTGGCACCATCTCCTCATCTTCTAGTTTTTCTTTCTCCAATGATTTTCCTTGCAAAACCAAGAAATAGAAACTACATCAAGCTCGTAAAATGACAAGCATAAACAAAATGAAGGAAATCTGAAAGTTTAGGCAATGATCATGAGTTCCTTAAATACAAGATCAGGTTTCACCTAGCTTTCGACAATTCACATTAGATACTCAAGAATTAGAACTTTCTAACACAATTCCGACTTCCTATCCCTTGAGATATTCATGATTTTAATCACAAAGAGATCATAGATTTGATCACATATAGTGCAAATCTGTGTTGCAAGATCAAAATCTAGAGACGATCATCGTTGTAATAGGCTTGGATTTCGAAACTTACTCTCACCAATCGCATAAGAGTTTGTACTAGAATCACCTTCAAGTGCAAACGTGAATGTCTCGCTGCTATCTCAATTCGGATCTGCCATCTTATTTGGATTTGATCGTTGTATACAAGGCCTAATTCGCTACCAAATAGAGCAGAGGAAATTGAGCTTTGGATTGACGAAAAATGAAATGCTTTGATTCTCTTTTATAGGCACTCGGAGAGGTTAGAGGGGCACGAAGCTCAAGGAAGCCGACCTGGCTAATGGAAATGATTTCATTTAAATGCTTTCAAGCCTCTACAGGTCGACATGGATTGAGGTAAAAATAATTGTTTAAAACATTTGATTGCCCTTACTTAGCATATCGCTATTTGTTCATTGTTAAGTCGACTTGCAAAGGAGGAAAAGACTAAGAAAAAAATGTGGACAAAGTCTTTCGTTTGGAAGAGGAATTCTAGGCGGCATTCCTCTAAGTAGAGGAATTCTGCCATGCCCATTCATGCTTGATTCCTCCTTTAACTCAGTCACTTTGTCCTCTGACTTTGCCACTTCATCCATTCAGACCTCAATTCTAACTCTCACTTCGACATTTTACTCTTGGGCGCACCTCCTTGCTTATGCTAGGCAGAGTTTCCAAGTTTTGGAGAATTATAAAGGCAGGATTCCTCAAAGTTAGAGGAATTCCGCCATGACTTCATGGCTCAAATCGATTTAGTCATCCCCCAACGCTCGAGCTCGAAGGTTGGGAGGCATGCGTTCATGTTTAAGCTGGACGAGATATAGGATAGGAGAGGAAATGTAGGTCAGGAATCCTCTGGGAAGAGGAATTCCGACCATATCATCGTTTGTTCATCTCGTGCTTGCTTCATACCCCGAATACCTCATCCTCGATTTGCTCTTTCGTTTCTTTGCTTTTTTAAACCATTTGGATTGCATCTAATCTGGTGTTTTAGGCCGGTGGATACTGTTGGAGTCGGGGAGCTCTGTGGTGGGATTCCTTGTAATGTCCCCTTTTCGGGGCACATTATTTCGTGCCTTATAGTTAGCCTTTCATCATGGTCTGGTGGGCTAACCAAGGCTTGGCAGGTGATTAGAGGGATGTTTGGCCTTGGTGTTTTCAGTTTCAGGCCAATCAGATTAGTTCTATAGGGTTTCCAGGGTACTTACTATTTATAGTAAGTCAACAGAACTTAGTTTTCCTAGCATTTCAGTAGTGGACTTGGAGCGCCTCACCGAGAGCTTTTCGGCAAGCTATCACACGTTTTCATCTGAGTTCATTTGGCCCTCCGTTTTAATGCCAGAAGATTCCTACTTTATTTTATTATGTCACTTTATAACCCAACGGTTATATTTATTTAAAAAGTGACTTTAAGTGGAATATGAAGAGACAAAGTGGAGAAACTGAAGAGTCACCGTTGCAGCTTTAAAAGAAGACTTGGTCTCATTGTGATATGCTTAGTTTTTGATATTGTATTTGTCTCTTGGAGATACCAAGAAGCTTTCAGCTTTCAAATTCAGCCTTGAGGACGGAAACCCTTTTGGCTTGGAGGTGGATTGGACGTAGCCCCAGTTCATTAGCAAAGTGGATTCACAACAGAGTTCACCGTTGCATTTACAGGTTCTTTATTATTCGATCTTACTGTTATTTCTGTATTTCAGATTGGGAAGTTTGTAATCCATGGTTATTGTATTGCTGTTGTATAATACGATACCATTTCTCTGAGAAGTTATTAGAATATATTTGTTGGTTTATTGCTATCAGATCAATGGTTTTCTGCATGCATTTGAATGTTTAAATTTGTATGAGAAATATTTGTGAAAATTCGAGAGGGGACTGGTTTAGGGTCATTACATTCCTCAAACGAGAGGAATCCCGACCACCTTACTACTAGTTCGCCATTATCTCGCTTTTAAGTAAAGTCGGCTTCCAACCTAGCCGTCTATCGCTTATTGTCATCATGTTTGGGCCTAGGGCCGACGACATTCAGAGGTATCGATGAAATTCCAAGTCGGGATTCCTCACGGAAGAGGAATCCCGACCACCTATTAGTTCCTCATTGCCTTTGCTTCACCAAATTCACCCTCTCCCAATTGACATTAACTTAGTCGTTTCCATTTGCACTCAACCATCGATCAAGCACCCTGAATTCGTCGCCATTCCACTTCCAGTCAAACTTCGATGCTTGCATAAGGTAGAGTTTAATGGCGAGATTCCTCAAAGAAGAGAAATCCCGACCATAACTGAAATTGGTCAAATTTCTCCAAGTTCTGAGTCATCTATGCTTCCTCAATTTGGTCTCTCTTCAACCTTGAATACTTCCCCGGGGTAGAATGGCCCCTCGGTGGGGCAAGCAGGTTTAGTGATTGGGGAACCAGATCCACCTCATGACTTGGTTGGATGGACGAACATCGACCAATGACACGAACCGGCAGGATTGGACATGAGGGATGGAATGATTACTTCACAACATTCCCCGACTGAAGACATACCCGGATGTAGACTTCCTATCATCAACAAAAGCTTTCCAATCCGAGTCTGTGAAACCAATAAGTCTAGGATCTTTGCTTCTGTCATATAGAATGCCAAAATTGGAAGTGCCCTTTACATATTACAACACATGCTTTGTTGCAACCCAGTGTTCAACTCTAGGGGCTGTCATGAAGCGAGAGATATAACTCATGGTAAAACTAAGGTCAGGTCTAGTGGCAATGAGATAGATGAGACTGCCCGCTAGTTGCTTGAACACAGATTCATCCACCAGAGGTGATTTTGGTTTGGTGGACAATTTCAGCCCTTTCTCCATAAGTGCCGATGCAGGTTTGCAATTTTGCATTTGAAATTTATCTAGTAGACTCCTGGCATACTTTGACTGAGATATAAAAATACTATCATCTGTCTGCCAAACCTCAACACGTAAATAGTAATGTAGAAGTCCCAAATCTATCATGTCAAAGGACTAGCACAAACTCTGTTTGATCTGCTCAATCAAAAGTGTTGAACTACTAGTAATAATCAGGTCATCAACATATTTAACAAGTAGAAATATATCACCACCAGTAGTTTTGACATAGAGATTGGAATCAAAATGACTTCTCTGAAAGCCTTGATCACTGAGGTACTTATCGATCTTTATGTACCTAGACCAAGGAGCCTATTTCAGGCCATAGAGTGCTTTCACCAGTTTGCATACCTGGTGTCTGTACCAACAACCTTGAAACCAAGAGGCTGTGTCATATAAACTTCTTGCAAGTCACCATTGAGGAATGCACTCTTGACGTCCATTTGATAGGCTTTCCATCCAAATTAGACTGAAATACCGAGGATAGGCCAAATGGTACTCATTTTGGTTGTGGGAGCAAAAGTCTCCTCGTAATCAATGCCCTCTTTTCGTGAGAACCCTCTAGCAACTAGCTGAGCTTTGTATTTATCAAGGGTTCCATCAATCTTGTACTTAACTCGGTACACCCATTTGCAGCCAATGGACTTCTTCCTAGATGGAAGATTAGAAAGGACCCAAGTGCTGTTTTTCAGAAGATTACAGTGTTCTGCTTTCGTAGCCTGTTACCATTCAGGTATACCTTTAGCCTCTGAATAGGATTGACACGCATAAACACTGTGAATGTTGGCCATAAGAGAAAAGTTTACTGAATTCTGCTGTTTGCTCTTGTTTCTAGAGGATCTACCCTCAATGAGCTCATCATCATGAAGTTCATTATGGTCTGGGCCCACCATTTCGGTTGGAGAGTAGAAGTACCAACATTTGATTCCTGTTGTATGAATGAGTAGGATCATTCCTTATTGGCTCAGCTGATTGTCTGATTATCATGACTAATTGTTGTCATTGGCATGTTATACCTTAACATACTTTTATATATATGTTGTACAGATGGTTACTAACATGGATGATTAACTATCTTTTCATTGATTGTATGTGTGGAACATACATAGCTGATTGGCACAGCAAATTGTCATATCTAATTAGCGTAGCTGATTATCTGTTTAGATGATTGTATTGAAGAGAATATGATTCTTCGTTATATTTTGAACATATATGGCTGATTGGATCAGCTATTTGAAATGTCTGTTTAGCTCATTGACATATCTGATATTTCTATTGAAATGCATACATTATGTAGCAGCATACCTTGCATTGTGAATGCATACTTTTCCCAGGCATACTTTACGCTGTTATAGCGGAACATACACAGTAGATTGTTAGTATAGCTGATTAACTTTTTGATGTATGGGCACATACATTGGCTTTATGTTGCTTATTAGGGGAGCATACTTCACATTTTTGTTGCAGCATACCTTCATTATGTTTGGCATATGATGTATGGGAACATTAACTGTTTTTACATTGGTTTTATGTATGGATACATACATTATGATATATTGGTTTTATGCATGTATAAGGAGCATACCTTATGTGGGAGCATACTTTGCATTAGTTTTGCATTGGCATATGTTTTATGTATGTATGGAGACATACATAAATAGTTATTAGCTGATTATGAATATTTAGGAAGCAGCATTGACTTATGGTTGGCATATTTTACATTGGTTTACTTTTGCATATATGTGATCATGCTTTCTATATTCATGGTTGAATTATATTGCATACTTGTTCTATGTGAGAACTACATTGAATATGTGTAAGACATATATTGGTTATGCATATATGGACTCATGTATTTTGGTTATTCTTATGTGGATAAGATTTTATTTTGGTTATTCATATGCTTATGTGGATTCATGAGATAAGATTTTGATTATGAGATTTATTTGGTTAAGATTATTCATTTGGTTACACTTATAAGTTGTCCTTATGAATTGAAGATTAGAATATCATGGACTTGATATTCTTATCATGGATCATGGATCCATTGTTGAGCATTTGATGGACATCATGGACTTGATGTTTGGAGACCATTGCTCTGAGCACTTGGTGAATATCATGGACTTGATATTTGACCAATGCTCGTGCTATCATGGACTTGATATCTCTTGGATCAGGGATCCTCATTTGAGTAATTGGTGGACATCATGGACTTGATGTCGATAGACCATTACTCCGAGCAATTGGTGAATATCATGGACTTGATAGACCAATGCTCTTAACATCACGGACTTGATGTTATGTCATGGACTTGACATAACTTGAGTCATGGAGACTCGTGGATCTAAGAAATCCACACTTGGCTGGTAAACATCATGGACTTGATGTTACCCTGAATATCATGCACATGATATTCTATCTCTTGAGTCGAGGAGACTCGTGGATCTAGGAAATCCACATCCGGTTGGTAAGCATCATATGACATGATAATGATGATTTTCGTATGGATATGAAATCTATGCTTTGGGAATGATGATAAACATATGTGACTTATGTTCTCATCATATTTTGGTAGATAGGGATCTACCTTCATAGATGTGAAATCTATGGCAACATTGGATTTGGAATCCATTATAGTTATGTTTTTTTTTTGTCACCTCTATCAGTAGATGAAGGAAAAAGATATGATTGATCTTTTCCTCAAGTCCAAGAGGGAGTATTGATATTTTGGCCTTTACGGCAAAGATCAACATATTGGAAAATTGAATAAACAATAAATATATTGTTTATAATTTATATTTAATCTTGTCTAAATTGATTTAATAATAAAAAATATAAGGGATATATTTATTATTATTATATAAGGATCGATTTAAGATAATTAAATATAAATATAAGAAACAAATATTTATTATACTTGGGAGGGCCCAAGTTGTCATTATGGTAATTTCAATAAT
>MU225416.1:1834449-1867140 GCA_018584345.1 Thuja plicata
GGCCAACTTGGGAGGCCAAGAGTTTACCTTAATGAGCTCATATATTAGAGCGACTTGGAGAAGGTAAGAGATATACCAAAAACATAACGTGTGTCCTCTTCCTTCAAGAACCAAGATCCTAGAAGCAGCGAAATTCATTGGCATTGAATGCCGAAATACATCTTCCTTTAGATTGCGATTTCACTCTGCCCTTAGAAGCGATATTGATCAGCTTTGAAGGAATATATTATTCAAGTCTAAGGGTAGCGAATTTTGGTATTAATAGCTGCGTATTTAATCAGGTTTTGAGGAGCGAAATCAGATTTTGGAGGAGCGAATATGATCAGATTACAAGCAGCAAAGTGTATTGAAAAAGAACAAATTCGATCAGCAATAAAGTTGCAGGTTGGAAGTTGCGAATACACATCAAAGGCAGCGAATTGTATCTGCCTACAAAGGGGGAATTCGCCTACCACTAGCAGCGAATTGTATCTGCCTATTAAGGGTGAATTCGCCTACCACTAAGGTGCGAATTTATACAATAACAAGGGTAATTGTGGAGCGATCTAGTAGCAGATCACAAGGCAGATCTAAGGCAATTACAATCTGATCCAAGGACAAAACGAAGTGCAGATTGGTGACACTTTGGAGAAAAATTAAAGAAGCCCTAGGTGGGCTGACCTGGCACATACATATCTACACATCTTGGAGAGTTTAAAGGCGCTGATTTGAATACCATTTCAGAGCTACAATCCGGGTACTATCTCTCTTTGTTTTCAATTATTTCCTTATATCCTGTGCTTAGTCTTGGAAGATCTCTATAGATTAAACATTCCTTGTGTTAATCTGAAATATATTAACATTTAATACTCTTATTGATATTAATTTATTAACTAAATAGTTTGATATTAATTTATTAACTAAATAGTATTAATATAACACTTTATTTGAGACTGCGAATTGCCAAATTGATTGTTTTCGGCTGGGGATATGACATCCTCAATGTCTTCAAACCCATTTCATCAAGCCAAGGGAAATTGTTAGCAAAATTTAAAATAGTCATTGATGTCAAAATACTCTAGAAAGTCGGATACAATGCATAAAATCTGCAGAAACTCTAATCTGAAAATGCAGATTGGATTGGCGACGGAGAAAAAATGCACACTTTGATCCTTAACTGTTTTGCTTATAGAGACAAATTTGCTTTGATTGATAAAGTTTCAGGTGACAGACATAGGTTGATCTGTATTTTATCTGTTTATTTGTTTTTAGATTGTGCCTTTCTATTTGTAGATATCTGAAAATACTTTATGGTGATTGAAACCTTGTTCATAAACCTGTTCTTAATCAGTTTGATATGTACTTGCTGTGGCAACAGACCTATTTGTTAAGTTTTGTGTTCAGAGTGACATTGAATGAATGCATCTGTTTGGTTTCCAGAATGACATTGAATAAATACTTATCAGGGGAGTGTGGTTTTGGAATGATACCGAATGAATAAATTGGTTTGCATATATTGGATTGTGTTGGATCGGTTCATATTCTGGTTATGCAGTTAGAACTGTTGCTAACTCTCTTTAGAATAGTTTGCAAACATTCTTTGAGTCTGCCGCCTCAAAAGGATTCTTCAGCACTGAAGGGTTTGTTTATTATTGTTGGTAATAATGTGGTTGTAACTGTCAACCAATTCCTACGTGGTTATAACCAAAAACTATCCAAACAGTTATCAACTGTTTTGGAAACTATACAATTGACGGAGAAAGAGAATTCTATTTATTTGTTGCTGAGGTTTGATGAAGAGATAGCAGTGAGTATGATTGATACAAAGCATTTCTGAGACGAAGTGAAAAAACAGCAAATGTAAAGAAGAGCATTGTGTTTTGTCATGCACAGATAACTGGGCTCATAAATCTGAGAGTGTGTTCTTGTAAAGTGAGTGGATGAGGATCGCTGATGCAGATCATAAGCCTGATGGAGAGTTGTGCCAACATGCAAAAGAGACGTAATGTCCAAAGTCAATTGAAGAAGATTGTAGTTCTATGAAGGTGTGAGTGAGGATTGATATGAAAAGGTTTGAAAAACTTGTTAACAGTGATATATCTTTGGATTGATTAATTATGTTTGTGTAGACATCACAGTAAATGGAGGAGAGAAAGCTGTTTTCTTGATGTAAGAGAGCATAGACATCGCAGTAAATGGAGGAGAGCAGTATATATTAAAAAGCTGTTTTCTTGATGTAAGAGAGCATTAGTAATGTTCATGAAGTGTAATGTTTATTGAAAAAGAACTGTGATTTGTATATTCTTAAAGTTGGTGCTTTTTGAATACTGAGTGGGTGCTCAGATCAGGAAGAGTTGGTGCTCTTGAAATAGGGGTTTGGTGACTCCGTAAAGTTGGTGTCCCTAAACATTGTATTCAAGTTTCTTTGTGAGGCTGGATTAGGACAGTCGATCCTAGCAGCATTTTTCACCGTGGTTTTTCCATTTCTGGGTTTTCCACGTATTTCTTGTGCATTGGCTTCATTGTGTGTTTTCATTCCTTTCAGTTTCAGTTTCAAATTTTGCTAAGTTCATCAAATGTTTTAATTTGTTAAGAATCATAAATTTATATCTTCTACTGATTCAACCCCCCTCTTAGTTAAAGAATTGCATTCTATTAAAATCAGTGCATATCTGAAGCCAAGCACACCACCAAAACCAACAACCAAGAAGAGGGTTTTTGCCCTCAATCAGCAAAGAAGTTGGTAGATTTTGTGGGGGTTTACATTGCGGTGGGGATGAATCCACCATTTCCTGACTATATAACTATTGAACAATGTAACTAACAGCTAGACTGATTCTATCACGATGATAAACACTTATTCCAAGCCATCCTAGTGGGCACTTTAGAGAGTAGGGCTTTCAATCCTGCACTTCTGAACTTGTCACATTTTGATGCTCTCAACCCTGCATCCCTGCTCTTAACTTGTCACATCCTGGGCTGGTCCACCTAGACCTATCTATCTCCTTTGTTACTCCCCTAGTGGGCCAATCTATTCCTTCTAGTAGCCTATCTATAGCACCTACTATACAAAAGGGCCTATCTGTATGCTATAGCTCCCCTATAGATAGTAAGGAACGCCCATTCCAGCAGCATCTCCTTAAATTGTCAAATCTAGTATATGCAAATGAGAGCTTAAACTTGTATTTACAAGAAAAGGGAAGAATTAGCACAGTACACATTTGAATTTGAATCCATTTCCCTCTCGTTTCACTTATAAAACAATATTATATTACCTTTCCATGGCATCCCTTTTGACTCTTTGAGCTGACAAACAAACAACTCTTTATTTGCTGAAGTCCATCTCCCATCTTGGCGTCACCTTAAGAGGATATAAAATAAACCTTTTAAAACTTTATTCACCTCCTACTCTTGGTGTGACTATTTGAGGTGTAAAAAACATCTTAAATTGACCCTCTTCCGTAGGCATAGGATTAGGGGGAACACTTTATCCCTTCACAGTTATAAAGTGACTTCATAAAAAGTACTTAAGTGAGATAAATAAAACATTATTCTAATTTTTGCCAACCTTAAATCTCACCAAGGCATTGAAACTGAAAATCATTTTGCTCTGAACTGAGAGGAGACAAAATCCAAGAACAAATGGTAAAATTAGCAAATACTAAAATAGCCATATGCTAAAAATAGAAACTATGCTGGACATACTGAAAACATTTGCTATAGCTGTCCACAGGGCATTGAGTCTCCTAACCACATCCACTTAGCCTACAGGAACTCGGGAATAGGCTGATGAAAATCTCAAATTGACTAGACGCAAGAAGGGGATGTAACAGTTGAAAATAATTTTCCGCTGTTTTGAAAATGGTAATTGCAAAGAAATGATTTAATCTATAATCTAATCTAATATAAAAAAAAACTAATATATATCTAACAACTAATCAAAATCTGAAGCTTAAAAGCAAATAATGGAATTCCAAAGCAAAAAAAGCGTATTCAAATTACTATTCTTCAGCTGAACTATTGCAATGAAAAAATTATTTTAAAACAAAGTAAATGAAAACTCCCACTTGGGATTTGATACTATGCAAAATATGAAGTTACAGTTGTTGGCAAAATTGTCCTTAGGGAGCTAGCTTGGTATACTTCTCTCTGTCTCCCTTTGCATTCTCTTTTCTGATGGAATCAATCATCAAAGTGTAAAATACGAAACACAGTTTGGGGACAGTGCAAATGAAAGCTGGTGCTAAAGATCGAGGAGCCTCTCTGTCTCCCTTTGCATTCTCTTTTCTGATGGAATCAATCATCAAAGTGTAAAATACGAAACACAGTTTGGGGACAGTGCAAATGAAAGCTGGTGCTAAAGATCAAGGAGCCTAGAAACTGTTATGGAATGTGAACTTAGAGATAATTTAAACTGACAGATTTGATTGATTTAAGTATTTTTGGAGGCTATATGACTGTGCTAGATGATGCTAATGTTCTAGAAAACTTACCAGAGCTTAGAATTTTTGTATGGCTTCACAAATAGAGACTATATCTGCCGCTGCTCACCAATTTTGGAGTGCAAAACAATTTCTTTTCTTGAAGAAATACCAAAATATCCTTCTAAAATATCTTGCCAAGCTATAAATAAAATGTGATCCATAATTAGCTAAGGTAATTATGACTTTTCCTATTCTGAGTGCATCCAAAAGCAAATTGAATTAGAGTTTTGGAGCCAAATTTAGTTGAAAAATGATGCATACAAAAGAAACATGTTAGCAAAAATAAAAGGCAAGATTTCTGGTTTTGCCAATGAAATAATCACCAGGGCGATTGCAGAACAGCTTGGGTGGTTGTGTAATCAACAAAGGGGTGATTTGCCAATAATAAATTATCAAACAGAAAGCAAGTTTTGCTATGATGACTGCTATAGTTTTTAATAAATTATTCACCATTTTCACCACACTGTAACTGTATTCAATATGCTGGATTACATCAATGGATGATAACATGCTATTTTTTCTGCAATAGCGTGTAGCCACATGCAAATAACCCGCAACAACATGCAAATAATATAGAAGCAATTCCCTGAATCTTATCTAATATTTTCTGTTGTTGATCCAATCCACAAATCAACTTGCCAAAAGAAAAGACAACACTATCAAATGCTTCAATTTGTAGCACAAAGGAGGGCCCAAATTTCAACAGCCATGACTTGTCTTACTTCTCGGAATAGCAAATTCAATTCAAGATTACACCACAATATTTGCGTCCCACGTTGGTGGTCATAACATTCTCTTAAAAGTCAACTTGCAACTCCCTCACAATGCTTCGTCATAAAATCTGAAATGATTAAATGGAGTGTCACGACTCATAACTTCAATAGAAATTCTTGCCCCATCTCTTGAGATGCTAAACTTAAATATCATGTAAACAGTAATGTATTATTGTGCCTATTTTTCCAAATCAGGCCCTGCCCCCACCTGCACCCTGTTAAAATAATTTTTTAGCCCAAAAAGAAAGAAAGGAATGGACTCATGGGTCCACACAATGAATTAATGAAAAAGGGACATCAGATTTTTAGAGGCGACAAAGCATGTATCCTTGGCAAATGATCAATAAGCTCACAATATAAGGCAAGGGAGTAGTATGGGTAGACTTAATGTTTCTATCAAGGTAAGATTAGCTAACAGGATCGTTTTTTATGCTATGTGGGTTATGCGCTGAGCCAATAGGTCATTGTAGGACTTGCCATGTATGCCTGTCCAGTTTTAGGCACTTACACTGCTACCAATTGCCTGTAACTGTTAGATATCAATGCATATTTAGTATTTACTTGACTTAGACAAAGTGTTTCCCCAATTATATCATTTTATACGGACATTATTTGTGTAGGCAATATTGACTCAACTAAAGTTCTTAATTTTTCAACACCTATAATTAATCATTTAGTTACTAGTCAAATTTTGGGTTGACATAAATCATGTCAACTGCATATATGACAGGTCACAGCTTCTATAATTTCATTTGGAAAGGTGAAAAGTTTTTGGTTTCTAGTAAATCGTAGTTAGGTTTGGGATTTTAAATTGGGTCTGTTACAGTCCAGATGCATTGAACAACCTGCTTCCTGCTCCGGTCTTTTTCCTGTTTATAAATTTCCGTGGAAGTAAAAAAGTGATCTTGAGCTATCTTTTACTTTTTCTTTTGACTTTGAGTAGTAGTTTGAACAGTAAACTTTTGAAGAAAAAAATGCTGACAACCCTAAAGAAAACCCTTATAATGGTACAAATTCCCTAAAGATTCTCCAAAGTCCTTTAAAACCTTTGCAAAGCTCTGTCTAGAGTAGGATTTCACTGTTAGCTATTCTGACAAGTCTAATTTGACTTGAGTAATCTGAGTCTTGATCCTTCACCTCAGTTTTTTGACCCATACTGAGTTTGACTCCCCAATAATTGTAAGTTAAGCTGAAGCCATACGAGGGATGTGCGTTCGCAGGTCATTTAGATTACTATTTTGTCAAACAACAAAACATTAGACATCCGATCTAAGGACTTGGTACAGTACTGTAATATCAGTGTTGGATTTGCTCAACCAACCCAGAATCATTGAACATCCAATTATGTTAAAACATCCAATTTCTTTAGTGGCCCACAGTTTAAATGCTATTCCCACATACATCTTAAAAGGCAATTGGATGATATTAAATCTATCAGAATCCAGGGTTCAGATTCAGAACTACCATATCCAGTATTTATTGTGTATGTTTACTTTTTGTTGTGACATTGTATTAATCTTTTAGAATTCTCAAGAGTCAAAACAGATGGGGTTCACTGAAGAGTTAGGTGACTGAAAAATGCATTGGATTTATTATTTAAGGTAAATTGGCTTCGATATTTGCTTTTTTTCGTCAATAAAGTTTTTCCTGACGATATTCATATCAAGAGATCTCTCTGATAACATCACTTGGAACTTGTCGAATATGCAGCATGAAGCTTGAATAAATGGTGAATAATTGTGTATCTATAATTAATATATTGAATTTTCTGTAGTGCACGTTGAAGATACTTTGGCAGAACAGTGTGTTGGGTATAATTTTATTTTTGCCTTTTGGTTTCTTGGTTGATTTTATCTATTAAAATGTGTAAAAGATGAAATCGGGTAAGCAATACTAGAGTATACAAAGTTTACCTGGACACCTGGGGATCATCATATTTGCCATTTGAGATTACTTTCAAAAGTTAAATTAGAAAGGCTTCTGGTCTAGATTGTGTGTGTTTTTAGCAGAAGCTCAAAACACATACACAATCCAAACGAGAAGCTTTCTAATTTAATTTTCAATGGATTGTGGAAATCTGATAACACTGATTACTTTCAAGTTTAACTGGCGGTGCTTTATTGGGCAGGCTGAGAGTGCAATTGCTGCCTTGAATTGCAGTGGCGCTATTTTGGGGTCTCTACCCATAAGGTAGGATATGTGCTCAAGCAAACCAAAGTAAAAACATTTTACATTTGAAGAAGTTACACTAGTTTTCTGCTATTCTAAAGCTGTTTTGGTTTTGTGTATAGGGTAAGTCCATCGAAGACACCAGTGAGGCCTCGGACTTCCCGTTCACCAATGCATTGAAGCTCATTACTTGAATCCTAAACTATATTTCTAACTAATTCTAAGGATGCAATTGAGCAAAGCTGTGTTTTTGTTATCACACCGCAATGCAGAGGGAACCGTGCCTCAGATTTTAAAGATGGATGTTATATATTTAATCATTGTACAGGAAACATGGAAATATTTATGGGATGAAAACTGGGGTGTCTTTCAAAAAGTCTTTGCACATCTGATGCACATAATATTTATCTGCCTAAAGAGTCCTGTGAAATTTTGAGTGTGCTGTTGAAGATGAAATCCTTGCGAAAATTGTAGGTTTCTCCTGAAGGATTATAGATCAGTCATTTTAGATATCAAGTTGGCAACGTCTTCTTCCACTTGACTTTACTGAAAAATTGGTCATCTCAACCAATTGTGATTTCGGTATGGTAATTTCCAAAAAGAGCTTTGGTTTATAATAATGGATTTCTATCCAGGAGGCCTTTGGATTGTACTATTCGTTCAATAAACAACATTTTATATCATGGCCTATCATAAAGACCTCGTAACATTTTATGTTTAGAATTCTGACATAATACATATATCAATTAAACATCAATTTTCAGATACATTTGTTAGGAGTGTTTGATACATCTTATTAACTTCATTTTTTTTTGTTAAATTTCACAATTTGATGCTAAATTTTTTTATTTTCCATTCAAAGTATCGTTTATGATGTCTTAGTGTTGTCCTACCAGTAATTTTTTAATTCCCACGAGGTCATTCAAACTAGAGATGAATCTTAATTTCTATGAGAGGTTTGTTGGTGTGATTGCAAATTAAAAAAGCTTGAAACAAATCAAACAAAGTAAAATATTTGAGGATGTATTATTATCTTTGCCTCAATCAAGGTAAATGTGGGAGGAAGAAATTTTTGTCAAACCAATCTGATGCATTAAATGAATGTATTCAGTTGGAGAGGAATGCCTCAATTGTATTACTGCATGTATTTTTTTTGCAAAAGGTATTTGTGTTATCTATATGATAACGTACAGCAAAAATATATTCATTAGATCAGTGACAGTAATTTTTGAACAGCCCTTCTGTTAGGGAAGCCTATGTTATAGGTGGTACGTTGATAGATCAACATTACGATGGATGCTTTGAACTTGGAATCTGATTTACTTGGACTTTGCATTTCCAAGCATCTAAATGCAAGTTTAATATTTGATTTATTTGAACATGAGGCGTCAATTAGGTTTTGTAATTCCATAACTGCAAGGCAAGTGTGGCTTAATGCCAACGAAAACATTCCATTCACTAAAAAGTCTATGAATCTAGCTACTCTGGTTCAATATCTGTAGTTGTTGATGACCTTTTCTCTTTAGTACAAATTTTGTTAGTAGTACACTATGGAACCCATTGCCACATGTTTATTATGATTAGACATAGTTTGGTGGATGGTTCCTATGGTGCAATTCTATTTTATTTGTTTTAGACGACAGGAATCAGATAGTCCCCCTATAATAAAACTGCAGTGTAGATTAACTTTTCTAATCTTTCATTAGAAAGAAAGTTTGTTTCGGGTATGAAATTTGACGTTCACCCTTACCTTACCTGTCATATTAATTTTTTTATGATGGTATGGTTATTTGAATGCCTTTCATTCAATGTTTTAAAAAAATATAAATAGCTAAAAATATTTAATTGATGAAGAATTTTATATAAGTTTTTCTATATTTTAGTACTTTATCAATTCTATATTGAATATGAAAAAAATATAATTTTAATTTTTAATAAAGTAATCAAGCAATTTAGTTATTATTTTAAAATATATTATTATGCATTATTTAAATTAGCTAATTATTTTTGAATAAGAATCATGGTTCTTAAACATGTCAATAAACAATAAAAATAGTCATCTAATACAAAATTTTATATAATTTTACCTATTTAAACAAAAACAATCTTGTTTTCGATTAAGTTAAGCCATCTAGCAAGGGAGCTAACTCTTACATCACAACTTGGGGTTGTCCAAAACAACTATTTATAACAAGGTCAAGAAAAGACTATTAATAGTAGATTCACAACATTGCATCAAGTCCACATCAAGAGTGGGTAGACAACACACCCATACTCTAGGGAGGAGAGTGAGTCTACAAAGATTTTTTCTTCTTTTGTGACCGACCATCCAGACAATACTTTCTGTAGGGTCCCCACCATAAGGGGAAGGTGGTAGAGCCCTCTTCATGAGAGAATCAACTACAGGAACATAGTGCTAACAATGTTGTACCTCAACAACCAAGGGTTGGTGCAAACCAAGAGCAACAACAATTAGAGAAGGGTTGATACAGTTAGAAGGGACCACATCAACAAGATGTGGTTGAGACAGATCCACTAGGTTAGAGGAGCCCAACTCAGTAGAAGGCCCTATGGGGAGTCATCATCTGCTTGTGAAGAGTCACCCGAGGAAGAGTTGGAGGCACAAACAGTCAAATGATCATCATTTGCGTTTCTCCACCAAGTGACAATACCTCTTCAACGCACTAGAGAATAATCTGTAGCCAAATGATCAATAGAGAAGCATCATTGACATTGAAAGGAGAGGCCCTCATAATCCAACATGACCTGTCCCTGACCATGAGAACCACCTTCCCAAGGAGTGCAAAGATGTTGATGTCAACAGAATGCGAGGAAAGGAGTGAGGCCCATTGCAACTATAACCTCATCCACCTTTAAAAAACGACCAATAGAACTCCCAATGGCCTAAAAGCAAGAGTATTCCCAAAAATGCAGGGGGAGATTGGGGAGACGAACCCACACTGAACACACACTAAGCAATTCAGTAAGAGGGTTAAAGGAGGTTGTCTAGGGTTTGGCTGAGAGAGTGAATCCCCCACATTCATAGCTTACTCAACACCAATTCACGTTCATTAGAAGTACTATAAACAACAATTAAAAACCCCTTAGTACAGAGGAAAAAATTGATGTTACTTGAGACTAAAGGTCTTCGAGAATCAGACACCCAACGATGCAGATTGATAAGAGATGGCCAAAAGCCAATGAATCTACAAACTAACCCACAACGTTGGTAGAAATCCACATTATCCACCACTTCCATACCACAAGCCACCACAAAGGATGTCTTGGCACATGCCATGGGTTGAGATTTCTCCTTTGAAGGGATAATAGTAACAAGCCTTGAAACACAGGCAAAACTGCGTCCATCAGCAATAGGGAGAGGCTTTTGTGGCCCAACCCCCTACCAGGTCTATGTGAAGTGTGCTTAGTATGTATCACTCCACCATAAACCCAACCACTATCAGGAAGAACCCTTGAATCACCACACACCCCCTCTAACCCACCAACATGAGTAAAGGGCAAATTTAACACAATATTGTTAAAGTGTTCTAAAAATTAAAATAATTTAATTTTATAAAAAATAATTAATTAAATTTTCTAAATTTATATTAAAAATTATTTTAAAAATCTATGTTAAAAATATTTTAAAAATTATAAATAATTTATTCTATTTCAAAAATAATTTAAATCAATTTGAAATAAGAGTTAGTAGATTTCTACAATCCATATGAACTAATTTGTGTGCTTTTGGATTTAGATTGTGTAAGAAATTTTTGGGTCAATGTTTTGGGTCACACTTAGTGATCCATCATTAGGACAAGAGATGTGACCCGAAATGTTGACCCAAAAATTTCTTACACAATCTAAATTTAGAAGCACATAAATCAATTTGAAATATTATAAATTGGAATATTGTATTATATTTACCTATATATTTTTACAATTGATCTTGTTGGGTGAGGAATTGACATTGCAAATATGAAGTCCAAAATTTGTCTCGATGTCAAGGAAAGACAAATGGCATCGAGAGGCAAAGTGAAAGACCTCTCTATGAGAAACATCTTCAATATTACAAAGGTGGAGACACTAGAAGTGATGAAGTCAGCTTGAGGCAAAATTTTGAAAAATTTCAATGTTTTGAATTTTGACTTTTCATTTTCGAATGATTATATATTTTAGGTTTGGCCCCCTTGATATTAAATTCACGGGTAAAAATTATCATGACCATTATTAATATTTTTAACTGTCATAAATACAATTTTGTAAAAATATAACATGTTAATCTATATAGATTAAAACAAGTAATTACTTTTAAAAAATTAATAATATAATATACCATCTAAAATTGAAAAAAATAAAAAATCATATAGACCATCGAATTCCAATATTCTCACACTAGGCGATTATGTGAACTACATCCTTTTTTTTGAAGTAATAACCTTGTCTAGTACCAACATAAGTTACGGCTATTACACTTTGTTATATCACAAGAGATAACATGAGGCCGATATATATGGGTTACCTTTTCCATGTGCAGATTACCACATTGATGCAAGTGTAATTATATCTTTACACGTAGTGAGGAGGGTTGTCTTGTGGGGACCATTAGCTTTTTATTATTAATTATAATTGAAATTATTTAATAATTATACCATTCTTCTTTGTGCAATATTAGAGGAAAAAATTGTGGGGTGTTTATCTTTATCATATTGTAATTGTAAAATTGTATATACTGATGTCATTTTTCTTTTAGTTTTGTGTTCATTTTGAGGAAATATTGTAATACATGTTTATATTGTCAAATGACACAATTTTGTGTGAAATTGAGCTCATTCACTTAACCTTTATCTATTCATTTACAAACATATCTACACTTGTAGTTCCCACATTATTGAGATGCACATTCTTAAATACATTCTTATATTATTTATATTTATTCATACATCTACCAATATATGACCATTATACACTCAAGGAAGAGGTGGTATAGAATGCTCCACACCATACAAGATTTGCATATGAAAGTAGCCACCTAAGATTAAGGAAGTTTAATTAAAGTACAAGAGAAATCAACCATGAGGAACAATTTTATTATACTATCAAAATATGCAATTATACAATATATGTACATAGATATGATTGAATCTGTTTGACTATAATGGATTTATGATCCCTTGGTTATATAGACCAAAGTAAGATATAGGAAAACACAAGATTGTAATGAGTGCTAATCTTACATATGAGAGAACAACTCTATTCTATTAAAGGATACAATGTCGTGTTTGTGTGTATCAATATATAATGATATATGTACATGTATATATACATATACATACCTACATACATATATGTGTGTGTATATATACATATACATACATATATGTGTATATATACATATACATATACACACACACACACATACACAAATCCAGATATAGACAAGTATAGATACAAATACATATATAGATACATATACATATATAGATACAAATACAAATACCGATACAGATACAAATATAAATACATATACATATACATATACATATACATATACATATACATATACATATACATATACAGATACACATGCACATGCACATGCACATGCACATGCACATACACACACATATGTATACATGTACATATATGCATATGCATATGTATGTATATATGCATATGTATGTGTGTGTGTACACACACATGTAATACATACATATTTGTAATATATATACATATATGTATATGTGTACACACACAATAAAAAATCCTTTAGTTACATAGGCCAAGCTAAGACATGACAACATAAGATTATGATGTCTTAATCTTATGATTTGAGATATAAAGTGATAATGGTTTAAACTAGTGAATACAATATAAGAGATAGTCTGGATAAGTAATATAACAAATTCACATCAACACCACAACTTAAGCGCATTTGAGAAAGACTGAAAAAGCATGCAAAAAAATAATGATGAAAAGATGCGAAAATAGGTATCAATAATGAGGCCACGTTGGATACTCATGTAAAAAGGAATCTCCCACAAATAGGGAAAATGAGAAAAAACTTGTAATTACAAATTTCTATCAGAAAGAGGAAGTACAAAATGCTTTCCAAATTATGAAAATGACAACATACCATGCGAGGGAAAAGTCCCTCCATAAGAAAGAAGAGACCATGCAACCCCCCTTAATGTAGAATCTCTTATAGGGATGGCAAATGCTTAACAAAAAATGCTAAAGATTGAAAACAATTGAAAAATATTCCTTCCCTTAGGAAGAAAGAACACCAGGGATGTATGTAGGATGTTTTACCCTTTTTGAAGGAATACGAGGGGAGAAAATACAAGATGTGTGAAGTCTTTTAGCTCTACTCAAATGTCCCCATATTAGTGTTGAAAGGTGTTACAATCAAGTGTTCTAGGCCACGTTGATGAATGCAACAATTGATATTCTAGTTGAAATAGATGTAGAACATAACCCAAAGATGAAGTTGACTCCTCCAATTGTCGTTAAAAAATCTCTAGTCCAATTGAAAACTATGACAAATGAATAAGTAGAGAAAGAACAATATGGATTGATGGTTCCCTCACAACATTTTAAAGATGATGCAACTTCATATGAGAAAACATTAAAAATGAAATGAATATTCTCAATAAGTTTCCTCCAAGGCTTCAAGATAGAACTTACAGAAAATGTGAAATGTTGGTCACATACTCAGCTCAAATAGTTATATTTAGAAGACAATGAGCATATTGTTGCATAGTCATTGAAGGTGATTAATCTAGTGATAGTAGTCTCATTATAAATAATAGCATATGGAGAAGATGAAATAATAGCATATTTATAGAACCTTAGATGAAACAACATCAAGATTCAAATAACCATATTGTATCTCCTAAAAAGTCCCCACACTAGATGCTTGTACACATTAGCTAAATGAACAATATGAGAAAAATATGGGAAGGTGCATATTAGATTTTGATGATTTATGTCCACAACCACAACAATATATTTTCTATGCAAATCTCAAATAATAATTGAATTTGTTGTGAACTCAACACTCTTCCTTTCTCAACCATGTATGATATGATCTATGATAGGATATTGGTTGAAAACTATGACACACAAAGAACATCATCATATGATCCATCGTCCATGTTAATACATATTTTCCCACAAACATGCATATGTGTTGTTATCCATTAGGATGTGTAGCAATGAATGAGCCACAAATGAATAGAACATACTCTGTTATAAAGCCTTAGGATGTGAAGCACCGAAATCAATTATCAATCTCTTTGACTCACAATTTTCAATTGCGATAAGTGCTTGCTTTTTTATCTCATCGACTTTGAAGTATATGAAAATAAACCTCTTTATATAGTTGAATACAAATTAATTTGATTCTTCTTACAAAAACGCTCCAATTCATTAATATATTTTGAATAAACATTGATGCTCATCATATCTTGATTTCTTGCAATATTAGAACTTACACTTTGTTAGATGATTACCCTTGTGAGATTGAAGATTTAAAATCTTTTTTTTTTGGATTTCTTATTATTTCTATATCCACTAATAGTCATGGTTTAGAAGACTTGATGATAACTATTTGAAATGCCTTTGCTTCCTCTTGGATTAAAAGATTTGAAAAATTATCAAAAGTAGACTCAAGATATATAAATCCCCTAGAAAGACAATGAGTGAGAAAGGTAGAAAAAAATATTGAATACTTAGGACCAAGCTTTGACAACTTATTTAAAACCAATAATAAAACCACCTTATTAAGCTCACAATCATTTAGCTATATTTTTAGTTGCTTAATATTTGAGATGTAATGAAAACCTTTAGGATCAAAATTCATCAAATCATTATCAATTTGATATTTCCTAATCTTGTTAGTTTATATATAAATTTTCAAGAGTCTTCCAAGTTTTTTTGAGTATTTTGCATTATTCAAGATGAAATTTTAAATTAAAAAGAGACCAAAATACATAACCATTTTTTTTTCTCATGGTTGATATCCCACATTGTCTTTGCATTAGCAACAACAGGTTCAAAAGTAGTTTCTTTTACATATCTTGTGCAATCTTTCCCGTTAGATAATTTCATGTATGATTATTTTCATGAAATCTAATTCTACAAAGATAGAAGTTTAATTTATTTATCCCGCATTATAAGAATGCACAATAAAATATAAAAGTAATCAACCACCATGAAAATTTCCCTTCAAGTTTATTCAATCAAAGACCCCTTTAGTAACATATGATCTTAGCACTTCAAATAGTGTGATTATAACTACCGCTAGCTAGATCAAAAAGTAGTTTCTTGGTACACACAAATGACAATCTAGCCAAATAAGTTAAACTATAATTTTTGTCAAAATAATATTAATATAATTAAAACACTATGAAGTACATGAAAAATTATTCACTTAATAAATTGCATCAGAAAAATGACATCACATGAGTCCAAACAAAAAACAAGAATTGCATAGTAATACATGAGAATTTAGTTTTACAAAATCTAAAAACCAGCTACACCACATTGCAAAACTTGTGAAATTCTACTCCAGACATAAATGCTTGCAAATAGGAGCTTGCATGATTGAGAATAGAGTATTTGAAGGTCAAGTACCAAAACCAAAATGCAGAGGGGATTGTTTGGGGCAATATATGCATTAGGCACACCAAAAATTTGCAAACATGTAGACGCATTGTTAACATTATTGACATCTACACACATAATATGCCCTTACATACTAAAATGTTTGCCCAGTTGCAAAATTGTTGTGAAAAATCACCTCAGTTTTGTCCAAAATGTTATTATGGTGCAAGGAAAGTAAATTTTGAGGATAGAAGTGGTTTGGTAGTTTAAGAGCTACTTATTTTTGCAAAAATAAGCAAAAACATTTTCTATTAACTCTGTTTAGTATCTTTTTGACAAATAGATTATTGGTGGTACAACTCACACCTCTTGGCATCCTCTTGGTTAATCTATGGATACTTTAGTTATTCAACTATATGGTACCTTACAATACCATATTCAATACCTTGTAGATAGGGTATTTCACACCCTTTGTGATTTTTTATAAAATCTAGAAAAAAAAGGTTATAATAATTTTTATAAAATCTATTCTATTAAAGGATACAATGCTCTGTATTTGTGTGTATCAATATATACTGATATAAGTGTGTGATCAAAATGTGACACACTTCTATAAACCATTACGCTTGAGAGAATCCATGAAGAAGGAAGTCTCAAGAAGTGACTTATAGCTTCCTATCTATTACGTGCAAGAATCTAAGATAGTGTGAATGGTGGCTCTCAAATAAACCTTAAGAAATGATCCTTGCAAGGTGCACGATAGAATGGAAGATTCAAATGATGATGCAAATGAGAGATACTCTAAGATGAAATGAAAAAAACTAAGCTATGATACAAATTAAGAACAAGGAAAGCAAAACAAATCTAACAAGATTACAATACCTCCTAATTAAGCTATGTGATCTAAGCTAAATGCAATAATAAAATACTATTTTAGAATGAAAGAGTGCTCAAGAATGCTCTAAGAATGAAAGTAAAAAAAGTAATAGCATAACAATAACATGAGTGAGTAATCTCTTATCCCTTTTTCAAGAGTGAGGAGAGAAACCCCTTTTAAAGAGCAATGAACAATAGAGATTAAGAGGCAAAATCCAAGGGTGGAAAACAATCCTCATTTTGACTTTGGTGCACAAGATTCTCAAGAGGAAAAATCAATAGACATGGCTAAGAGACAAAAAGATGTGTGGAAGAGATTAAGAGACATAAGGAGATTCCACTCACCTTGGAAAGTGTGCATTCAATGTGTAGACAAAAAGTCTTTTTCTTTTCGTTTTAAAGTAGGAAATTCCTTTTCATGTGCACACATAGGATAAGGTGGATTTTATTTAATTAAAAGAGGACATGTTCTTTTAATTAAATCAAGTTTAGGATAAAGTGACCAAACTTTAGTATATCATCAAATAAATGATAAAATGATGATTTGATCAAGAAATGAGAGATTAAATCAATGCGCAAAATTGATTAAGCACAAGATGTAGTCTAGTATTTAAATTTTAATGTTTAGAAAGGGGTCTTATAGTTTACTAGACTATTTTTGGGTGATTACAATAAGTACATGTATACATATATACATACATACATGTGTATTTGTATATATATGTATATATACATGTATATATACACATACATATATATAAACACACACACACACACATATACATACATATCTATGCACACACACATATACATATACATACACACACACACAAACACAAACACACACACACACACATATGTATGTATACACACACACATATACATATATAGATATATGCACGCGCGCACACACACACACACGTGTGTGTGTGTGTGTGTATCTATATATGTATGTGTAATTGTATTTATATATGTATATGTATTTGTATTTGTATGTGTATATGTATCTGTATATGTATTTGTATCTGTATCTATCTTTGTATCTGTATCTGTATATGTATCTTTAGTTGTATTTGTATATGTATTTGTATTTGTATCTGTATCTATACCTATATTTGTATATGTATTTGTAGTTGTATGTGTGTATCTATACCTACAATTTTATACACACACACACACACATATACATATACATATACATATATGTATATGTGTGTGTGTGTGTGTGTGTGTGCGTGTACACACACACACATGTATGTATATATATACACACAAACACATATGTATATGTATATATGCACACATATGTGTATGTATATATTTATATATATGTATATGTATGTCTATATATATATACACACACATACAACTACAAATACATATACAAATATAGGTATAGATACAGATATAGATACAAATACATACACAAATACAACTAAAGATACATATACAGATACAAATACAAAGACATATACAAATACAGATACATATACATATACACATACAAATACAGATACATATACATATATAAATACAATTACACATACATATATAGATACATATACATATACATATACACATACACATGTATATGCACACACACATACACACACATATATATACATGTACATATATGCATGTATATGTATTTATATATGTTTGCATATATGCATCTGTATGTGGTGTGTACACACACATGCAATACATACATAGATGTATGTGTACACAAAATAAAAAATCCTTTAGTTACATAGGCCAAGCTAAGACATGACCACATAAGATTATGATGTCTTAATCTTATGATTTGAGATATAAAGTGATAACGGTTTAAACTAGTGAATTTAATATAAGAGATAGTCTGGATAACAAATTCACATCAACACCACAACTTAAGCGCAATTGAGAAATAATGAAAAAAGCATGCAAAAATAATAATAATGAAAAGATGCAAAAATGGGTATCAATAATGAGGCCATGTTGGAGACTCATGTAAAAAGGAATCTCCCACAAATAGGGAAAATGAGAAAAACATGTAATTACAAATTTCTATCCAAAAGAGGAAGTACAAAATGCTTTCTAAATTATGAAAATGACAAAATACTATGCGAGGGAAAAGTCCCCCCATAAGAAAGAAGAGACCATGAAACCCCCCTTAATGTAGAATCTCTTATAGGGATGGTAAATGCTCGACAAAAAATGCTAAAGATTGAAAATAGTTCAAAAATATTCCTTCCCTTAGGAAGAAACAACGCCAAGAATGTATGTAGGATGTTTCACCTTTTTTTGAAGGAATACGAGGGGAGAAAACACAAGACGTGTGAAGTCTTTTAACTCTACTCAAATGTCCCCATATTAGTGTTGAAAGGTGCCACAATCAAGTGTTGTAGGCCACGTTAATGAATGCAACAATTGATATTCTAGTGGAAATAGATGTAGAACATAACCCAAAGATGAAGTTGACGACTCCTATTATCGTTAAACAATCTCTAGGCCAATTGAAAACTATGACAAATAGAAAAGTAGAGAAAGAACAATATGGATTTATGGTTCCCTCACAACATTTTAAAGATGATGCAACTTCATATGAGAAAACATTAAAAATGAAATGAATATTTTCAATAAGTTTCCTCCAAGTCTTCAAGATAGAACTTATAGAAAATGTGAAATGTCTATCAAATACTCAGTTCAAATAGTTATATATTTAGAAGACAATGAACGTATTGTTGCATAGAGTCATTGGAGGTGATTAATATAGTGATAGTAGTCTCGTTAGAAAAAATAGCATATGTAGAAGATGAAATAGTAGCATATTTATAGAACCTTAGATGAAATAACACCAAGATTCAAATAACCATATTGTATCTCCTAAAAAGTCTCCACACTAGATGCTTGTACACATTAGCTAAAGGAACAATATGAGAAAAATATGGGAAGGTGCATATTAGATTTTGATGATCTATGTCCACAACCACAACAATATATTTTCTATGAAAATCTCAAATAATTATTGAATTTGTTGTGAACTCAACACTCTTGCTTTCTCAACCATGTGTGATATGATCTATGATATGATATTGATTGAAAACTATGACACACAAAGAACATCATTAAATGATCAATCATCCATGTTAATACATATTTTCCCACAAACGTGCATATGTGTTGTTAGCAATTAGGATGCGTGGTGATGAAAGAGTCACAAATGAATAGAACATACTCTTATAAAGCCTTAGGATGTGAAGCACCAAAATCAATTATCAATCTCTTTGACTCACAATTTGCAATTGTGATAAGTTCTTGCCTTTTATATCTCCTTGGATTTAAAGTAGAATAAAATAAACCCCTTTATATATTTGAATATAAATTAATTTGATTCTTCTTACAAAAACACTCCAATTCATCAATACATTTTGAATAAACATTGCTACTCATCATATCTTGATTTCTTGCAAAATGGGAACTTACACTTTGTTAAATGATTCCCCTTGTGAGATTGAAGATTGAAAATCTTCTTTTTAAATTTTTTTTTATTTCTTGATTATTTCTATATCTAAGGCTCATTAGCCACTAATAGTCATGGTTTAGAAGACTTGATGAGACCCATTTGAAATGCCTTTGCTTCCTCTTGGATTAAAAGATTTAAAAATTATCCAAAGTAGAATCAAGATATATAAATCCCCTAGAAAGCCAATGCGTGAGAAAGGTAGAAAAAATATTGAATACTTAGGATCACCAAGCTTTGACAACCTATTTAAAACCAATAATAAAACCACCTTACTAAGCTCACAATCATTTAGCTATATTTTTAGTTGCTTAATCTTCAAGATGTAGTGAAAACCTTTAGGATCAAGATTCACCAAATCATTATCAATGTGATATTTCCTAATCTTGTTAGTTTATATAAAAATTTTGAAGAGTCTTCCAAGTTTTCTTGAGTATTTTGCATTATTCAAGATGAAACTTGAAATGAAAAAGAGACCAAATACATAACCATTTTTTTTCTTCTCATCGTTGGTATCCCACATTGTCTTTGCATTAAGAACAACAGGTTCAAAAGTAGTTTCTTTTACATATCTTGTGCAATATATTCCCGTTAGATAATTTCATGTATGATTATTTTCACGAAATCTAATTCTACAAAGATAGAAGTTCAATTTATGTT
Organism: Thuja plicata; assembly: GCA_018584345.1. Lineage (NCBI taxonomy): Eukaryota > Viridiplantae > Streptophyta > Pinopsida > Cupressales > Cupressaceae > Thuja > Thuja plicata. Next base: position 1,855,500 of record MU225416.1, read on the forward strand.
TCCCCCATTATAAGAATGCACAATAAAAAATAAAAATAATCAACCACTATAAAATTTTCCCTTCAAGTTTATTGAATCAAGGACCCGTCTAGTAACGTATGATCTTAGCACTTCAAATAGTGTGATTATAACTACCATGAGCTATATCAACAAAGAAGTTTCTTGGCATACACAAATGTCAATCTATCCAAATAGTTAAACCATAATTTTTGTCAAATGAGATTAATCTAATGGTATTACTATTAAGTACATGAAAAATTATTCACTTAATAAATTGCATCAAAAAATGGTATCACATGAGTCCAAACATAACCCTAGAAGTTCAATAAACAAGAATTGCATAATAACACATGATAATTTAATTTTAAAAAATCTAAAAACCATCTACACCACATTGCAAAACTTGTGAAATTCTACTCCAGACAAAAATGCTTGCAAATAGGAGCTTGCATGATTGAGAATAGAGCATTTGAAGATCAAGTACCAAAACCAAAATGTAGATGGACTAGGGGATTGTTTGGGGCAATATAGGCATTGGGTACACCAGAAAATTGCAAATTTCATGTAGATGCATTGTTACCATTATTGACTTCTACACACACAATATGTCCTTGTGTGATCAAAATGTGACACTTATATAAACCATTACACTTGAGAGAATCCATGAAGAGGAAGTCCAAAGAAGTGGCTTATAGCTTCCTATCCATAGTGTGGAATAATCATGTAGATAATGATGGTGGCTCCTAGATGAACCTAATAAGCAAGATCCCTGCAAGGTGCACTATAGAATGGAAGATTCAAATGATAATGCAAAGTAATTTAAGATGAGATGCAAGATCTAAGCAAAAAATGATATGCAAGAAATGCAAGAAAGTAGATCTATACTAGATGAATTAAGCTAGATGCAAGAAAGTAGATAACAAAGCTAAATGATAATGTAATACTTCAATGATACCAAGATACAATATGAGCTAGGATGCAATAATGCTTCAAGATACAAGAACTCCAAGATCTCCAAAAGGGCAAGATGCAAGAGCTCCAAGATTCCCATTTTTTTCTAGCTTACCTAAGAATGAGGAGAAAGCTTCCTTTTATAGGAGATTAGAAATGAGCGGACGATCAAGATTAAGAGGCAAAAAGAAATGATCAATGGTGGAGATTAAATCTTAAGTGATCCATGTGCTCATATCTTCAAGAGGCAAAATCAAAGGCTAAGCTTAAGAGACAAAACAATGAATGATTGAGATAAAGAGGCAAAAGCCTTTTTCAAAAGATTCCATCTCATTGGAAAGTGCACTTTTCTTATTATTATTATTTATTTATTATTTTCTTGTTTTATGTGCACTTAGGATAAAGAGGTTTTTTATTATTTAATTAGAAGATTTTTTATTTAATTAAAAGGGAGCATGTTCTTTTTGTTAATGTTTGTAGCTTCAGTCGCATGATCATTCAAATACATATAATATATGTTGATTAATAATAATATAATATATGTTATATTATTATTAATCATATGAAATTTAATATATAATATTAAATTATTAAATTATTCTTAATTAATAATTGATTGATGAAACATTATAAGATTGATTAAATTATAATTAATGGGAAGAGGCATGTCCTTTCTTATAAATAATAATGAATAGGCATGTCCCATGAAGGGGCATGTCTCTCCTATCCTCATTCCCAATTTAAATGAAAGAGAGATTGTTGCATTTTAAAAAACATATACAACATAGAGTGTTATTACATTTTTAGCTATCCTAAAAACTTAACATGGTATCAGAGCCAGACTACAAATGTAAGAGAGTAGTTTGTTGATGGTGAATGTGTGTCTGGCTCAGAAAATACAGTCTCAGTAAAAGGACCATATATCACAAATCCACCATTGGATTTTTCTAAATTTTGGATGTGTTGGTTAAAACCTAGTTTCATTGAAATCTCACCGAAGCGATTAGACAGAAAGTCTTGGATTCAAACGTTATGATGTAATATGTACGGGTCTATGTGAAATTCCTGAAAGCGAATTTCATTAAAAAGATATATTAATTTGTTATGATCATGCTCAAGAAATAAAAAAGAAGCATGCATTCAAGGAAGCATGTCTCTTTGTATAAAGAAAGCATCAATTATATAGTGTCACCTCTCTTGGATAAATCAAGTCATTTCATAAGAAGACATGAGAATTGTTCAAAGATATAAGAGTGGGAATTGTACATTATGGGGGAGAATAATAACAAATGTTACATTTCCATTTGAACCATCCTTATTAGAGAGTGAGAAAATGGTGATCATCCACTCTAGGCTTTTGCTCTGCATGAAGGTCGTCGATATGCCTAGCACGAATAACATTATGATATCCTACAGCGTGTCCCCCGCAAATAACTTCAAATTTTGATGAGAGTTGACATTTCCTATATGGGCTCACCTTACAAAAGGAAATAATTGAAACTTAAGATAAGTATTTCATGTTTTATTAATGCACATGAATTATTGAGTTTTTAAATTTATCCTATAATAGTAGCTAGTAAAATCATGTATGCTTCTATCTTTGGTATTTCCGTATGAGATAGTTTAGTTTATAATCTATTTGTAATCTCTCTATAACATACCTTCAGGACAGAAGCACAAGAATTTTTTTTCAGAGGGAGTTTGACTCTTCAGAGGTAACTTTGGACGAGGAGCTAAGAAGATTGATATCATACTCAGGGTGAGTTTGAAATTTCATCATAAGCAATCTTGGATGATCAACAGATTGATATTTTCTCATTGAGTTCTTCTCTATGAGAGAAGTTCAAGGTGAAATCCCTTGTTTTCACCCTCTGCACTGAGGCATGATGGAGTTCATGTGTGTGACTCCATATTTTTAATGGGACTGCCCCCTATGTACATCATGAGGAAGTGACGACTTCCAAATGATTATCACTTGTATTTATAAGAGTTATTGAAAGGTGACGATCTTACAATAACTTGGCCTTCTATTGTGATAGACATCTTATGATGGATGAAACAGATCATGATAGATGGAAACTTCTATTGTGATAGACATCTTGTGATGGCTGAAATAGATCATAATAGATGGCATCTTTTATTGTGATAGACATCTTGTGATGGATGAAACAGATCATGATAGATGACATCTTCTATTGTGATAGACATCTTGTGATGGCTGAAACAGATCATGATAGATGTCATCTTCTATTGTGATAGACATCTAGTGATGGCTGAATCAAATCATAATAGAAAATGTGAATGTTCTTATAGTAAGAGCACATTACCTATAGGATATTTTTGAGTTACGGTGAATATCATGAGACTTGATATTCTTGGTCAGACCATATCTCTGAAATCATATTGAGGTGATATCTAAAATAATTTTGAGTTATGGTGAATATCATGAGACTTGATATTCTTGGTCAGACCATATCTTTGATATCATATTGAAGTGATATCTAAAATACTTTTGAGTTATGGTGAATATCATGAGACTTGATATTCTTGGTCAGACCATATCTTTGATATCATATTGAGGTGATATCTAAAATACTTTTGAGTTATGGTGAATATCACGAGACTTGATATTCTTGGTCAAACCATATCTCTTATATCATATTGAGGTGATATCTAAAATATTTTTTGAGTTATGGTGAATATCATGAGACTTGATATTCTTGGTTAGACCATAATATCTTGATATCACGATGAGGTGATATCTTCTCTCTTAAAAGTAATTGATCTTTTGTGAATTATATTTTGATGAATTTTATCCTCTGTAACTAAGAGAGAGTGTTGATGTTTTGTGTAGCTATGGTAAGGGTCATAAGTGTTGACATGGGAGACCACTACACATTTTGTTTGATCATCCTCCCTAGATAAGAAGGAGTGTTAATGTTTCTAGCTTCAGTCGTATGATCATTCGAATACATATAATATATGTTTATTAATAATAATATAATATATTATTATTAATCATATGAAATTTAGTATTTAGTATTTAATATTAAATCATTATATTATTCTTAATTAATAATTGATTGATGAAACATTATAAGATTGATTAAATTATAATTAATGGGAAGAGACATGTCCTGTCTTATAAATAATAATGAATAGGCATGTCCCATGAAGGGACATGTCTCTCCTATCCTCATTCCCAATTTAAATGAAAGAGAGATTGTTGCATTTTAAAAAACACATACAACATAGAGTGTTATTACATTTGTAGCTATCCTAAAAACTTAACACTTTTAATTAAATGAAGCTTAGGACAAAGTGGTCAAACTTTAGGATATAATAAAATAAATGATTAAGTGGTGATTTGATTAAATAAATAAGAGATTAAATAAATATGCAAAATTGATTAAGCACAATATATAGTCTAGTATTTAAATTTTAATGTTTAGAAAGGGGCTCATAGTCTACTAGACCATTTTTGGGTGATTACATTTTCCCCTCTTTGACTAATGTGTGAGCGATCTGGAAACACATTAGGTCAAAGAAAGATGATGTCAAGGTAACTGATAGAGATCTGACTCTGAACTTGATCGAATGAAGCACAATAAGGAAACTAATCCCGAACTTGATCGAACAAGAACTAGCAAAGATAGCAAGATTCCAATGCACAATAAGCAAAACTGAACACTGAAACATAGATTGAAAGACAAGACAAAAAGATGTCAGAATCAATTTGCAGCTTTGAAAGATAGGTTATTCCTGCCACCTCATAATCAAAATTGAAATGAGGTAGACGATATGCAAAAATTAGATAGATTTGATCAAATCAAGATAAGATAGGGTCCAAGATGATTGATGATCGATTAATACTGATTAGAAAAACATTTGGACCAACTCTAACCACTAAGTGATGAGAATTTGCCCCAGTCTGAATAAGGTTGACTATAAAGGTATAGCATTACCATTAGGTCAAAGTAAGCAATTTATGAATAAAAATGATCAATTTTTTGCCTTAAAGGGTGAAAAGATAAGCCTCAAAAGAACAAAAAAATAAACTCAGATTTCGGTTTCAATCCCGAAATGAATCGGGGATGCTAGGAAAACACAAAGAATCTCTCCTCACCCAATGCAAGATGTAAAGACTAAAACTACTATGCAATGTAAAGAATAAGATGCAAACTAGGATGAAAAATGCAAGTAAAAAGTGCAGGGATCTTACTCGGTCCTTATTTTCATCATTGAGCCTTATTAAGGGACATCACAAGATCATACAACCATCACTAGTGCAAGCACAACTATGATGATATGAATATGATATATATCCGATAGAATGTAGGAAACACACGTAAGCACCAAGGCATAAGGGCCAAGATGACCTAAACACTATTTCCAAGTTAATGTTGCAAGTAACCATAAGCATCAAGGTATAAGAGTCTAGGATGACTTGAATGGTTCTTGCGGAAGAAAACACAGTGTAACAGTCAAGGATATAGCTCTAGATCTCCCTAGTGTCCAAGGGGTAAAAGAAAGAGACACCCAGGATCACCAAAGCGATACCCACAGGCAGAAATTAAAGAAAACATGCCCCATGCCCTTAGTTCTCTAGTCATAACATCATAGAGAGACAGAGGAAGGAACATTCAAATAAAATCATTAATCAGTCAGCACACAAAGAAAATAAGTCATAACATGTCTCATTCATTTCAGTTTAAGAGCGGTGTGAAAATGAAAAATAATAATCACTAACTCGCTAGGACTCATGCCTGCAGGTGAGAAATATCACACAATCCTAGACTGCAGACAAAGCATCGAATCAAGGTAGCATATAATCTGATAAGTGTTAAGAAACACTCAATGTCAAAGGAAGTGTTGAGAAACAATGTTTGGGGCGAGCTGCACCATCACACACCAAAGGAGGATACAATTTATGCCCCTAGCCCTAGACAAAGATCAACCTCAGACCAAGGAGATTGTAGATGGAAGTTGAAAGGGTTCAAAGTGAAAAGCAACAAGATGATAGACATACGTGCATGGGTTTTAAGTAGCACATGTTTCTAGGTTTTCACCACTTGAATTATTTTCTATTTTTGTTACCAAGGTGCATGTTTCCAGGTTTTCACCAAGGCACATTTTTTCCCTTTTCAAATTTTTTTGTTTCTTTTCTCTCTCTCTTTTTTTTTTGAAGATACATCAAGGCACCTATTGATAGGTTTTCACCAGGATGATCATTTTTAAGGACTTTATATGCTTTTTTTTTCTAAGGATTTTTTCAGGATCATATTGTAGGATATTTTATGATTTTTAGATATTTTTTCAGGATAGTTAAGATATGTTCAAAGCTTTGGAGCATCATGCATAGAACTTCTTCAGATGAATGATATTGATAGGTTTGAGGATATATTCTCCCTCAAGCATAGAAATATGATAGGCACCATATCCAAAAGTAGTATTAACTATGTAGGGACCTAGCCAATTTGGTTCAAAATTCCCTTTCTGTGCTCTATTCTATTGATTTTTAGGATTCTCTCTCAAGACGAGATCTCCAACCTGAAGCTCTCTAGAATGAACCTTTTTGTTATAGCTTTGTGACATCCTTTTCTGATATAACCTCATGTGGTCAAATGCAGCTCTTCTACGCTCATTGAGAAGTTCTAGCTCTTGTATGTGCATGATTCTATAGTCATCATATGTGATGAGACCCTTTAATGAGACTCTTAGAGAAGGTATCTCAACCTCAAGGGGTTAAAAAGATTCAGATCCATAAAAAAGAACAAAGGGGTAGCTCCAGTAGGTGTGCGAATGCTAGTTCTATAGGCCCATAGTGCAGGGTTGATTTGCAAGTGCTAATCTCTTCCTAATTTGTTGACTATTCTGCGCAAATTTTTCAGCAGTGTCTTATTAGAAGCTTCAACCTGGCCATTACCTTGAGGGTAATAAATTGAGGACCAGTGTTGTTTAATCTTGAATTTTTTACATAACTTCTTGAGATCGTTGTTTTTGAATTGTCCTCCATTATCAGTTACTATGGAGGAAGGTATGTCGTAGCAACAGATGATATAATTGAGGATGAATAAAGACACTTGTTTCCCTGTAGCAACTGAAAGAGGAACAACCTCAACCCACTTTGTAAAATATTCTATTGCAGTAATGATAAACTTGTGTCCACTAGATGAGTTAGGATGTATTTGACCCACCAAATCAAAAGCCCACTACTGAAAAGGCCAATGTGTAACAAATCGAATAAGTTCCCTGCCTGGAACATGAATCAAATTCCCATGGATCTGACACTTCTTACAAGATTTAGCATATCTAACAACACCGGTTTTCATAGTAGGCCAATAGTAACCATCCCTAAGTAGCTTTCGATCTAGCACAAGACCATTAGAGTGGGAACCACATACACCATCATGGAATTCAGATAACACACATTCAAACTCATCTTCCTCTAGACACCTAAGAAGTGTTCCATCTAGACCCTTCCTAAACAAATCACCAGAGATGAGGGTCTAGTGGGAAGCGTTGCGAATAAGTTTTCATTTCTCATTACGGGTTAGGTTATCAAGAATTAATAGGTCATGCAGGTAAGAGTAAATTTTAGCATATCGAGAGGAATCATGACCAATCATGGTACATATGATATGATTTTTTAGGGGAATCATAGGCATGGTAGTATATTTCTTCCACCAAGAATTGAAATCTAGACTCTCTTCCAATTGTAAGATAGAATCCAAAGTGGTCATGACATCGACCACCCTATTTTTAGTTCTAGGGATTTGCTGGAATGTGACGAAAATGAAATATTTCTTGAGATCATCAATCATCTTCTTGTAGGGAATCAATTTCTCATCTTTGGTTTGATAGTCATCATTTGTCTGATTTATAATAAGATGAGAGTCTCCAAAAATATGCAGCTCAGTGATCCTCCATTCAATAGCCATTTTAATCCCATTTTTCAAAGCCTCATATTCTGCTATGTTGTTTGTGCAAGGAAATAACACCTTATATGACTTTGGGATAGTGTATCCATGAGGTGTGACAAACAAAACACTAGCTCTAGCACCATTGTGAGTGTGAGATCCATCAAAGAACATCTTCCATGTTTGCTTAGTCACATACATAATGGATGAATCAGGAAAATCAATCTGTATAGGAGCATCATATTGTAGAGCGAATTCAACTAGTTGATCAGAAATTGATTGTCTTTTTATGGCCTTATGATCAACATACTCAATGTAAAATTTAGAGAGAATCATCATCCATTTAGAGAGTCGATCAGTAAGAGTAGCTTTATTTAGTAAATATTTCAAAGGATCAATTTTTGCGACAACCTGTGTAGTATGTGCTAGCATGTAATGTTTGAGTTTTTGAGATGCAAATACCACAAGGCAAGATTTTTCAATGTTGTTGTAATTGATTTCATAAGCTAATAATGTTCTACTGAAGTAGTATATAACTCTTTCTTTCCCATGGTCATTTTGTTGTGCCAATAATGCCCCTAGGGAGGTGGTTGTAGCTAAGATGTATAAGATAAGAGGTTTCCCTAGAATAGGAGGCATTAAGACCAAAGGTTTGGCCGAATATTATTTGTACTGATTTAGACTTTTCTCACATTCCTCATTCCATGTACATGAAGCTCCTTTGTGTAGATTCTTATTAAAAGGTTGAACCTTGTCAGCAAGTTGAGATATGAACCTCTTGATGGACTAAAGGCATCCTTGTAGACTTCTTAATTGACTTATATTTTTGGAAGGTGACATATCCATTATAGCTTGGACCTTTTCAGGATCAACCTCTATTCCTTTAGCTAAAATGATGTATCCAAGTAATTTTATTGAAGTGACTCCAAAAGCACATTTATTAGGGTTTAATCTAAGTTAGAATTGTTCCATTTTGTCTAAGATCAAACTCAATTCATCAAGATGTGTGTTCCGTTTTTTAGATTTTTTCAAGGTATCATCCACATAATATTCCATATTTCTATGCATCATGTCATGAAAGATAGTAGTCATAGCTCTTTGATAGGCAACCCTGAATTTTTTGAGGCCAAATGGCATGACGTTCCAACAAAAGGTTCCCCATGCACATGTGAAGGTAGTCTTTTCTTGATCTTCAAGAGCTATTTTAATCTGACTGTATCCTAAGAAACCATCCATGAGAGAGTATATTTCATAACCCGCTGTCATATCCACTATCATGTTTATGTTTGGAAGTGGAAAGTCATCCTTCGGAAATATTTATTAAGATCTCAAAAATCTATGCATACACGAATGGATTTGTCATGTTTAGATAGAGGTACAATGTTTGATATACATTCAGCATAAGCTATAGCTTGTACAAATCCAGTACTCAAGAGTTTTTCTAATTTAGCTTTGACTAGGAGAGTTATGTGTGGATGCATCTTTCGTAGTTTCTATTTGACCAGTTTAACACAAGGAGCTATGGATAGATGATGCATAATGATATTAGTTTCCATCCCTAGCATGTCTGCATATGTCCAAGAAAAACTACATTTCTTTTCCTTGAAGAACTTAGTGAACTGTTGTTTTTCATCTACTGATAGAGACTAAGCCAAATGTATGATCAAAGGTGCTTTAGTTTTCCCAAGATTTATAGTCTGTGTTGTCTCTATCAATACTAAAGATTTATCCTAAAAATAACTAGGTAGACTACCAAGTACCTCATCCTTGGGTGCCTCAAAGAGGTTTTCACCCTTAGACACGTCTTTTGTTTTTACCTTTTAGGCTCTAACACCGCCACAAAGTGGTTTTCACCATTAGAGCATCTGCTCTTTTTCATATTTCTTTTTATTTTATGACTAAGGTACTCTATATCTGTCAGAGTCATGTTTGTTGCTAGTTCACTGGTGGAAGAAACTACAGGCTCAATATAATTGATGTAGCAGGCTATTTCATAGTCATTTTAGAAACAAGGTAATGTAGGCTACTGGTTCTATTGTGACAAATAAATAAGGCCAGGTATATGAGTGGAAGGGAAGTGGTAGGTTCCAAAGCATTGATACGGGGAAGGTCATCTCCTGTGACAAGATGTTAAGAGTCTATAAGCTCTCCCTCAAAAGTACTTAGATCCATCTGATTCCTAGCATGGTTAACTTGATCAATGAAAGCAACATATAAGTTTCTCTCATCAAGACCTACGGGTAACTTGTCGACCACTTCAGTTTGGTTAGCATAAGTATGAACCACATCAATTCCCACTTCTAGCAATTTGAATGAGATAGAATCCCATTCATATTCTAGTGAGTTAGTAATATTTTCTCTTTATAACAATCATGCCACGTTCTTGCAAATATGTTCTCTATTATGATCTTCAACATATGACTCATCATTTTGGTGTGATGTAGAAGCTTCATCATCGTGTTCTAGTGAAGGTCCTTTTTCATTCCAAAGGATCAATGTTTTCCCCATCTTGGTTAAAAGTTTGAGTAGGTACAATATATTATCCTTAGGGACTGATCAAAAATAGGTTGCACATTAGAGAATCCCAATCCTTTCTTATCATTATATTTCTTTCCATTTGTGTGACTCATAGGTTCTGATGACATGTAACTGATTGAATGTTTGAAGATGTTAAGTTGATGATCATGGTGGTACCCTAAATTATGATAATTTAGAAGTCCCAATCCATTATCAAGAAGCATGTTTCTCCATATTAAAAAATATCAAAGGAAGGAAGCTTTATGACACAAATAAATAGAACTAACTAATCGAAGCCTTCAGAAAATGCTGGAATTTAGACATGCTACAAAGATGATTTCGACAGAGGATAAAGATGGTCTAATTTTACAAATCTAAAAATGACCCAGTTCGGGAAATCAAATTTCCTATCTCTAGCAGAAATTTTAGCTTTTCATGAGGTGTTTTGGATTTTCAACCAAAGCCAAATCCGAAAGTTAGGTAGTTATTTTTTAGTTAGTTTATTATTTTTTCAAAATAATTTGTAATAAGAGTTGTGTCTTTTCACTCTAAAAAGGTGTGAAAGCCACTCAAAAACATATATATACATAATGTAAAATGTAAAGAGATGGGAATACAATATAATACAATTTCACATATTTGGATAGTTTTTAATCAACAAGTATAAACATGGACTTGGATGTACTATTTTTTCAAAATCAATAAAGATAAGTCCTTTTTATTTCACATGTGTAATAGTTTCATTATCATTTTACAATTAGTCCCTCGGATAGACCAATAGAACTTCTTCAAAGTGATAGTTTTATGTGCATGCTTCTTGATTTGATTCATAGTCTATATTTTCAATTGGTTTTCTCATTTTGCATGGTTAAACCCTGTTGATTGAGGCCTTAGTCAATTGGTCTGTCATCTGAGAAGTATTACCCTTTTGAAATATCTCTGAATTTGTTTTAGGTTGCATGTACATTCCATAACACCTTTGAAGTGATAAGTTTTCTTGTAAAAATGTCTCTGAGGTTGAACATAAGATTGGAATGATCTTGACTCTATTGCCCATGGTAGAATAAGGCACTGGTCTAATCATTATTTGGATTATAGTTATTCAATTCATTGTTTATAGTTTTGCGATATCTTATCTATCTATTCATTTCAAATTACATACACATTTACTAAACATTCTTTCAATTACTTAAAGTATTTCAGTTTATAGTTCATGATATATTGATTTCAGTTATATTTATTTCAAGTTCCTT